>CM061062.1:25548783-25963121 GCA_030762895.1 Sophora flavescens | reverse complement strand
CTATTACAAGCCATTATAAAAGTTAATAATCATTGAAGATCATACCACAATTCGTATCAGTGGCAGTCGCTTGCCGAGGCTTTCAGAACAAATCATGTTTGCAATTTGCATGGAGACATACTCCAGTAAACATATATATATATATATATATATATATATATATATATATATATATATATATATATATAAACAAACTTTCAATTTGAATCCTTTGGTCAAAACACATAAATATATTTAACAAAAGAATTCATATCAAATAGTCAAAGCATTTCCATCAAGGCAATCACGTATGGTCGTCAGCAAGAAGGAGAAACAAACTGCAAAACCATATACAGCCATAGAAATCAATATATAAAGCCGCAAAAACAATGTAAAGATAGTATAAACAAGAAGGCTTTTTGAATGAAAGCCGTATGAGATACAGAAGCCACGTTTCATTTTAAATCATATATAATATATCAAACTTTCTATATACAATAGAAATGAAATAATTATGCATTCCCGAACAAGGCTTCATTGCCGGGTACATAACCTTTCCTTTATGGTTTCGAAACATGTTAAATTTTAAGTCCATTAGATCGTATCCAAAAAGATCAAGATTTCCCAAATTCCAACAAACTAAAGTACCTATTCGTTCGAAAAAAAAAAAAATCAAGCACAAGAGACCAAAATTGGCTCAGGAATACTATATATGTGAAGCCAGTTGAAAAAAACTACTTCTTTTCTTTATAAATCCAAATAATCCAACAATAAGTTGCTCGTATCATTTGTTAGATATTTCTTTAATTGTCTAAGTTCTTTATTCTTTATACAGAAAGCGTTAATATGTAGGCGTACGTTCCAGAGCACATTACCACATAGCCTAAGATCTACATCATGCGGGATTACTAAGTTCTATGTTCTGAATGCACACGGATATATAAGAGTTCTTGATCTTAAAGCGTTCTTAAAGAATGAACGTCACCAACCTTCATGTCTGACGGAGAGCGGCAATCAATCACAAAGGGTTGACCCACGAAGGTAATTGTCTTCTAATACGAATACCTTGACAATCAACATGGATGATAGTGATAACAAATATGGTTAGCGGTGGCTTTATGGTTCTTCCTCGATATGGAGCTGCGTGTAGCTATTAATTCTTGGGATGGGGAGAAAAGGCGGTGTGAGTTGTCTCGTGTGTGGGACCATAGCCTATATGTAGGGTGATGACTAACTAGGGTTCCAATTATTAAAAGTTGGTCCCGGTGAAACAAAAATTTTTCCTATTATCGGGACAATTGACGTGTAATTAATTATCAAATAAAAATCTATTGGCCCCTCTCTTAATTTGATCACATATCAATAAAGATCCCCTAAAGATAAATAGCTAATATAATAAATATTTTATGATGCTGCCGGTAGAGTCTCATTTTTGGCAGCAATAGAGAACTATATCATGTAGGAATGGGAAAGCTTTCTCATTGCACAGTTCTCTCTCAGATTTACTATATCATGTGGGAATGGCATTAACTGTGAAAAGCAATCCGGATTTTGAATGAGATTTTCAAAACATTGAGCCAGGGTAGAATCTTAGGGTGGTAAATTTTTCTATCACTCTTAGTTATTTGCTTTAAAAACTATTAAAGGCAGAAACTAAGGCGTTAATGAGGAAGGCCGAGTATCATAAAGAAAGGTAATATGGAAGGTGCACTTAATGTAAGAAAGCATAGATGTTCGTCTGTCATTTCCAAGATGAGAATTTCTATATCTAGAAAGATGTAGACAATAGACACCAGTCACAACCAAGTACGGAATCAACACTATATCATGCTCTTATGCTCTAACTTTGTTATGCATATTATCCCGCTGCGGATCCAAACCTTTTGGACAGTAATAGCGAGCTTGATAATTGTGAAGTCTAAGATTTTATTTGTTGGAAGTAATGGAGTCGCAGATGCTGCTAAATCATGCAAGGACCTCGCTAGACATTGTCAAATCGACCTTACCGAGAAAGGTGGGTTGGAAATTCCTTTGTTTGAGGATGATAAATTCCGAGACTAATAAATGCTTTAGATGTACTTCAATAATTTATATTTTTGAATAAATAGAGAGAACTCATGCATACGAAATTACTTCTAGCTTTAAAATATCTCGTGGGGGGAGGTATTATGTTGGTGAACCTGGGGACGTCACTAGAGGTCTTTCATTGTGTAATTCTCAGGTGGTGTTTTTGGAAGTTATTTGGATGTGACATTTGTCAATCTATGTCTATTTGATTGGTTGGGTAGTATTGCTATCGTTTACAATTTTTTTCTGTCAACCAATCGCGAATCATGATGAATGATTTTTGGTGATTTAGATAAGATCAATTTTCAATGCGTAGACTATTATTGGTTGTGATTTAAAAACATTTACTAGATTCCGTACAGTTAAACTTTTTTAAATAAAAACATTTCAATTTTATATGAATGAGATGATGTCTAAAATCAGTCATTTTATTTTATTTTTTTAGAGGAAAAAAATCAATCATTTGTTGGTCCTTCATTTCTAATTTTATATTTTATATAATATTCAGCAGCCAACACAATTCCGTGCATTGCCCGAGTTCATACTCTGGTGCCAGCCATTTTCAAAGTTTTCCTTGGTAAACATACTTTAAATTATTCTCCTATACTAAAAATTGTTTTAAGAAAATGGCTTCTCTGCTAAATATTTCACAGTTCTCAAAATATTTTAATCCCATTCTAAATGATACATACTAAAATATTCTATTTTTAATATTTAAATTCATTCTTTTATCAGAAATCATAAATAAATATTTTGTTCCAAATTCTCATAAGGCTTATTAAGACTTTTACTATCATAATTAATTGAGCAAGCGAGATGCCGGGGCTTCTTAGACATTCAATCAATGAATAGTAATATTTCCCATCAATATCTTACAGACCAATTCCAGTTCATGCCATAAAATAAACCTATAGCGCATCTTGAGTAAGTCATCAGCTCAAGCATTAAACAGATAGTTCAATCACCACAGAAAACACAGATAAATCATAACAAGACTTAAGACACATCACAAATCCACAACTATTGCATTCGGCTATTGAAACATCCCTCAACAGTCTCCTCTTAACTGAGTTCAGTAGAGATGTTTCTTGTCATACGTCGGTACCCCGTCACCTCGCTACCCCCGGAAGTCTAAAGTTCAACACATAATCACAAGTAAAAACAACCAAAAACATCACGTCACCTAAGGCAGTTAGACATAGCATAAAAATAGGGTTAGAGTTTAAAAATTCTCAAACTCATGGATTAATCCCATAAATATTAGAGATTCATAAACAATGATCATTTAACAAGGATTGAACCAAAACCCCTCAAGCTACACGCTTAGGGTTTGACATGACCTCCAAAATAGGCCTAGGAATTTTTACACTTTCAGCTTTTGGTTAACGACTAAAGGTACCAGGTTCAAATCCAGCATCATATTTCGAGATTGAAACAAAATTCCTTCCCACGAACCATAGGTTGAGTCTTGCTTGGGAAAATAGGGAAGGAGAATTTTTGTTTGGTATAAACTCTTAGATTAACAATATAAGTCATTGTGAGTCTATAGAAAAAATTAGTTTCAACTCAAATGGATTTTTCTACTAATTTCTAGAGATTTTTTAAGTTTCTAGATCTTAAAATAAAAAGTGAACGGATATACATAACTCTCAAAATGAATGAGAAGAAGACTTAGATGAGTAAAAGTATAGAGTGTTACCCTTGAAGCTTGAAAAAAAATGGATAAGGATGAACACTTCAAGAAGTAGAAACAATGGAGCTTGTAATTTTTTTTTTCCAAATTAGTAAATTATAAAAGTGATGAATGAAGGAAGGCGTTTATATGAGAGGGAGGGAGGTGAGTAAGGCAGAATAGGGGAAGGAAGAAGAGCTTGGAGAGTAAGTTTGGGGTTAATGGGGGTGTTTGGACAGGAAAAAAATGAGCAAAAATGGGTTTTGTTTACAATGTGATATGTTCAAAAGTTGTCTAATGAATTTGCTTGACGACAGAGCGTTAGTCCGTAAGTCCTTCCCTCGAACACGTCCTCGTCTTCTCAGTTCTCAATGCCTGGTGTTTGCGATTAAAATTTCGATGTAGGTTTCGATGATTTGGTCCGGGAATAAAATATTTTTTTTATTTCAGCGTAAATTTTCAAAAATACCAAGATCATTGGAAGCACGATAAAAACACTCAGCATTTCGTTCGGGTCAAAGTGAGTTTACAACTAATTAAGCTTTGCGTCGGTGGAAGCATGCGATTTTCGTCAAATTTTCCACAAAAAATTTAATCATGACTTTACATAGTGAGGTAGAGAGAATGATTTTGTTTCTCTAAAATCATTCTCTGGATTTTAACAAAAATAAACACACAAAAACATGTATTTCTATTATGAAGACAGGCAAATCGGGGCGTTACAAATATGGCATGATGTTGATATATTAATCGTTGTTATTAATATGTTATTGGTTGTTGATGTTATGTTGGTTGCATAGTTGATGCTTGAATGTTGAGTTGATGGTTAAAATGTTTAAAACATTATTGGTTAAATTAGGTCCTAAAGCGAGTTAGAGATTAATGGTTTAAACACCTAAAGCTTGATTAAGTTTTGGATTGGTTTATGCCCGAGCGGTCGATCGTGCATGAAGCAGCCGTCTGAACAGTGGCAAATGCTCCCGGTTGAATTCTGGAAAATGGCCGTGTAGTAAGCACAGTGCTAGGACCTGTTGTACTCAAAAGGAAACCACGTCTGCTCCACTTAAGTGGTGCTGCCCGTCCTGAGGTTATCCCTCAGTGTTCACCCCTATGGGCAAAAAACCTGAGATTAAGGACTTAAACATGGGTTTTTAACCCCAATCTTCCCAACGATGATGATGGCGCTATATTTAATCAATGATAAAGGTTAAATCACTTGGTAAAAGATTAATTAAGATGGTTAAATCGATTCTTAGTTGGATTACCGTACATTTATGAGTTGTACCTTGGTGCTTTTGGGCCGAGGAACCTTGACCCCCGATTTGGGTTTAAGGTCTGATGATGTTGTACCTTGGGGAGAGAGTTTTCTCGGGGGACCTTGAACCAGGTTGAGTCTAAGGTGTTGCGGTGGATTTTACTGCCGGTCGATTCGGCTTAAGTCTTTGGTTGATTCGTTGGAAGCAAGGAGGTGGCTGTTGCCGTTGTTTTTTTTTATCGCTGCTTCATTGGAGATGTTGTTGTTGGTAGATGTTAAAGCCTGAGGAGTCGTCCTAAGTGGCAATTGGCCATCCACGATAGGTTGCAAGTTTTGGTAGCCATCGCCCCCTTGGACGAGGCGTTCGTTGGTTTGATCGTTGGCTATCAAAGGTAGATTCTAGGTATTGGTGAATTCTCGATGTGGATATTTAACATAAGTCGTTCATCGAGTTTAAGCGGATCGTATGCATTGTTGGAGTAAGCGGTAGTGTTGCGTGCATTCATGCATACTGTTATCTTGATGATGATGTTTAATGAGATGTTGTTATGCTAGTTGTTGCTATGCTTGTTATTTATTTTACTTCTATCTCGTTGGTGAATATATTTACATGATTCTTATTCCTCCTTATTTTTATTTTTTGCACGTTGGCTCTTGCGGAAGGATGACAAGCGGCCGAAAGATACGTTGCATGTAGCTTTTACGCTTAAGTTTGATTATCTAAGAGTTACGTTGGACGTGCCACGGGAACTCATGGCGGGTAGAGGATGCAGCGATCGAGGCAATTGCGGATGCATTGGTACTTTTGGCCAATGTTATCGGACAGAGTTGATGTCGTTGAATGCGCGTGCGATTAGGCAAGTGTCCGGACTGCCGTCAAGTAATAAAGATGCTCCGGACCCAGTGTGTTCTCGAATCGCAATTAAATTCTAATCGATTATATCTGGACAGTTTTAAAAGGGTTTTGAAGTGGTTTTGAATTGAAAGATAGATGAGCGGAGAGAACAATTAAAAAGCAGAAAACAATTGTTTATGGGGTTTTATCTAAAAGCGGATTCCTAGGGATTTGGGTTACCTTTGAGGTGTTTATGTTGCTATGATTTACCTTTGTTGATTCCGGAAATTGCCTTGAAGGCGAGTTTATCCTCACGATAGCCTAAGCTCCCTCTCGGGTTACAAAGCGTGCCCAATTGCCCGACCCCTACTCTCGTGAAAGTCGATCCCAGATTGGACCCTTTGCGTTCGGTGACGACTCGTTGCTCCTCGAGGGACGGCTTCTAACTCTCGTGATTTCAGTCCCAGTCTGGCTTCTATGGGTCAGAGCACCCGGAAGTTCACACTAGGTTCCTCCTTGAAATGTCTCGGTCATGCAAATAACCTAAGTTCACTTGCTAAGTTCCTCCTTGGATCATTCACATCTCACAAACCGGTGGTTCTTGCGGGGCTTTCTGGTGAATCACCCTAGAGATCCCTAAGTTCATCGTTAGGTTCCTCCTTAGACGTCTATGTCACGTAAATAAGCGGTTCCTAGAAATTTATGAGTGATTAACACACTAGAAATCAGATCTAAAGCAAATCGTAATTAACAAAAGAGTTTACATCAAATTTACATCATAAACAAACTTGGGCAGAGCCACAATCCCTAGAAACTATGCTACTACTCACGCCTTGCCATGGAGATGACAAGCATGATTACAAATAGCATGAAAATGCAAAAATCGAGAGAGAAGAGAGAAGAGAAGAGAGAGATCTAAGCCTAGAGTAGTAGCCCTAATGTGTTGATAATCCTCGGATCGATGCCTGGTCCATATTTATAGAAATGGGGAAGTTAGAGTCCCAAACCAACTCAAAATCGATCTATTTGGTTTCTTGAGGTCCAAGTAAAGCGCGTCACGGCCGTGATGGCCATCATGCGGCCAGGCGTGGCAGTGTCTGCCTCACAGCTGCTTTGCAAAATTCAAATTCTCGCGACGCGAATATGACTCGCGATGATGAGTCCTCGGCTTCATGGCCGTGAAAGAATATCACGGCTATCTACGTGATGTTTCACGACTTGTGGTGGTTTTGGGTCACGGCCGTGATGGTTATCACGGCGGTAGTGACGGACTACGACTTGACCTTTCTTCTTTTTCATTTTGCTCGATCATGAGTCGTGATGAGCATCACAGCTGCCAAGCAGTGATGGGCTCTGTTCGGCTCATTTTCTTCAGTTTTAAAGCTCCATCTTCATCCAAACTTCATCATGGTTGATCTTGAGCAATTTACCCTTGATATCTGCAAAACAACACACGAAAACCGCCTACCCGTTCAAAGGAAAATTAACCTAAAATCTAATAAAAATATGCCTAAACTACATGAAAATGCATTCAAAATGATGGACAAAGATGAGGTGGAATCACACTCATCAAATCACCCTAACTTAAAACTTTGCTTGTCCTCAAGCAATTACTCAGAGCCATAAGATATAAATCATTCAAAGCATGGATAGTGAACCAAGAACCACAGAAGCTAATCCAAGTAATAGGCATTTTTAATAAGCACTCTAGAGATAATCAAGTTCCAGTCCAATTAGAAGCTAAGGTTTTCAAGTTCATGTCCTCACTGATTTGGGCACTCATCTCACCTCACTCAAGTGTTTTAGGGTTTATTGCAATTCACTCCATTTCCTCAAGGAAAGTATTTTACCATAGGCTTGACTATTAATCAAATCTCCACTTTATTAATGAAAACACTTAAGAATTAAGAGGTCTTTTCCTTTGGTTGTAATGTGGCCATGGGATTTATTGTTAGGTGGGAAAATCAAAGAAAGGGAATTTTCAAGAAGGCTAGATAGATTATCAAACATTACAAAGTATGACATCTTCTAAAATACCTTTTGAGGGCTTTGATTTACTTTTTCCACCTTTCTTCCTTCTATTATATTTTTTTTCTTTTTTTTCTTTTTTTCATTTCTCACTTTCTTTGTCATCCCCTTCTCCATTTTTTTCTGTTCATTTCATTTTTATTTGTTTGGAGAAGGGGAGATTTATAGCTCAAGAGAAATATTTTCATCCCATTCTTTTTCCAACTACCATTTTGCCCTTTTTGTAATACTTTAAAAGGTGCCATACCAAGCATTATTCATCAAATTAATTCATGGTACCAAGAAAAGTATTTTTTTTTTCTTTAGGCTCAAAATTGGGCAACTAAGGGGTAGCATTTATCATTCAAAGCTCGGGAGGCCAGAAAAATACCTAGTGCCTCAATCATTTCCAAAAATGTTTTCAGAAATTTTTAAGTTTTGAAATGGTTTCAAGTCAAGTTCTAGAAAATACAGTCCATGAGGAATTAAATCACTCTATCACAAGAAATGGGGTAGATTTAGTGAATACCCCTTTTTGGCTCAAAATCTTACATTTAGTAGTTCAAAAATCAGTGAGGTACACAAGTTTAAGGAACCACATGCTAATTATCAACTATCAAATGATTATCTCAAGAATTTTTATTTTTAGCCATATCACAAGAATAATGAAAAATTGGGTTCAAAATTCACTATCTCAATTCATTTGGCTCCAGTTTTTATAATCGGATGCATGTTCTAAGTGAGGGAAATCTAGAGAATGTGATCATACCAATCTATGCCTATGAGAATGCAATATGAATGCAACAATGCAAATGCAAAAATAAATACCCCTACCCCAAGCTTGATTACTTACATTGTCTCCAATGTAAATAATCAAGTCGGAGAAGGAGAAAAATTGGAACAACTTACCGAAGTCGGTAGCGGGTGTTGGCTTCATATTCCAGTCAAAACTTGGGTAGAAATTGTATCACGGCCGTGAGGCTTATCACGGGCGGGCCGTGATCGTTTCGATCCTCAAGAGTTGCCTGTCACGTCGTGATCTACATCACGGCTTAGCCGTGATGCTCTGCGATCTTGGCATCCTACTCATCACGCCCGTGATGGTTTGTCACGCTAAGCCGTGATCCTTTCTGTCTTCTTGTTTAGTTCATCACGGCGTGACCTTTGTCACGGCCGGGCGTGATGGCCTCGACTTTATCTTTTTAATTGCTCTTCTTCTCTTTCTCAACTTGAAAACACTAGACAAACCTATTAATGATATTTTTGCCTCTTGATCTTCTCAAATTATTCAAGAGGTTAAATCAAAAACAAAAGGAAAAGGAAAGAAAACTTGGGTTGCCTCCCCAAGCGCTTATTTATGGTCTTAAGCTGACCAAACTTCCTTGGTCAACCAAGGGTAATTTGGGCGTAGAAGTGCAGGAACACTTCTTTTCCAGGGAGCTCCTTCAAATAGCCGTTTTCTACTCATACGGCCCGATGCAGCTTCCAGCTTTGCTCTTTTCTCTCGGAGCTTCCTAGCCTTCCTTTCTTCCCGGAAGTGTTGTTTCGCATGGGCAGCAACTCCAACTTCACCACTTCTTTGGGTGCATCATTAGCCCTGCAAATCTTTGGGGTTGCTTCCATGCTAAGTTCTTTCTCTACCGCTGGAGTCTTTACATCAATTCTGCACACATGGCTCTCAAAGGAGGGTTGTTGCAAGAGTTAATCAGCTGAAAATTTACCCTACCTTCCTCTACATTTAGAGAGAGTTTGCCATTCCTTACATCTATTAATGCTCAGCGGTTGCCAAGAATGGCCTTCCCTAAAATGATGGGGAACTTAGAATTCCCTTTCATGTCCAATACCGGGAAGTCGGTAGGGATGAGAATTTTCCCTACCTTTACTGAGAACATTCTCTAGTATGCCTAGAGGAGTCCTAGTTGAGCCATCCGCAATTTGTAAGGGGAATTTGAATGGCCTCAACTCTTTGCTTCCCAACCTTTCCATGATAGTGAGGGACATCAAGCTCGTGCTAGCCCCTAGGTCACATAAGGCTTGGTCAATTTGCGGTTGTCCGTCGAGCAAGCGATGGAGAAACTACCTGGGTCTTTTAGTTTAGTAGGCATTTTAGTCTCTACATCTTCTTGCTTTTTCTTGACCCAACCTCTGTGGGAAAGGTATCGGGGGGTTGTACGGTGGTGGAGGGACATATTTCGGTTATGGCTCTTCTTTTTCGCTCGTGTCCTCCTCCGGTTCCACCTCCATTTCAGCTACCCCCACCCCAAGCTTATCATCCCTCAAGTGTATGACATTGCAATGCTCATTGGGATTTGCTTGGGTTGCCCAGGAATGTACCCTTAGGTCTCGAGCACGTGATGGCTTGTTGGGCAATCTGGGTTTCTAGCATCTTGTTATGAGTTGCTAAGTTGTCTACCTTAGATGCTAGATCCTTTATTGCCTCACTCACTGCCTTTCCTTGTTGTCTAAACTCCTCATTCTGTTTTTGTCGAGTTTCGACAAAACTTTCAAATAAAGTCTCGAGTTTAGATCTTTGTACACGAGGGGTACCCCGGTGTGGTTCTCTTATTACCTTGACCTTCTTGGAACTCATGGTTGAGCGTGTTCTTTGTAGTTGCCGTAGGAGAGGTAAGGGTTGTTCCTTCTTTGGTTGTAGGGATTTGGGGAGCATAGTTGGGCAGCTTCGGGTTCGTATCATAGTAGTTGTTACAAGAGTTCACTTGCTCACCGGCCGCACGGATCCATGTGGGCATCCCATCATGTCATGTCCCCTGCATTCCACAAATCTCACAAACAAGGTTAGTAGCACCTATTGCACTCACATTAGCTCTTTCAATCTTAGCTAATCTTTTTATTTAGTGAGTCAAATTTAGACATAATCAGATCAATGCTACTTACTTCAAACTTACCCCAGAAATCTTGTTCGGGTTATTACCTCTTTCGGATCCCCATTGGTGGTAGTTGGTGGCGACATTCTCGATGATGTTGAATGCCTCGGTGAGAGGCCTATTCATAAATGCTCCACCGGCTGCAGAATCTAGTGACACCTTGAAGAGTAGTCTAATCCGTTATAGAAGGTGTGCACTATTAACCACCTCTCGAGTCCGTGATGTGGGCACGACTCAGCGAGTCCCTTGTATCGATCCCAAGCTTAGATAATGATTCTCAGTCTTTGGAAGAAGCCGGTGATGCGGGTTCTTATGTAGGCCGTCTTGGATGGAGGGAAGAATTTCTCCAAGAACGCTGCTCCGGTTGGTCCCCAGTGGTCAAAGTGTTAGTGGGGATTTGCTTAAGCCGAGGCCTTCGCCTTTCCGGTGAGAGATGAGGGGAACAATCTCAAAGCGCACAACATCATCACGAGGCTCCATTAATCCACGATTGCGTCGGTGAACTCTAAGAATGTCTCTATGTGATCGGTCGGGTCCTCCGAAGGCAATCCTCCGAACTGATGTTGCCTAATCATGTTGATTAGCATGGGCGGTATGGTATAGTTTTCCGCCTCAATCTCTGGCCTTGCAATCCTAGTTCGCAAGCCTCTCGCATTTGGGGCTGCGTAATCCTTCAAAGGTTTTGTATCCGGTTGATTCGCCATGAGTAGAACGGGACTCAACCTTTCTCCCTCTCTTTGTAGTCTTCTACGTCGGTGGAAGGTCCTCTCGATCTCCGGATCAATCTCACTAAGGCCCCCAAGACTTAGAGATCTTTGCATATAACACAAGAGAGATGGATACAATAGAAGGAAAAGAAATTTTTTTTTTTTTTTTATATATTTCAGAAATAAAAATCAAACAAAAAGAAAAGGTCCAGAAAAATCAATTCAAAATTTGAATTGAGATTCGAAAAACACAGATCCCAGAAGCGCCAAAAACTTGATGTCGCGCGAATGCACGTGCGATTCCGGCTAGTGTACCTGTCTGCCGTCAAGTAATTATTGATATCGAACCCCCAGAGACTGTGTTCTCGAATCGCAATTAAATTCTAATCGATTATATCTGGACAGTTTTAAAGAGGGTTTTGAAATTGGTTTTGAATTGAAAGATAGATGAGCGGAGAACAATTAAAACAGAAAACAATTGTTTATGGGGTTTTTATCTAAAAGCGGATTCCTAGGGATTTGGGTTACCTTTGAGGCTGTTTATGTTGCTAACAGATTTACCTTTGTTGATTACCGAAATTGCCTTGAAGGCGAGTTTATCCTACGATAGCTTAAGCTCCTCTCGGGTTACAAAAGCGTGCCCAATTGACCCGACCCCTACTCTCGTGGTAGTCGATCCCAGATTGGACCCTTTGCGTTCAGTGACAACTCGTTGCTCCTCGAGGGACGACTTCTAACTCTCGTGATTTCAGTCCCAAGTCTGACTTCTATAGGTCCGACACCCAAGTTCACCGCTAGGTTCCTCCTTGAAATGTCTCGGTCATGCAAATAACCTAAGTTCACCGCTAGGTTCCTCCTTGGATCATTCACATCTCACAAACCGGTGGCTGCTAGGGCTTTACGAGTGAATCACCCTAGAGATCCTAAGTTCACCGTTAGGTTCCTCCTTAGAACGTCTATGTCACGTAAATAAACGGTTGCCGAAATTTATGAGTGATTAACACACTAGAAATCAGATCTAAAGCAAATCGTAATTAACAAAGAGTTTACATCAAATTTACATCATAAACAAACTTGGGCAGAGCCCTAATCCCTAGAAACTATGCTACTACTCACGCCTTGCCATGGAGATGACAAGCATGATTACAAATAGCATGAAAATACAAAAATCAGAGAAGAGAAGAGAAGAAGAGAAGAGAGATCTAAGCCTAGAGTAGTAGCCCCTAATGTGTTGATAATCCTCAGATCTGATGCCCTGGTCCATATTTATAGAAATGGGGAAGTTAGAGTCCCAAACCAACTCAAAATCTGATCTATTTCGGTTTCTTCAGGTCCAAGTAAAGCGAGTCACGGCCGTGATGGCCATCACGGCCAGGCCGTGACGGTCTCTGCCTCTGGATGCTTTGCAAAATTCAAATTCTCGCGACGCGAGATATGACTCGCGATGCGAGTCCTCAGCTTCATGGCCCGTGAAGAATATCACGGCTATGCCGTGATGTGCTCTGACTTGTGGTGGTTTTGGGTCACGGCCGTGATGGTTATCACGGCCAGGCCGTGAGCACTCGACTTGGCCTTTCTTCTTTTTCAGTTTTGCTCGATCATGGTCGTGATGAGCATCACGGCTAGGCCGTGATGGGCTCTGTTCGGCTCATTTTCTTCAGTTTTAAAGCTCCATCTTCATCCAAACTTCATCATGGTTGATCTTGAGCAATTTACCCTTGATATCTGCAAAACAACACACGAAAACCGCCTTACCCGTTCCAAAGGAAAATTAACCTAAAATCTAATAAAAATATGCCTAAACTACATGAAAATGCATGCAAAATGATGGACAAAGATGAGGTGGAATCACACTCATCAAATCACCCCAAGCTTAAAACTTTGCTTGTCCTCAAGCAATTACTCAGGCCATAAGATATAAATCATTCAAAGCATGGATAGTGAACCAAGAACCCTAGAAGCTAATCCAAGTAATAGGCATTTTTAATAAGCACTCTAGAGATAATCAAGTTCCAGTCCAATTAGAAGCTAAGGTTTTTCAAGTTCATGTCCTCACTGATTTGGGCACTCATCTCACCTCACTCAAGTGTTTTAGGGTTTATTGCAATTCACTCCATTTCCTCAAGGAAAGTATTTTACCATAGGCTTGACTATTAATCAAATCTCCACTTTATTAATGAAAACACTTAAGAATTAAGAGGTCTTTTCCTTTGGTTGTAATGTGGCCATGGGATTTATTGTTAGGTGGGAAAATCAAAGAAAGGGAATTTTCAAGAAGGCTAGATAGATTATCAAACATTACAAAGTATGACACCTTCTAAAATACCTTTTGGGGGCTTTGATTTACTTTTTCCACCTTTCTTCCTTCTATTATATTTTTTTTTCTTTTTTTTTTTCATTTCTCACTTTCTTTGTCATCCCCTTCTCCATTTTTTTCTGTTCATTTCATTTTTATTTGTTTGGAGAAGGGGAGATTTATAGCTCAAGAGAAATATTTTCATCCCATTCTTTTTCCAACTACCATTTTGCCTTTTTTGTAATACTTTAAAAGGTGCCATACCAAGCATTATTCATCAAATTAATTCATGGTACCAAGAAAAGTATTTTTTTTTCTTTAGGCTCAAAATTGGGCAACTAAGGGGTAGCATTTATCATTCAAAGCTCGGGAGGCCAGAAAAATACCTAGTGCCTCAATCATTTCCAAAAATGTTTTCAGAAATTTTTAAGTTTTGAAATGGTTTCAAGTCAAGTTCTAGAAAATACAGTCCATGAGGAATTAAATCACTCTATCACAAGAAATGGGGTAGATTTAGTGAATACCCCTTTTTGGCTCAAAATCTTACATTTAGTAGTTCAAAAATCAGTGAGGTACACAAGTTTAAGGAACCACATGCTAATTATCAACTATCAAATGATTATCTCAAGAATTTTTATTTTTAGCCATATCACAAGAATAATGAAAAATTGGGTTCAAAATTCACTATCTCAATTCATTTGGCTCCAAGTTTTTATAATCGGATGCATGTTCTAAGTGAGGGGAAATCTAGAGAATGTGATCATACCAATCTATGCCTATGAGAATGCAATATGAATGCAACAATGCAAATGCAAAAATAAATACCCCTACCCCAAGCTTGATTACTTACATTGTCTCCAATGTAAATAATCAAGTCGGAGAGAGGAGAAAAATTGGAACAACTTACCGAGTCGGTAGCGGGTGTTGGCTTCATATTCCAGTCAAAACTTGGGTAGAAATTGTATCACGGCTGTGAGGCTTATCACGGGCAGGCCGTGATCGTTTCTGATCCTCAAGAGTTGCCCTGTCACGGCCGTGATCTACATCACGGCTAGGCCGTGATGCTCTCTGATCTTGGCATCCTACTCATCACGCCCGTGATGGTTGTCACGGCTAGGCCGTGATCCTTTCTGTGCTCTTGTTTAGTTCATCACGGCCGTGACCACTGTCACGGCCAGGGCGTGATGGCCTCTGACTTTATCTTTTTAATTGCTCTTCTTCTCTTTCTCAACCTGAAAACACTAGACAAACCTATTAATGATATTTTTGCCTCTTGATCTTCTCAAATTATTCAAGAGGTTAAATCAAAAACAAAAGGAAAAAGGGAAAGAAAACTTGGGTTGCCTCCCAAGAAGCGCTTATTTATGGTCTTAAGCTTGACCAAACTTCCTTCAGTCAACCGGGGTCGGCTGGGCCTAGAAGTGCAGGAACACTTCTTTTCCAGGGAGCTCCTTCAAATAGCCATTTATGCTCATACGACCAGTAACGCTTCCGCTTTGCTCTTTTCTCTCGGAGCTTCCTAGCCTTCCTTTCTTCCGGCGGAAGTTTTGTTTCCGCATGGACAACAACTCCAACTTCACCACTTTGGGTGCATCATTAGCCCCTGCAAATCTTTGGGGTTTCTTCCATGCTAAGTTCTTTCTCTACCACTGGAGTCTTTACATCAATTCTGCACACATGGCTCTCAAAAGGAGGGTTGTTGCAAGAGTTAATCAACGAAAATTTACCCTACCTTCCTCTACATTTAGAGAGAGTTTGCCATTCCTTACATCTATTAATGCTCCAGCGGTTGCCAAGAATGGCCTTCCCTAAAATGATGGGGAATTTAGAATTCCCTTTCATGTCCAATACCGGGAAGTCGGTAGGGATGAGAATTTTCCCTACCTTACTGAGAACATTCTCTAGTATGCCTAGAGGAGTCCTAGTTGAGCCATCCGCAATTTGTAAGGGGAATTTGAATGGCCTCAACTCTTTGCTTCCCAACCTTTCCATGATAGTGGGGGACATCAAGCTCGTGCTAGCCCCTAGGTCACATAAGGCTTGGTCAATTTGCAGTTGTCCGATCGAGCAAGTGATGGAGAAACTACCTGGGTCTTTTAGTTTAGTAGGCATTTTAGTCTCTACATCTTCTTGCTTTTTCCTGACCAACCTCTGTGGGAAAGGTATCGGGGGTTGGTACGGTGGTGGAGGGACATATTTCGGTTCTGGCTCTTCTTTTTCGCTCGTGTCCTCCTCCGGTTCCACCTCCATTTCAGCTACCCCCACCCCAAGCTTATCATCCCTCAAGTGTATGACATTGCAATGCTCATTGGGATTTGCTTCGGGTTGCCCCGGGAATGTACCCTTAGGTCTCGAGCACGTGATGGCTTGTTGGGCAATCTGGGTTTCTAGCATCTTGTTATGAGTTGCTAAGTTGTCTACCTTAGATGCTAGATCCTTTATTGCCTCACTCACTGCCTTTCCTTGTTGTCTAAACTCCTCATTCTGTTTTGTCTGAGTTTCGACAAAACTTTCAAATAAAGTCTCGAGTTTAGATCTTTGTACCTGAGGGTACCCCGGTGTGGTTCTCTTATTACCTTGACCTTCTTGGAACTCATGGTTGAGCGTGTTGCTGTAGTTGCCGTAGGAGAGGTAAGGGTTGTTCCTTCTTTGGTTGTAGGGATTTGGGGGAGCATAGTTGGGCAGCTTCGGGTTCGTATCATAGTAGTTGTTACAAGAGTTCACTTGCTCACCCGAAGCGCCGGATCCATGTGGGCATCCCATCATGTCATGTCCCTGCATTCCACAAATCTCACAAACAAGGTTAGTAGCACCTATTGCACTCACATTAGCTCTTTCAATCTTAGCTAATCTTTTATTTAGTGAGTCAAATTTAGACATAATCAGATCAATGCTACTTACTTCAAACTTACCCCCCGAAATCTTGTTCGGGTTATTACCTCTTTCGGATCCCCATTGGTGGTAGTTGGTGGCGACATTCTCGATGATGTTGAATGCCTCAGTGAGAGGCCTATTCATAAATGCTCCACCGGCTGCAGAATCTAGTGACACCTTCGAAGAGTAGTCTAATCCGTTATAGAAGGTGTGCACTATTAACCACCTCTCGAGTCCGTGATGTGGGCACGACTCCAGCAGTCCCTTGTATCGATCCCAAGCTTCCGATAATGATTCTCCGTCTTTCTGGAAGAAGCCGGTGATCTGGGTTCTTATGTAGGCCGTCTTGGATGGAGGGAAGAATTTCTCCAAGAACGCCTGCTCCAGTTGGTCCCAAGTGGTCAAAGTGTTAGTGGGGATTTGCTTAAGCCAGGCCTTCGCCTTTCCAGTGAGAGATGAGGGGAACAATCTCAAACGCACAACATCGACTGAGGCTCCATTAATCCTGATTGCGTCGGTGAACTCTAAGAATGTCTCTATGTGATCGGTCGGGTCCTCCGAAGGCAATCCTCCGAACTGATGTTGCCTAATCATGTTGATTAGCATGGGCGGTATGGTATAGTTTTCCGCCTCAATCTCTGGCCTTGCAATCCTAGTTCGCAAGCCTCTCGCATTTGGGGCTGCGTAATCCTTCAAAGGTTTTGTATCCGGTTGATTCGCCATGAGTAGAACGGGACTCAACCTTTCTCCCTCTCTTTGTAGTCTTCTACGTCGGTGGAAGGTCCTCTCGATCTCCGGATCAATCTCACTAAGGCTCCCAAGACTTAGAGATCTTTGCATATAACACAAGAGAGATGGATACAATATAAGGAAAAGAATTTTTTTTTTTTTTATATATTTCAGAAATAAAAATCAAACAAAAAGAAAAGGTCCAGAAAAATCAATTCAAAATTTGAATTGAGATTCGAAAAGGCACAGTCCCCGGCAACGGCGCCAAAAACTTGATGTCGCGAATGCACGTGCGATTAAGCAAGTGTTCCGGACTGCCGTCAAGTAATAAAAGATATCGAACCCACAGAGACTGTGTTCTCGAATCGCAATTAAATTCTAATCGATTATATCTGGACAGTTTTAAAGAGGGTTTTGAAATTGGTTTTTGAATTGAAAGATAGATGAGCAGAGAACAATTAAAACAGAAAACAATTGTTTATGGGGTTTTTATCTAAAACGGATTCCTAGGGATTTGGGTTACCTTTGAGGCTGTTTATGTTGCTAACAGATTTACCTTTGTTGATTACCGAAATTGCCTTGAAGGCGAGTTTATCCTCCCGATAGCTTAAGCTCCCTCTCGGGTTACAAAAGCCGTGCCCAATTGACCCGACCCCTACTACTCGTGGTAGTCGATCCCAGATTGGACCCTTTGCGTTCAGTGACAACTCGTTGCTCCTCGAGGGACGGCTTCTAACTCTCGTGATTTCAGTCCCAAGTCTGACTTCTATAGGTCCGACACCCAAGTTCACCGCTAGGTTCCTCCTTGAAATGTCTCGGTCATGCAAATAACCTAAGTTCACCGCTAGGTTCCTCCTTGGATCATTCACATCTCACAAACCAGTGGCTGCAGGGCTTTACGAGTGAATCACCCTAGAGATCCTAAGTTCACCGTTAGGTTCCTCCTTAGAACGTCTATGTCACGTAAATAAACGGTTGCCGAAATTTATGAGTGATTAACACACTAGAAATCAGATCTAAAGCAAATCGTAATTAACAAAGAGTTTACATCAAATTTACATCATAAACAAACTTGGGCAGAGCCCTAATCCCTAGAAACTATGCTACTACTCACGCCTTGCCATGGAGATGACAAGCATGATTACAAATAGCATGAAAATACAAAAATCAGAGAAGAGAAGAGAAGAAGAGAAGAGAGATCTAAGCCTAGAGTAGTAGCCCCTAATGTGTTGATAATCCTCGGATCTGATGCCCTGGTCCATATTTATAGAAATGGGGAAGTTAGAGTCCCAAACCAACTCAAAATCTGATCTATTTCGGTTTCTTCAGGTCCAAGTAAAGCGCGTCACGGCCGTGATGGCCATCACGGCCAGGCCGTGACGGTCTCTGCCTCTGGCTGCTTTGCAAAATTCAAATTCTCGCGACGCGAGTCCTCAGCTTCATGGCCCGTGAAGAATATCACGGCTATGCCGTGATGTGCTCTGACTTGTGGTGGTTTTGGGTCACGGCCGTGATGGTTATCACGGCCAGGCCGTGACAGACTCTGACTTCAGCCTTTCTTCTTTTTCAGTTTTGCTCGATCATGGCCGTGATGAGCATCACGGCCAGGCCGTGATGGGCTCTGTTCGGCTCATTTTCTTCAGTTTTAAAGCTCCATCTTCATCCAAACTTCATCATGGTTGATCTTGAGCAATTTACCCTTGATATCTGCAAAACAACACACGAAAACCGCCTTACCCGTTCCAAAGGAAAATTAACCTAAAATCTAATAAAAATATGCCTAAACTACATGAAAATGCATGCAAAATGATGGACAAAGATGAGGTGGAATCACACTCATCACAAGTCAACCATAACAACAAAAATGGTGGGCCAGCTGAGTTCCAGGCACTGGATAAGTTCCAGATGAACAATCCTCCGACATTCAAGGGAGCGTACGATCCGGAAAGGGATTTGCTATGGTTGAGGGAGACTGAGAAGATCTTCCGAGCGATGGATTGCAACGATCAGCAGAAGCTCATCTTTGCTTCCTTCATGTTGACTGAGGAGGCTGAGCACTGGTGGGACAAGCTGCAGGTAGAGGATGCAGGCCGAGGCACAGCTGGTTACATGGGCTGTGTTCGGGTAGAGGTTTCTGGAGAAGCACTTTCCAGCGGATATCAAGGACAAGAAAGAGATGGAGTTCTTGTCCTTGAGGCAGGCTTCATTGTCAGTTGTCGTGTATGCAGCCAAGTTTGAGGAGCTAGATTGGTATTACACTCCTTATCAGCATGAGACAGATGACCGCTCCAAGTGCGTCAAGTTTGAAGCTGGACCCCGACCTGAGATCAAGCAGGCCATCAGCTACCAGGAGATCAGGATCTTCCCGATTCTGGTCAACAAATGCCGGATTTATAAGGATGCTAGTCAGTTCAGAGTTGCCAAGGGATCGGATAGTCAGAGTGGCAAGAGGACTGATCAGAGAGACAAGGGCAAGCAGCGTTATGCTCCGACCGATAAGGACTTCAAGCAGAGTGGCAAGAAACCACAGTTTCAGCAGGATAGGTTCAGGGGCGGGTTCTCCAATGCCCCCAGAGCTATGAAGTGTGGCAAGTGCGGCGCAACGAATCACTACTCCTCCCAGTGCAAGGAGCCAGCTGTGATTTGCTTCAGGTGTGGCAAGTCAGGTCTTATCAGCTGCGAGTGTGAAGGAGCCAAGGCTGAGCCTCCCAGTGCTAGCAAGAATCAGAGGTCTAAGGGCAACATACTGAAGACCACTGGAAGAGCCTTTACTCTTAGTGGAGCCGAAGCATCCGAGTCTGATGACTTGATCCAAGGTATATGTTTTATTGATGGAACTCAGTTGAATGTATTTTATGATTCGGGTGCTACTCACTTGTTTATATCACATGATAGGGTCAAGAGTCTTGGTTTACCTATTTCTTTTGTTGAGTATGATTTGCTTGTGTCTACACCTACAAA
This sequence comes from Sophora flavescens, assembly GCA_030762895.1. Taxonomy (NCBI): domain Eukaryota; kingdom Viridiplantae; phylum Streptophyta; class Magnoliopsida; order Fabales; family Fabaceae; genus Sophora; species Sophora flavescens. The sequence goes on along the minus strand of CM061062.1, from coordinate 25,942,854 downwards.
TAAACCTGTTTCCACATCTTATGCATGCAAGAACTATCATATAGTCATAAATGATAAAACCTTTGTTACTGATCTTATATGCTTGCCTCTAAAAGACCTTGATATCATTCTTGGCATGGACTGGTTATCTTCCAACCACACCTTTCTGAACTGTTTTGATAAAACCTTGGTTTTTGAAACTTCAACGGAGTCCAAGAATCCGGACTTTCTCTCTGTCGACCAAGTTCAAGCTTCGATGAAAGACAAAGCCTAAGTATACATGATGATAGCTTCCCTGGAAGTAGAGAGCAGCCCTCCTGATGTGGCCAGTGTAAGACTATGCCCTCATTCATGTTTTGATGTATGACAAACAAAGTGTATTTTCCATAAGATTTTTGATTTTGACTATGTACTTATTACGTGTTAAGTTGCATGCAAGATCACTCAAGAAAAAGACAAATCAAGGATTAAAGGATGGAAGACCAAGGACACAAAGCAATGGAAAAGGACTAAAGCATCAAGCAATGAAGATCTTATACTTTAGATGCTATTGTAAAAATAGCACATTTGATTTCTTAGGTGAATCACTTAAACTTAAGAAGAAACTAATTTTTGACAAAGGATAATATAAGCGCTCGTCTAACACAGGGATAATATAAGCGCTCGTCCAATGAAGTAATAAAAAGATGATGTCCAATGAAGTGATAAAAAACTGACGTCCAATAAACTACTAAAAAGTTGGCGTCCCCTAAAGTGACAGAAGCTCGCGTCTACTAAAGTGACAGAAGCTCGCGTCTACTAAAGTGACAGAATCTCGCGTCTACTAAAGTGACAGAAGCGCTCGTCTACTGAAGTAACAAGAAGCGCTCGTCTGCTGATGTGGCACATGGAGCTCGTCTACTGAAGTAACAACAAGCGCTCGTGTGTTGATGTGGCACATGGAGCTCGTCTACTGAAGTAACAAGAAGCGCTCGGCTACTAAAGTGACATATGGAGCTCGTCTACTAAGGTTACGCTCTTTGGACTTACTAAGTCCTTAATGAGAAGCTCCGTCCACTAAAGTACTAAATGGAGCTCCTCTACTAGCCCATCTGAATGTAAAATCTTAATGGCTAGATGGAAACGGTTATTTTCAAGATGGACGCGAATTCTACAAGATCAATCAGAATCTTATTTCAAGAACAAGAATCAAGAAAACATATATTGTTAAATCAGATCCAAATCTGTTTTAATTGATCCCAACGACTATAACTTGTTTTCTATATAAAGAGGGATCAAAGGAACACTTAAACAACAACCTTACACATTCTGAAAGTGAAAAATACGAAAGATTCAAAAGCTTCCAAAAAGTGCTTCATCCTTTGAGAGAAAAGTGTGATATTTCTTAGAACTTCAATTTGTATAATCAGACTTTTAGAGTCTTTCTTCTACTCAATTCTTTCTGTGAATTAGTGTGATTAAGAGAGGGTATCTCTTAGGATTGAGCAAGGATAGAAGGGATCCTTGGGCATAGAAAAGCAAGTGTGCTTTTTGGTGTGTTCTTGAGCAAGGAAGTTATCCTTGTGTATCTTGTAATTGGATATTGTAATTTCTGGTTATAGTGGAGAAAACCACAGAGGTGTGGGACTGGATGTAGGCTTATCAAAGGAGGTAGTCGAACCAGGATAAATCGGTTTGCGTGTTCTTCTCATCTCTAAACTCCATATACATATTATATGTACTTGTGTGTTGTGAATGAGTTTTAAGAATGCTTGTTAACTTGAATCTTTGATCTACAATCTGTGTTAAACTTGTTGTTACTTCTTATAATTCTTCTTAACATCATTACTTGTTACATAACGTGATTCTTGGGAATTAAAATTGAGGGAAAACCAATTTTATTTAAGAAAACTTTGTTTTGTTTTAAATTGTTGAAAAAGGTTTCAGTATCTCAATTCACCCCCCTCCCCCCCACCTCCTTGAGATTGTAGCCATTACCAACAAGTGGTATCAAAGTGAAAAAACTCTTGTTACAAAGCTTAATAGCTTCAAGCGATGGCTACAAATGATATCCTGGGTGATGGGGCTTCACTCACTAGTCCCCCTGCCTTTAATGGCTCCCAATACATGTATTGGAAAGACAGAATGCTTATCTTTCTTGAGGTTGCAGGTTTAGATGTATTAGATGCTGTTGAAAATGGTCCCTATGTTCCATTTATTCTTAATGCTAAGGGAAATTAACATACTAAACCAAAAGATGACTGGAATGATGATGATAAAAGAAGAGTTGGTTATAATGCTAAGGCAAAAATATATTATAACAGCTGCTTTGAATTATGAGGAGTTTTTCAGGGTCTCCAATTGAAAAACGGCAAAGCAAATGTGGGATACTCTTCAACTCACTCATGAAGGAACCAACGATGTGAAAAGAGTAAGAATGAATTCACTAGTCCATGAATATGAACTCTTTCACATGAAGAATGGTGAGGAGATAGATGAACTGCAAAAGAGGTTTACACACATTGTGAACCAGCTAGAAGGACTCGGACATACAATCACAGATGATAAAAAGATTAACAAGATAATGAGATGTTTGAGTCGTGAATGACAGCCAAAAATTACTGCAATTGTTGAAGCAAATGACCTAGACACCATGCAGATTGCTACTTTATTTGGGAAGTTGAAAGAACACGAATTGGAACTCAATAGATTGAAAAGTCGTGAATATAAGGAGAAAAGAAAGAAAGGACTCTCACTCAAGGCTCATATCTCCAAAGAATCAATAGAAAGTGATGAAGATGAACACCTTGATGAAAGTGAAGAATCCAAAGAAGAAGACATGGGATTGCTTGTGAGGAAATTTAGAAGATTCATCAAAAAGAATAGAAACAAGAAGCAATTCAGTTTTCCTACCGAAAAGAACATGAACAAAGGTGAAAGCTCTTCCTAAACAATTAAATGTTTTGAATGTGGAATCTTGGACACTACAAAAGTGAATGTCCAAAGCTACAAAAGAAAGAAGTATGAGAAGAATGACAACAAAGAAAAGAAAGGAAGAAAGTCTAGAAGAGCATACATAACTTGGGAAGAAAATGATATGGATTCCACTAGTAGTGAATCTGAAAATAAAGAAGCCAACCTATGTCTCATGGCAAATCAACAAAGTGATAGTGAAACCGAGGTAAATGATTCTTCTCCTACCTATCATGAGTTACAAGATGCTTTTGATGATTTTCATGAAGAATATGTTAAAATTGGTAAACAACTTATATCTTCTAGGAAGATCATCGCAAAACAATGCAGTGACTTTGCATCTTTACAAATAAAGCTTAAAGAACTAGAAGCTAAAAGTTCACAATTACTTGCATCTAGTTCAATTTGCACCAAATGCACTACACTAGAAAAGGAAGTTGAAAAAATGAATACAACTCTATCTAAGTTTACTTTGGGTAGAGATAACTTGAATGCCGTATTAGGACAGCAAAAGGGTGTGTATGACAAAACTGGAATTGGATATAAGCCAATGGTACTTGAAAAATCTTTTAAGAAACTTTTTGTTGCACCTATTTTTTCAACTAGTCCTTTTGTTAAATGCTATTATTGTCTAAAGAAAGGTCATACAGCTGCTACTTGTAGACTTAGAAAGAACATACATGTTGGCATTAAACAAATTTGGGTTCCAAAAGGAACTTATGTTGCTACTAACACCAAAGGACCCAACCAGATTTGGGTACCTAAAGAAAAAGTATAAAAAAATCTGTTTTGTAAGTGTGTGATGAGCCTCTGTTTGACTGGTTTTATAACCAGTAAAGACCTTGGCTTTGTGCTAATTTTATATCATTTTTACCCAAATTAGACTTGATTGTCCTTAAGTAAGATTTTGAGTCTGTAAAGTGTTTTTAGGTTAATTTAGTTTATTTAGAGTTAAATAAAATACTTATTATATTTTCTATTTTCAGGTTAATAAAAAGGAATAAATCTGGAGCTTTCGCCCCGCGAGAAGACTGTTCGCCTCGCGAACCCGAAGCTGACTGTTCCACGAAAATGCAAGGTCTCTGGTTCACCCCGCGAAGAAGAGCTCGCCTCGCGAGCCACCGAACCATGAAAAGTCAGAGACGATCACGGCTTGCCCGTGTGGAAGGTCACGGGCGTTGCAGTTTGGGAATTTGAAGAGTTCGCCTCGTGAAGATATGCTCGCCTCGTGAGAAGACCAAGAGTTGCAGACCTTTCATGTTATTCGCCTCGCGATCAGTGCTTCGCCTCGCGAGGACTTGGATTCCAGAAACGTGTATATAAGCAGTCTTAGGCACAACTGAAGGGGCTGGTCAGAATTAGCCAGTTTTGGCTAGTTTCTAAGCTGGTTTTTATTCTTTTGTTTCCTTTTAGTTTAGATAGTTGTTTTATTTTGTAATGGAGAGCTAGTCTCCTAGGATTAATCTACTGGGATTGGTTTCCATTACCACACTTGAGGTTCTGTGATTCCTCTTTCATTTGCTTTTCTCTTTTCAATGCAATGCTGTATGTTTCTGTTTGTTATTTCAGGAATGTATAGTGTGGTATTGTTTCATTTCGGTGATGTTATGTTCCTATATATAATCGCGTTTGTTATTTCGCGTGTGTTCATTCATGTTCGTTTGTTCATGAGAGCTTAACCCCGTTTGTTATTTCGGAGAATAACATACATCCGTTTCGTTTGTTAATTGTTGTTACAACCGGGAGGGGAATAGTAGAAAGCATGACCGAGATAGTGAAAAGAACAGAGGTTTCTACTTGAAATTTTGCTTTCACCTTATTCTTATTAATTGGGATTCAGTCACCCCTTCTACTTACTAGAATATGCAATGAACCTGATTGCATTATTTTTGTAAATCTGATATTTTTGTAAACGCTCGATATTTTTGGCGCGTGGCGACAGCGCGTTCAGTGTGTTTGAAGGCCAAAAGCTCAAGCTAGTTTTTAGATAGTGGTTGCTCCAAACACATGACCGGAGACATCACAAAATTTTCATCTTTCACTCCCAAAGAAGGTGGAAACGTCACCTATGGAGACAACAACAAAGGAAGAATTCTTGGTGTTGGAACAATAGGAAAAAGTCCAACAATCAAGATTGAGGATGTTCTCTATGTGGAAGGGCTCAAACACAATCTACTAAGTATAAGCCAATTATATATGTGATAAAGGCTACAAGGTAAACTTTAACTCAAATTTGTGTATGATCAAATCTATTCATGATAATAACATAAAATTGATTGGAAATAGAATCAATAACATCTATATGCTAGACTTAGACAATTTAACTTCCAATGATGCATGTTGTTTAATTTCCAAAGAAGATGAAAATTGGCTTTGGAGGAGAATAGCTCACATTCATATGGATCACTTGAATAAATTTATTTCCAAAGAACTTGTAATTGTTTTACCAAATAAGAAGTTTGTTAAAGAGGGCTTATGTGATGCATGCCAAAAGGGTAAACAAGTGAAAACCTCATTTAAGGCTTAAAACATTGTTTCAACTAGTAGACCCTTACAATTGCTGCACATGGACCTTTTTGGACCTTATAGGACAAAAAGCTTTGGTGGAAATCTTTATGCTCTTGTAATTTTTGATGACTTCTCTAGATTTACTTGGACCTATTTTTTAGCACAAAAGAATGAAGCTTTTAAAGCTTTTAAGAAAATGGCTAAGGTTGTTCAAAATGAGAAAGACGTGAAAATTGTTTCAATTAGGAGTGACCATGGAGGAGAATTCCAAAATGAGGAGTTTGATAACTTTTGTGATGAACATGGTATAAAACATAATTTTTCTGCACCGAGAACTCCACAACAAAATGGAGGAGTTGAGAGGAAAAATAGGTCACTTGAAGAAATTGCTAGAACCATGTTAAGTGACTCTAATTTACCAAAGTATTTTTGGGCTGATGCTGTGAGTACTACATGTTTTGTTTTAAATAGAGTTCTAATAAGGCCAATTTTGAAGAAAACTCCATATGAACTTTACAAGGGAAGAAAACCTAATGTAACACCCCGATTTTCGCTGCTTCGTAATATCGGTAATAAATATATAACTATATATATTTATCCGAGACTTAGAAAATTGTTTTGGACGAAATACTGTTATTTTCCTGTCACGTTTTATATCTTAGGGTTACGATGAAGTTTTGGGTTGAAAATTCAGACGGAACCCGATCTGCGTTTTCACTGACAGTAAAAGTTTACTGCTCAGAAGACCTAATTTTGAGTCGTGAACGAGATGAAAAATGTTTTTATCGTATTTACTACGATACTGGAAGTTTTGAAAATTTTGGTAAAAAAATTTAAATATTATATTTGTTGCGGGCGTATACGTCGAGATGTCTCTAGGAAAAGCTTGCGCCAGATGAATCGAGGAGTCGGCAACGTAACAGAGATGATGGATTTAACCGTTTTGCCGAGTATTTATGATGAGCTTATCCGAGTCATAATGACCATAATGACACATTTATGACCTAGTGAAATTTTCCTATGAAATGACCGTTTTTCCCTTGTCTTTATATGACAATTGCAAGTAAATGCCATTAGAAAAGTTGACTAAAGCTTACCCAAAACCCAAGGCTCCAAGCCTTCTTCATTAAGTTTGGTTCCTTCTTCATTAAGTTGTTGCCTTCTTCATTAACTATTTTCTTCCATTTCCATGTTCTTTTTCTTCAAAGTGTTCATAATTCGTCAGATTTTGCCTAGCAATTCTGACCAGTTTCTATTTTGAATATCGAAAAACTTTCAACATGAAAATTGTTCATCTTTCTCTCTTATTTCCAACGACATAAAGATCATCCAAAACGGACAAGTATGTTGAGAGATCTACCCAAAATACTAAAACTGTTCTAAACATTAACTATGTTCATCTTCTTCCTTAAGTTTCTCAAGAACACCATGAGAAATTTGTGAAGAACATCATCCAAATCTTGCTTTCCTTGAATAATCAAGAGGTAGCAACTTCTTATCTTGTCATTTAAATCATTTCTCTTCACAACTTTTGTAGATCTATGACTTAAATCCATATGTTCTTCATTTGTTCAAAATTCATGGAGCTAGAATCAAAAATTCATAACTAATTCTAGAAAAATCCTTTTGACACGAAACCAATTGCTATGATCTTATAATCATCTCTATTTTCATAATCTAGAAGCACAAGATCATGAGAAATTTCTTTCCCTAAAATCTGGACTGGGCCGAACCTAGGTTAACTTTGTGTTCTTAGATTTTGTTTCAATTTCATGTCTTGATTCATGATTATATCTTGACAGTTCTTGTATTCAAGTATATAGAAGATCAAAAATCAAAATTTAACCTATTGATCTCATCAAAACCGAAACCCTAGGTATGAGCACTTAATGGTTTTGTGATTCAAAAGTTGTTTGTGAACACTTGAATCTAACTCTAGGTTTTGTATGTTGATTAAATCCAAGAGTTTAGAAATTTTAGAGATTTCTAACCCCAAAATCAGCCCTTGGCCGAAACCCTAGTTCTTGGAACTAGATGAGTTTTAGTTCATGTTCTTGGTTCATAATCTTGGTTTAAGTGCTTAATCATGTTCAAGTTACTTAAGGATCATAAATCCCTAAGTTAACAAAATTTTAACTTTCCTAACCTAGAAAAGTTGTTGAGGCCGAACCTTAACCTCCATGAGTCAAGTATGTTTTTGTTTGATTTGATTTATTTTGGTTGCAATTCGTTATGAAGGAATCGATCGGGTTGGTTTGACCTAAAGCAGATGGAGGAAGCCATATCAAATCGGGAGATTATTTGAAACCGTTAGTTCGAGTCTTCAAGAGGTAAGGGGAGCTTACCTGAGGGATTTTTCTCAATAACTATTTGCTTGTGGTGTGGTTTATATGATTTATATGTGGTTGTGGTTAATGGTTTTGTTGATTACGTGGTGTGGTTTATATGATTTATATGTGGTGTGGTTTATCGGTGTATTGGTGTGGAGTTGTGTTTAATTTATTTAATTAATTGCAATTGTATATTATACTGCTATGATGCATGATCTGCCTGGGGAATATCTGTGATATAACTGTTTGTTGATGTGTGAGAAGCCTGACAGTGGTCAGTGCTCAATTAAAGTTAATCGGATAAAAGCTTTAAGAAGCTACGCAAATTATATTCAATGTTTTAACGGCAAAATATTGATATATAATATTAAAGGAATTTTATTTTGAGGAAAATGAGGAGTTTTGGAAAATATTATTATTTTAATAATTTATTTCTGAAAAGGGAATTATGAGTCACAATGAGAGCGAAACCGTGAAAATATTTTTGCACTGCTAATTTTTACGTAAGAAATTCCAGAATATTATAAATTAGTATTTTATGAAATTAATTGGTGAAAATAAGTTAATCAAGATTTTAGAAAATCAATTAAGTGGAAAAAGTTAAGTTTTGGCTTAAAAAGCTTTAAAAATAATATTTGATGGCAAATTTGGAAAAGTGTAGACGGCAAGTATTTTTGAAACGGCAGTGCATATTTTGAGGAGAATAAACCTCAAGTGACTCATTGGTTTGTGAAAAACTAAGTTTTATTATTTAAGGATTTTATAATGAATTTCTACCTTGGAAAAAGAATTTCTGAAAGTCAAAAGTTGATTTCAACCGTGTTGAAAGTACAGTTGGACTTAGTAACCGAGACGTCGGGGTACTAAGGTTCTGTGGTGTGATGGACTCGAGGTCATTTGGACTTGAGGGCCTATATCGTATACGTGAGGTATACCGTATTGAAACATTGAAGATGTTTTCTAGTACCACGAACCTAAGACTGGTGCATCGGTCGAGAGGTGTCGTGATTAAGCACTCGGACTGTGAGGTCCTGTGTTGTAATAAAAGTTTTAAGGGTGTTTTAAAACTATGTGGGTCGTAAGCCATTTTGAGCTTTGGCAAGGAAAGATTGAACACAAAGAAAAGAATGAAACAAAAGTGTTTTGCATGCATTGGCAGACGTGCCTGGTGTTCTGGCTGCGTGTCTGGTATTCTGCTCTGGCTGCGTGCCTGGTGTTCTGTTCTAGCTGCGTGCCTGGTGTTCTGGCTGCGTGCCTGGTGTTCTGTTCTGGCTGCGTGCCTGGTGTTCTGGCTGCGTGCCTGGTGTTCCGGCTGCGTGCCTGGTATTCTGTTATGGCTGCGTGCCTGGTGTTATGTTATGGCTGCGTGCCTGGTGTTCTGGCTGCGTGCCTGGTATTCTGTTCTGGCTGCGTGCCTGGTGTTCTGTTCTGGCTGCGTGCCTGGTGTTCTGGTTGCGTGCCTGGTATTCTGTTCTGGCTGCGTGCCTGGTGTTCTGTTCTGGCTGCGTGCCTGGTATTCTGGCTGCGTGCCTGGTGTTCTGTTCTAGCTGCGTGCCTGGTGTTCTGGCTGCATGCCTGGTATTCTGTTCTGGCTGCGTGCCTGGTGTTCTGTTCTGGCTGCGTGCCTGGTATTTTGTTCTGGCTGCGTCCCTGGTGTTCTGGCTGCGTGCCTGGGTGTCTGATCAACTCATTACTTGTTGGGATATCTCATGAGATTAGGTGTGGATGTTTAGATGATGTATAGAAGTGTTCATGCATAGTTTTTCCAATGTTGATGTTTGGGGTGTGAAACCCACTGATAAACTGTATGCTATAATTGAGATGGTTATGTATATGTGTATGTGTTTTATTTTGTGCAAGCATTTAGTTATTTTGTTAAATCCATATATTGGTGTCTCACCCTTACAACACATATCAGAGTAGCACAAGGGGTATGACCTCTACAAGAAGAAGGAGGCCGTCTAGTTCGAGACATGCTGTGATGCTCCTGTCGGGTGTAGTGTCTGTCAGTGGCGACCAGCTTAGGTCTTATTGTGTTATATGATGTTTTTGGGAATAAACTAAACTGATAATGATCTAGGTGTGAAAATATATGAGGCAGTATAGTTGTATGATTTATATACAGTATGCATTTAAGTGTGGTTTGATTTCGTTGTTGTGGTTATGAGGATAAAAGAAAATGAAAAAAAAAAATCATCACCATATTTTGAAAAGATGAACGTTGAGAAAACATTATTTTCCGAAAGTAACCAGCAAATTAATTTTTATTTCCACAAACGGGTAACCATGTGATGACCCAAGTTAGGGTGTCACACCTAACATTTCTCATTTTCATGTCTTTGGTTGTAAGTGTTTTGTGCTAAATAATGGCAAGGATAATCTTGGGAAATTTGATCCCAAAGTTGATGAGGGTATTTTCCTAGGTTATTCATTAACTAGCAAAGCATATAGAGTGTTTAATAAGCGTACTTTATCAATGGAAAAATCTATTCACATAACATTTGATGACTCTAACCCCAAAAGGTTGGGGAAGGACATTTTTGATGATGCAGAAACTCTTGAAGATGAAGTAAAATCTGATGAAGGAAAAGAGAGCAACAAGGAAAAGGAAGATGAAGAGAGCATAAAGAACCTCAAGTATAAATTCAACAAGAAAATCTTCCTGAGGAGTGGCAAGTTTCAAAGAATCATCCCCTAGACAATATTATTGGTGAGATCACCAAAGGGGTAACCACTAGAAACTCTTTAAGGAATATTTGCAATACCATGGCGTTTGTATCTCAAATAGAACCAAAATGTGTTGATGATGCTATTAATGATAAAAATTGGATGATTGCAATGCTATAGGAGTTAAATCAATTTAAAAGGAACAAAGTTTGGGATTTAGTTCCAAAATCCAAAAGTAACCAAATAATCAGAACTAAATGGGATTTTAGAAACAAAATGGATGAGAATGGAATAATAGTAAGAAACAAGGCTAGACTAGTAGCTAAGGGATATAATCAAGAAGAAGGAATTGATTATAATGAAACATATGCTCCCGTAGCTAGATTAGAAGCCATAAGAATGCTATTAGCCTATGCATGTATAATGAACTTTAAACTGTACCAAATGGATGTGAAAAGTACTTTTTTAAATGGAATAATACAAGAGGAAGTGTATGTAAGCCAACCCCCTGGCTTTGTTGATAGTGAGTTCCCAAATCATGTCTATAAACTCACTAAAGCCCTTTATGGACTCAAGCAAGCTCCTAGAGCTTGGTATGAGAGGTTAAGCAATTTTCTCCAAGAGAAAGGCTTTAAAAGAGGAAAAGTTGATACAACACTATTTACTAAAATAAAATCACACAATATCTTACTTGTTCAAATATATGTTGATGACATTATTTTTGGTGCTACTAATGAGTCTTTATGCAAGGAATTTGGTGAACTAATGCAAAGTTAATTTGAAATGTCCATGATGGGAGAGCTTACCTTCTTTCTTGGACTTCAAATTAAACAATGCCAAGATTGAACATTCATAAGCCAAACAAAGTATTGCAAGGAACTACTAAAGAAGTTTGGAATCGAAAGTGCAAAGGAAATGGCAACACCAATGAGTCCAGCCTGTTACTTGGACAAAGATGAACATGGTAAATCTATAGATGTATCCAAGTATAGAGGTATTGTCGGATCCTTACTTTATCTCACTGCAAGTAGGCCAGATATAATGTTTAATGTGTGTATGTGTGCAAGGTATCAAGCTAATCCTAAAGAATCACATCTTACTGCAGTTAAAAGAATCATGAAGTATCTTTTAGGAACAAAAGAAATGGGGCTGTGGTATCCCAAGGGATCCACATGCACATTAATAGGATATTCTTACTCTGACTTTACTGGATGCAATAAAGTGTGATAACACTAGTGCAATTAATCTAACAAAGAACCCCATTATGCATTCAAGAACCAAGCATATTGAAATTTGGCATCATTTTATCAGGGATCATATTCAAAGTGGTGATGTTGTGATTGAACATATAGATACAACCAAGCAATTAGCTGATATATTCACCAAACCACTAAATAAGGAGAGTTTCTTCTTTATAAGAAGGCAACTTGACATAATTGATCCTCAAAATAATTGATATCAGATGTTATTTTTGATAATATAGTCAACATGGAAATCGAGGCAGCACAAGTTGCTGAAAATTATGAAGGACATGGGCAATATGCTTTTATCTAGTCTTAGTTTAGACTAAGTGTCCTTGGGTGTCTGTAATTCCTTTTTTTGATTTCAGTGTTTTGGTTGTTTTAATGTATTGCATATGTTCTGTAATGATTTATTATCAATAAATGCAAGACTGTTTTTCAGTTTGATTTCAATATTCTCCATAGTTTCTTTTTGATAATGACAAAAGGGGAGAAAGATGAACCATACAACCAATAATTCTGTCTTGCATTTGCTGTAAAAAAACATTTCTCTGATACCTAAGTATGAACTGCATTGAAAAGACATACTTGAACTAATAATAAATGCAAGATGACTTTTTCATGACAATGATATGATAACACTTGATTTTTGAAAGATATCAACGAGACAGGGGGAGGATGAAAATGACTCAAGAACCATGCTTACTGAACAGTTGCACTCTGATTTTTAATAACTAAGGTTAAGTATGGTAAGGTTTGTCATAATCAAAAAGGGGGAGTTTGTAAGACTATGCCCTCATTCATGTTTTGATGTATGACAAACAAAGTGTATTTTGCATAAGATTTTTGATTTTGACTATGTACTTATTACGTGTTAAGTTGCATGCAAGATCACTCATGAAAAAGATAAATCAAGGATTAAAGGATGGAAGACCAAGGACACAAAGCAATGGACAAGGACTAAAGCATCAAGCAATGAAGATCTTATACTTTAGATGCTATTGTAAAAATAGCACATTTGATTTCTTAGGTGAAGCACTTAAATTTAAGAAGAAACTAATTTTTTACAAAGGATAATATAAGCGCTCGTCCAACACTGGGATAATATAAGCGCTCGTCCAATGAAGTAATAAAAAGCTGACGTCCAATGAAGTGATAAAAACATGACGTCCAATGAACTACTAAAAAGCTGGCGTCTACTAAAGTGACAGAAGCTCGCGTCTACTAAAGTGACAGAAGCGCTCATCTGCTGATGTGGCACATGGAGCTCGTCTACTGAAGTAACAAGAAGCGCTCGTCTACTGAAGTAACAAGAAGCACTCGTCTACTGATGTGGCACATGGAGCTCGTCTACTGAAGTAACAAGAAGCGCTCGTCTACTGAAGTAACAAGAAGCGCTCGTCTACTGAAGTAACAAGAAGCACTCGTCTGCTGATGTGGCACATGGAGCTCGTCTATTGAAGTAACAAGAACCGCTCGTCTACTGAAGTAACAAGAAGCACTCGTCTGCTGATGTTGCACATGGAGCTCGTCTTCTGAAGTAACAAGAAGCGCTCGGCTATTAAAGTGACATATGGAGCTTGTCTACTAAGGTTACGCTCTTTGGACTTACTAAGTCCTTAATGAGAAGCTCCATCCACTAAAGTACTAAATGGAGCTTGTCTACTAGCCCATATGAATGTAAAATCTTAATGGCTAGATGGAAACGGTTTTTTTCAAGATGGACGCGAATTCTACAAGATCAATCAGAATCTTATTTCAAGAACAAGAATCAAGAAAAAATATTTTGTTAAATCAGATCCAAATCTGTTTTAATTGATCCCAACGACTATAACTTGTTTTCTATATAAAGAGGGATCAAAGGAACACTTAAACAACAACCTTACACATTCTGAAAGTGAAAAATACGAAAGATTCAAAAGCTTCCAAAAAGTGCTTCATCCTTTGAGAGAAAAGTGTGATATTTCTTAGAACTTCAATTTGTATAATCAGACTTTTAGAGTCTTTCTTCTACTCAATTCTTTCTGTGCATTAGTGTGATTAAGAAAGGGTATCTCTTAGGATTGAACAAGGATATAAGGGATCCTTGGGCATGGAAAAGCAAGTGTGCTTTTTGGTGTGTTCTTGAGCAAGGAAGTTATCCTTGTGAATGTTGTAATTGGATATTGTAATTTCTGGTTATAGTGGAGAAAACCACAGAGGTGTGTGACTGGATGTAGGCTTACCAGAGGAGGTAGCCGAACTAGGATAAATCGGTTTGCGTGTTCTTCTCATCTCTAAACTCCATATACATATTATACGCGATTGTGTGTTGTGAATGAGTTTTAAGAATGCTTGTTAACTTGAATCTTTGATCTACAATCTGTGTTAAACTTGTTGTTACTTCTTATAATTCTTCTTAACATCATTACTTGTTACATAACCTGATTCTTGGGAATTAAAATTGAGTGAAACCCAATTTTATTTAAGAAAACTCTGTTTTTTTTTAAATTGTTGAAAAAGGTTTCAATATCTCAATTCACCCCACCCCCCCCCCCCTTGAGATTGTTGCCATTGCCAACAACCAACTTGCCTGTTGTGCGGGACTTTCCTGAAGTGTTCCTGGGAGATGTTTATAACTTACCCTCGGAGAGAGATGTTAAGTTCACCACAGACTTAGTGCCTGGCACCGGGCTAATCTCCATAGCACCCTATAGAATGTTTCCTCTAGAGCTAGCTAAGTTGAAGGAGTAGTTGGAGGACCTGATGAAGAAGTAGTTCATTAGGCAGAGTGTGTCTCCGTGGGGAGCACATGTGTTGTTGGTGAAGAAGAAGGATGGTAGTATGAGGTTGTGCGTCGACCATCGACAGCTCAACAAGGTGACCATAAAGAATCGGTATCCCCTCCCTAGGATTGATGATCTCATGGACCAGTTGATGGGCGGTTGCGTCTTTTCTAAGATAGATTTGTGGTGGTGTTTATAGATGACATCTTAGTGTACTCCAAGAGCAAGGAGGAACATGAGGAACACCTGAGGGTTGTCTTGCAGACCCTTAAGGAAAAGCAGTTGTACGCTAAGTTGTCGAAGTGAGTCTGGTTAGAGGAAGTGAGCTTCTTAGGACATGTTATCTCTAAGGATGGCATAGCCGTGGACCCATCTAAGGTAGAAATTGTGCTCCAGTGGGAAAAGCCAAAGTCTGTAACCGAGATTAGGAGTTTGTTGGGGTTTGCCGGGCATTATAGGCGGTTCATAGAAGGTTTCTCTAAGATAGTTGTACCCTTAACCCGTCTCACCAAGAAGGGTCAGTTGTTTGTGTGGGACTCTAAGTGTGAAGAGAGTTTCCAAACCCTTAAGGATAGGTTGATATCAGCACCAGTGTTAGTTTTGCTAGATCCTAGTGAACCCTTCGTAGTTTACTGCGATGCTTCTAAGCAAGGGTTAGGTGGTGTGTTGATGCAGAATGGTAAGGTAGTCGCTTATGCTTCTAGGCAGCTGAAATCCCATGAGAAGAACTACCCTACCCATGACCTAGAGTTAGGAGTTGTGGTATTTTCCTTAAAGATCTGGAGGCATTACCTTTATGGAGCGAGGTTTTAGGTCTTTAGTGATCACAAGAGTTTGAGGTATCTCTTTGATCAGAAGGAGTTGAATATAAGACATCGTAGGTGGATGGAGTTCTTAAAGAATTATGACTTCCAGCTGACCTATCACCCAGGAAAGGCCAATGTGGTAGCCAATGTCGTAAGTAGGAAAACCTTGCATATCTCCACTTTGATGGTTAGGGAGATGGATCTGATTGAGGAGTTTAGAAACCTTAGTCTAACTTGTTTAACCCTTAGAGTATTAGGCTTGGTACCTTGAAGGTTACCAATAGCTTGATGGATCAGATTAGAGAGGGTCAGAAGTTAGACAAGTTTCTCTTGGACCAGCGAGAGTTGCTCGCTCAGGGTAGAGACCTTAGTTTCAAGGATGGAAGTGATGTTTTCTTGAGGTTTAAGGATAGAGTGTGCATACCAGATGTTCCTGAGCTTAGGAAGTTGATCCTTGAGGAAGGACATAGGAGTGGATTGAGTTTGCACCCAAGTGCCACTAAGATGTA
This sequence comes from Sophora flavescens, assembly GCA_030762895.1. Taxonomy (NCBI): domain Eukaryota; kingdom Viridiplantae; phylum Streptophyta; class Magnoliopsida; order Fabales; family Fabaceae; genus Sophora; species Sophora flavescens. The sequence continues at coordinate 25,927,097 of CM061062.1, read as the reverse complement.
ACAGGACCTTAAGAGGATGTTTTGGTGGCTTAGAATGAAAAAGGATGTGGACGAGTTTGTGTATGTGTGCTTGGTTTGTAAGAAATCCAAGATAGAACATCAAAAGCCTTCAAGTAAGTTGTAGCCTTTGAGTATCCCAGAATGGAAATGGGATAGCTTCTCCATGGATTTTGTGTCTGGACTCACTAGGACTCCAACTGGTTTTGAGGCTATATGGGTTGTTGTGGATAGATTGACTAAGTCTGCCCATTTCATCCCAATGAACATGGAGTATCCTTTAGATAAGTTAGCCAAGCTGTACATCAAGGAGATAGTTTGGCTTCATGGTGTACCCTCTAACATAGTATTGGATAGAGACCCGAGGTTTACCTCCAGATTCTGGGAGAGTTTACAGCATGCTTTAGGGACAAAGCTTAGGCTTAGTTCATATTACCACCCACAGACTGATGGCAGTCTGAGCGGACAATCCAGTCCTTAGAGGACTTGTTGAGGGCTTGTGTGCTAGAGCAGTCTGGTAGTTGGGACAAGATTTTGCCCCGGATAGAGTTCACCTACAACAACAGTTTCCATTCCAGCAATGGGATGGCACCTTATGAGGCTATTTATGGGAGGAGATGTAAGACACCCTTATGTTGGAATGAACCTAGTGATATTATGGTGCTAGGACCAGAAATAGTCCAAGAAACAACAGAAAAGATCAGGATGGTTCAAGAAAAAATGAGAGTGGCATAGAGTAGGCAAAATAGCTACCATGACAAAAGGAGGAAGGCGCTCGAATTCCAGGAAGGCGGTCATGTATTCTTGAGAGTTACTCCAACGATTGGGATTGGTAGAGTGATGAAGACGAGGAAACTTACTCCGACGTTCATTGGTCTTTACCAGATCCTCAAAAGAGTCGGCGAAGTCGCCTACCAAATATCCTTACCACCGTTCTTATCCAATCTCCATAATGTTTTTCATGTGTCTCAACTCAAAGTATATCCATGACCCTAGTCACGTGATAGTTCCCGATGCAATACAGTTGAAAGAGAACTTGACGTTTGAGGTGTTACCCCTTCGAGTCGAGGATAAAAGGGTGAAGCAGCTAAGAGGCAAGGAGATTCCTTTGGTCAAACTAGTTTGGAGTGGGGCTACTGAGGAAAGTGCTACCTGGGAGCTGGAGACCAAGATGATGGAAGCGTACCCTCACCTTTTCGTTTGCGGTACATAGAAATTTTGAGGACGAAATTTTTATAAGGGGGTGGAATTGTGACGACGAATCTAGGCAAGTATACCTAGACGTACAAGTAATACGGTAGTGAGACCAGATATCGTTCTCAGGGATCACGGACAAGTACCACTTCGCAAATTGGACTACTATCTAGACGATCGTTTGGATGGAAGGGAGCTCAATACTAAATACCAAGCCCAATAGTTAAAATAAACAAAATAAAAGAAAAAAAGTTCTTTTTGGATTTTTGTCAAACACTTGGAATGCAGAAAAAGAGATTCTTCAAATATGATGAAAGATGTTGGGATTAAATTTCACTAAACCTTTGTCTCATGCAATACCAAGAACACCAATCCAGTTTATGCTTCATATATCAAAATCAACCCACAAGATTACTAAAGCCCTAATTCCTTAGATGACAAGAGCCTAAATACCCTAATTAAACCCTAATTCCTTAGGTGGCCTAATTAGTGAATTTGCATTAAGAGTAGGGATTACACGATTACTAATAAACCAAAATCCATTCCTAGATGCAAGGTTTACTAGGTGATTAATTCCAGATCAAGAAATGATAAGAACGTCCCCATTACAAATCAAATCTTAGAAACATTTCATGGGTGATTGATAAGCCTCTGGCTTATCTAGTTTTATGACTAGATGAACTAGGGTTTATGTGCAAATTATTCGAGTTCAATCTCGTTTTCGCCCAAATTTGCCTTGTTTTGTTCCTAAGTTGGACTTTGACTCGTTTTGCGTCTTTTGTGTAGTATTTAGCTTATTTTGGATAGAATTATGCTTTTGGTTGCTTTTGGTGTTTTCAGGTCAATAAGTGAAGCTCCGGGAGTCAAGGAAAGTCAAGAAGCAGTGGAAAAAGCACTTCTGGAGACACTCGCCCCGTGAGTGGATGCTCGCCCCGCGAGCCTGAAGGTCAACAAAGCAGCAAAAGTCATCACTTCTGGCTCGCCCCGCTAAAATATTCTCGCCCCGCGAAACATGAAGACCTGGAAGTCAGAGACAATCACGGCCTAGCCGTGATGAAGGTCACAGCCTAGAATTGAAGTCTCGCCCCGCGAGAGGTGTCTCGCCTCGCGAGATCCCGAAGACCCTGGAAGACAGAGACCATCACGGCCTAGCCGTGATGAATATCACGGCTGTGACAGATTAGGGTTTGGAGACTCTCCTCGCCAATCACAATTCGCCACGCGATCATTCAAACTCAGGATGGAGCCAAAACTGCAATTCGCCTCGCGAATAGATGCTCGCCCCGCGAGATCCAAGATTTGAATGCGCGCCAAACTAAAATTCGCCTCGCGAAGTAGTGCTCGCCCCGCGAGCAAGCAAGATTTAGAATCCTTATTTAAAGGTTGTTTCAGATCAGGTTTTTGGGGGAGGCTGGAGAGCTTTGGAGATCCGAATCCTAGTAGGGTTTTCCACTGTTTAGAGTAGCATTCAGGGTAGTTTCTTGTCTCTTTGGAGCTGCGTCTCCCTTTTCTTTTTATATTATCATGGTGGTTATGTCGGATTGCTTATCTATGAGCATGAGGAACTAATCCCCTCGTCCGAGGGATCAATGAAGCCGCCCATGGCAGTGTAGATTCGATGTGATGTATGTTTTTCTCCCCTTCTCTTATGAATGTGTTCCAATTCTGTTTTGATTGCGTTGATCATATGTGTAGCGTGATTAACTAGTTAACGTGTTTGAGGCCGAACGGCGATTCGCGTTTTAGAACTTGAATTGGAATCACTAATTGAATAATAAACACGAAAGTGGATTTAGGAGATTAGTGCAACCTTATAGGGAACAAGAATTAACAGGATTCGGGATTAGGGTTATGAGACAGAACAAGTAATTAATCCAATCTTCGAATACGTCCTAATGAGCACGACAGTGGATTTAGGAGAATTTAGGGGTCCCGGTTGACATTGTAATTGAACTTAGGGAGGAATTCATCATCACTTGGGAATACATATTGGGTAGGTGGATTTGTGACCTTGGACATTTTAATTTCTGATTTTTAGTTAATTATTTTATTAGATTTGTTAATTGAATTTCGATCCTCTTCTCTCTTTTCTCTCTCAACCACCTTCTTCTGTGACTTGACCAAACGCATCGGATTTCCCACGGATTAGTCGAATTGGTAGCCCAATCCCTAAGTTCGACCTCGGTAAATACTTACCGTGTTTCTTTTATTACTTGCGACGACCCGGTACACTTGCCGGCGTCAACAACAAGTTTTTGGCGCCGTTGTCGGGGATTGGCACAACCAACTTTTCTAATTCTTAGGGAAGTTTGATTATTTGGTTAAGTTATTTTTCTTTAATTTTTCTTTTTATTTTTTTTATTTTTTTTACTATTATCTCTCTATTTCTTTGATTCCACTTGGTCTTGCCTTGTTTTGTATGCGAGGTACACGAGGGAATGCTTCCGGGTTGCGAATATTGTAATGGGAACCATGACACTTGGAGTTGTCCGTTCTACTTCCCTCAAGTATATGTGGAACCATGGCATAATGACAGCGTGCCCCAGAACAACTATCAGTGTCAGAATCAGTATTGGGGTGATATGAGTAGAGACCATCCGGATTTCGCTTGGAGTAATGCTGACGATGGTCTAGCCTGGCAACCACAACCTCAACAAAATTGGCAACAACAACCTCAACAGAATGGTGGAAGACAACCTTGGGAGTTGGCTCTTGAGAAGTTGAGTGCGACACTTGAGAAAGTGTCAATCAATACAAACGCAGCCATTGATAAGATGGCCACATCAATTGAGAAGGCGAATGCGGCATTAGAGATGCAGATGGCCCAACTCGCAAGGTAACTAAATGAGCATCCCCCAGAGACTTTCCCAGTTGATACCGAGAATGACCCTAAGAACCAATGCAATGCCACAACAACTAGAAGCAGTGGGGTGTTGGGATATGACTGGGATGTAACTAGTTCTCAGGGAGTTGAGGAAGAACTACCACATGTTGAGGAAGAACAACCGGAGGAAAAGGAATTGACAAGCGACAAGGCCCCGGAACAGCCACATGTTGAGGAAGAGCAACCTAAGGAAGAGGAGTTGGCAAAGGACAAGGCAATGGAGCAAGGGGGTAGAGATCAAAATGCGGATAAAGTGGTAGAGGATTTCACCATGCTTGCCAAGCAACCTGATTTTGATGCGTTAAATAAATATGTTGGCTTGCATGCATGTGTGGACACCGGTAAGATAGACCCTCCCACTTGTCTGGCACACTTCCTCGTGAAGACACCATTTGACCCGAGAGGAAGTGAGTTCATAATTATAGAGGTCAAAGAAGTTTTCACACTCAGACTAGATGGAAGTATGGATAGAGTCATATTGCTCCTACAAGGGCCACTTCACAAACCATGGGATCCGGGTGGAGGATTTGATATGATGAGCGTCTCGTGTCCCCTGTACCACAGGCTATGGGATCCAGGTGGATGCTTCTTAATAAGTCAAGCTCGGGACGTTAAACAAGCGCTTCTTGGGAGGCAACCCAAGCTAGGTATCCCTCTCTTCTCCTAACTTTTGTTTTTGATTTTTGTTTTGTTTTTGTTTGTCACTCTTGAATAATTTGAGAAGATCAAGAGTTGTTGTATGAATAGTGTGTCGGCAAGCTTGTTGGATTTTGATTAAATTGAGCATAAACTGATTGCATAAATTATTTTGACCATTGATGATTTCCCCCTAGGTTCTGAAATTAGAAAATTGATCCCCACTTAAAAATTGAAAATTGAACTTTGAGAATTTTATTGTGATTACTTGATTTATGATAAGTTTGGGGTGAGGGGGGTGCACACACTAGGAATCGTATCTCGGTCAAACAATTTGCAACATGTCCAGGTGAGGATTTGAGCCTCCAACTTTGTTTTTGATTGTGTGAATCACTGTTAAGTTGCACTTTCCTGAATTTGCTTGAATCTCTTCATGGTTTGCATGTTTATGTGTTGCATCAAATGATTTAGGCAATTTTCTTTGAATTAACTACTTGGCCATAAATTGAACCAACCTTGATGAATGATCCCTAGTTAGCCACATTGAGCCTTGAAGCCTATTGTTCTTGATGACCTTACATTACAAGCCATCAACTCAGAAAAACCATGATTTTCCCCTATCCTAGGATTTAGGAGAGTATGGAATTTTAGCTTTGTGAGTGTTGTTGTGGAACTAAGTTTGGGGTGGCTACAAGTTCATGAATCATAGTTAAGAAAAAGAAAAACGGAAGTAAGGGCCGAAGGCTTGAGAAAAGAAAAAAAAAGAAAAAAAAAAGGGTGATGAAAAGCATTGAATATGTGCCAAAAAGGGCAAAGAAAATTAATATAAAAAGGAAGAGGTGTGTATCCACCAAATGCAAGGAAGAGAATAATATGAGAGTGAATTCAATTGTTGTGATACTAGTTTCATGCTCTCATTGATCCTAGGGACTTAGCCTCTATCCTTTGAATATCTTACCTTGAGCCAGGCCTCATTACAACCTTTAAAAGACCTTCTGATGTTGCATGCATGTTCTCGTGGGAACCATTTTTGAGATGAAAATCAAATTCATGGGAAGTGCTCTTGATAAGTGAAATTGAGTGAAAAAGTTGAAAGCCTAGACGAACTTGAGCGAATGAGTGAAATTTTACATACCCTTGTGAGGAAGGCAGTTGTTTGAAATTGGTGATCTTCCTTTTGTGTGTGACCCTGATCCTCAACTTAGACTAATGATTGCATGAATGATGAAGTTCTCAATGGTTTAAAGTAAATGAATATGGGGATTACATTGATGTAAAGGGGGGAGATCATTGGAGAAAAACTGTTTTGATTGCATGAAATTTGTGCGAAATCGATTGATTCCTTTAGGCTTGCCAAGTCTTGAGTCGTTTTTGAGTTTTAAGCTTGCTTGGGGACAAGCAAGGTTTAAGTTTGGGGTGTTTGATAAGCCTCTGGCTTATCTAGTTTTATGACTAGATGAACTAGGGTTTATGTGCAAATTATTCGAGTTCAATCTCGTTTTCGCCCAAATTTGCCTTGTTTTGTTCCTAAGTTGGACTTTGACTCGTTTTGCGTCTTTTGTGTAGTATTTAGCTTATTTTGGATAGAATTATGCTTTTGGTTGCTTTTGGTGTTTTCAGGTCAATAAGTGAAGCTCCGGGAGTCAAGGAAAGTCAAGAAGCAGTGGAAAAAGCACTTCTGGAGACACTCGCCCCGTGAGTGGATGCTCGCCCCGCGAGCCTGAAGGTCAACAAAGCAGCAAAAGTCATCACTTCTGGCTCGCCCCGCTAAAATATTCTCGCCCCGCGAAACATGAAGACCTGGAAGTCAGAGACAATCACGGCCTAGCCGTGATGAAGGTCACAGCCTAGAATTGAAGTCTCGCCCCGCGAGAGGTGTCTCGCCTCGCGAGATCCCGAAGACCCTGGAAGACAGAGACCATCACGGCCTAGCCGTGATGAATATCACGGCTGTGACAGATTAGGGTTTGGAGACTCGCCTCGCCAATCACAATTCGCCACGCGATCAATCAAACTCAGGATGGAGCCAAAACTGCAATTCGCCTAGCGAATAGACGCTCGCCCCGCGAGATCCAAGATTTGAATGCGCGCCAAACTAAAATTCGCCTCGCGAAGTAGTGCTCGCCCCGCGAGCAAGCAAGATTTAGAATCCTTATTTAAAGGCTGTTTCAGATCAGGTTTTTGGGGGAGGCTGGAGAGCTTTGGAGATCCGAATCCTAGTAGGGTTTTCCACTGTTTAGAGTAGCGTTCAGGGTAGTTTCTTGTCTCTTTGGAGCTGCGTCTCCCTTTTCTTTTTATTTTATCATGGTGGTTATGTCGGATTGCTTGTCTATGAGCATGAGGAACTAATCCCCTCGTCTGAGGGATCAATGAAGCCACCCATGGCAGTGTAGATTCGATGTGATGTATGTTTTTCTCCCCTTCTCTTATGAATGTGTTCCAATTCTGTTTTGATTGCGTTGATCATATGTGTAGCGTGATTAACTAGTTAACGTGTTTGAGGCCGAACGGCGATTCGCTTTTTAGAACTTGAATTGGAATCACTAATTGAATAATAAACACGAAAGTGGATTTAGGAGATTAGTGCAACCTTATAGGGAACAAGAATTAACAGGATTCGGGATTAGGGTTATGAGACAGAACAAGTAATTAATCCAATCTTCGAATACGTCCTAATGAGCACGACAGTGGATTTAGGAGAATTTAGGGGTCCCGGTTGACATTGTAATTGAACTTAGGGAGGAATTCATCATCACTTGGGAATGCATATTGGGTAGGTGGATTTGTGACCTTGGACATTTTAATTTCTGATTTTTAGTTAATTATTTTATTAGATTTGTTAATTGAATTTCGATCCTCTTCTCTCTTTTCTCTCTCAACCACCTTCTTCTGTGACTTGACCAAACGCATCGGATTTCCCAAGGATTAGTCGAATTGGTAGCCCAATCCCTAAGTTCGACCTCGGTAAATACTTATCGTGTTTCTTTTATTACTTGCGACGACCCGGTACACTTGCCGGCGTCAACAACAGTGATCAAACCACAAAAAGGATTAAGCATAGGAATCAAACACTAATACGAAAGCATAAACACAGATTAATCAATCAAGGCAAATACATGAGGTTCAGTATAGTTACATCTAATCCCAACAAAAAGGGATTTAGCTACTCATAGTGACAGAGAAAGAAAAAAATAAAAGGAATAGAGACAAAGGAGAGAAGGAACTCCATGGAGGCTTTCCACAGCAGCCCCTGGCTCAGAGAGAATGTGTTTTTTTTAGGGTTCCAAGTTGGCTCCTAGGTCAAAAGTCCTCCCTTTCTGTTCTGCCCAGATGCCTATTTATAGATTAGGCGCGCGTCACGGTCGTGATGGCCATCACGGCCAGGCCGTGACAGCTTCTGCCTCGAGCGTTGCTTCACCAAATGGTCTGTCACGGCCGTGACAGATTCTGCCTAGGAGGGGTCTGGCTCAGTTAACATGTCACGGCCGTGATGGGCATCATGGCTAGGCCGTGACAGCTTCTGACTTTTGCCTTCTTTCTTTTCAGTTATTGCTCGATCATGGTCGTGATGGGCATCACGGCTGGGCCATGATGGGCATCACGGCTCATTTTCTTCACTTTTCAAGCTCTATCTTCATCCAAGCTCCATCATGGTTGATCCTGAGCATTTTATCCTTAATTTCTGTAAAACAACACCACAAAACCGCCTTACCCGTTCCAAGGTAAAAACTAACAACAATCAAATAAAAATTGCCTAAACTATATGAAAATGCATGCAAAAATGTACATGAAATATGATGTGAAATCATAATCATCAAATCACCCCAAGCTTAAGACTTTGCTTGTCCTCAAGCAATCACCAAGGCCAGAAGATATAAATAATCAGGGCATGGATAGTGAACCAAGAACTCGAGTAACTAATCTAAGTAACAAGCATTTTCAAATAATTCACCAAGAGACAATCAATTTCAAGTCCAATTAGAAGCTTAGGTTTCCTAGACTCATATTCTCACTGATTCGAGCACTCTTTCTCACCTCACTCAAGTGTTTAAGGATATATGACAATTCACTCAATTTCCTCAATGAATGAATTCTACCATAAGCTTGACTATTAACCAAATCTCTACTTTATTCATGAAAACACATAAGAATCAAGAGGTCTTTTACTTTGGTTGTAACGGGGCCATGGGATTAATCGTTAGGTGGGGAAATCAAGAAAAGTAAATTTCAAGAAGGCTAAACAAAATATCAAGCTTTGCAAAGCATGACACCTTCTAAAATACCTTTTTGGGTTTTGATTCATCTTTCCACCTTTATTTCTTTCTTTTTATTTTATTTCTCACTTCCTTTTCTCATCCCCTTCTCTATATATATATTTTATTTCTTTCATTCTTTCTTTTTTTTGACGAAGGGGAGATTTTCAATTCAAGAGAAATATTTTTCTAACTTTCTCATCCCATACTTTTTCAACTACCTTTTTACCCTTTATGTAATACTTTAAAAGGTGTCATACCAAGCATTATTCATCAAAGTAATTCAAGGTACCAAGAAAAGTATTTTATTCTTTTACGCTCAAAATTGGGCAACTAAGGGGTAGCATTTAATCAATCAAAGCTCAGAAGGCCAGAAAAATTCCTAGTGCCTCAATCATTTTCAAAAATGTTTTCAAAAAATTTTTAAGCTTCTAAACGGTTTCAAGTCAAGTTCTAGAGAATACAATCCAAGAGGAATAAAACAATCTATCACAAAGAATGGAGCAGATTTAGTGAGTACCCCTTTTTGGCTCAAAAATCCACTAGTGCAATAAGTGCTTTTTACGTCAGTTAAAATTGAGTTTTTACGTCAGAATACCGACTGACGTAAATACAGCTGACGTTAAAAGTTAAACTTTTAACGTCAGTTGAGAACTGACGTTAAATATAAAACTATTAAAGTCGGTACTTTAACACAACTGACGTTAATTTTGTCAAAATTAACGTCAGTTGTTTAAACAACTGACGTTAAGCATAAAACTATTAACGTCAGTTCTTTAAGACAACGGACGTTAATTTTGTTAAACTAACGTCAGTTGTTATAACGAAACTGACGTTAAAGGTTTTAATTTTAACGTCAGTTGTTTTACACAACTGACGTTAATAGTGTACTATATATTTTATAAAATACTATTAACGTCAGTTGTTTGATACAACTGACGTTAATAGATTTTTTTTAAAATTCAGTTTTAAAATATCACTCCCCTCAGCTATCCCTGCATTCAGTAAATATCCCAGTAACACAATATCACACACATTACAGAATTGCAAAGGAAAAATGGAACAATGATCCATATGTATGCCTGTTCAGAAACAATATATATTTATTAACATAGGTTATAACTCAAAATAAATACAGAAATATAAATAAAAATAAATGTATACTAAGTTTAAACTACCTATATCAATATCCCTTCGTGATGATCATCACGAGTGGCATGTACATCGTCCACCTGTGTCTCCTCGATTATAGTAGGCATGTTTGTTGAAAAAGAAGGAGTCTCAGGAATATCAAGATTTGAATCTTCATTTTCATCACTACCATTATACATGCTTTTTCCTTGGAGAACCATGGACAACCTTTTGTTAGAAGGATCAGTGATGTAGAACACTTGTTTTGCTTGGGAAGCCATTATGAAAGGCTCATTTATATGACCTACCTTGTTGAGGTCTACCAATGTGAACCCGAATTCGTCGGTTTGTACACCACCGTTACTATCAACCCACTTACATTTAAATACCGGCACCGTAAGCTTAGTGTAATCGAGCACCCAAATATCTTCAATATATCCAAAGTAAGGTCTCGGTGCTGTAACGGGTTTTGTGTCCTTTGCACTAGAGAAGTGCATTGCTTCAGCCACGATCATAACCCCACTATTTTTCATGGTACTCTTGTTATCTTGTTCCTTTGTATAAAAGGAAAAGTTATTTATGTCGTATCCGCTCCAACATATGACGTTGAAGGTAGGCCCACGTGCTAGCCATCTTACGTCACCAGAAGCAGTACTACCATCCTTAAGCATTTCTTCCTTGAACCATGGTAAGAAAGTCTTGTTATGCTTGTTCAACAACCACCTTTCGCTCATTCGAGGGTTTTCTTGATTGACTTTTCTTTTATGTTCAAATAAGAAAGGCTGAACACATTCGATGTTGTTCAATACATACAAATGTGCTTGAAGCACTTCCTCCCGATCCTTCCTATTAATTCTTAAGCCATGTGTACCAATACCTTGACATCTAATCTCATCATGCCGAGGCTTAGGAACCCCTATAGGATCCGTGTTATGAAGGTAGTCCGAACAAAACTCAATAGCTTCTTCTACAACATACCTTTGAACAATAGATGCTTCCGGACGATGAGGATTCTTCACGTACCCTTTCAATATCTTCATGTAGCGCTCAACTGGGTACATCCATCTCAGAAAAACCGGCCCACATAATCTAATCTCCCTCACCAAATAAACAATTAAGTGAACCATTATGTCGAAAAAGGAAGGAGGAAAATACATCTCCAATTGGCACAAGATTGTAGCAGCCTCAACTTCCAAGTCATCCAACATACGGGGGTTAACGACTCTGCTACATATAGAATTGAAGAATGAGCACAACCGAGTAATGGCATGTCTCACATTTTTTGGAGCAATACCACGAATAGCAACGGGCAGAAGTTGTTGCATCAAGATGTGACAATCATGAGACTTCAAGTCAACCAATTTAAGATCACTAGAGACTAGCATCTTCATATTTGAAGAGTAACCATGTGGAACTTTGATGCCCTGAAGACACCCGCAGAAACTTCGTCTCTCTTTTTTTGACAAAGTATGACATGCTGGCGGCAAATAAGTCCGCTTACCATCCTCAACAACTGGAGCTAACTGCTCTCGTATACCCATAGCAACGAGGTCGAGACGAGCATTGACACCATCCTTTGTCTTGCCATGAATGTTGAGAAGCGTCCCGATCACACTATCACACACATTTTTCTCCACATGCATCACATCAATGCAGTGTCTGACATCAAGCTTGCGCCAGTATGGAAGATCAAAGAATATCGACCTCTTCTTCCATATGTTTTTCTCAGCAGCTTTACCTTTCTTTTTGGACTTGCCGAATATAACATCGATGTCCTTTACCCTCTGATAAACCTGCTCTCCAATTAAGGCTGCCGACGCTTCTTCTGTCTCTTGGCATCCATTAAAAGCTTTTTTCATCTTACGATATGGGTGATCACAGTCTAAGAAATCTCCGATGCCCAAGGTAAACCGTCTTCTTTCCATGATGCAACTGAGTGTAGCATGTGCCTTCTTCACATATAGGGCATGCTTTATGCCCCTTGACACTGTACCCGGACAAGTTACCGTATGCTGGAAAGTCGTTGATGGTGCAAAATAACAAGGCACGAAGCTTGAAAGTCTCATGAGAATACCCATCAACTACATCAACACCTTCCACCCACAGCGTTTTCAAGTCTTCAATCAAGGGACCTAGATAAACATCTAAGTTATTTCCCGGTTGCTTTGGGCCCGAAATCATCATAGACAACATCATGTATTTGCGCTTCATGCACAACCAAGGGGGCATGTTGTAAACTACCAACAGAAGAGGCCATGAACTATGAATACTACTCATGTTACCATAAGGATTCATTCCATCCGTAGCAAGTCCAAGCCTTAGGTTTCTTGGCTCATCAGCGAAATCCGGAAACATTGTATCGATATTCTTCCATTGAATAGAATCAGCAGGATGACGAACCTTTCCATCACGTTTCCTCTCATCATTATGCCATCTAAGATTCTTTGCATCTTTCGCATTGGCAAACAATCGCTTGAACCTTGGAATTATTGGAAGATACCACAACACCTTCGCAGGAGGACCCTTTTTTCTCACATCATCAAGATCATCATCATCATCACCACCCTTCACTTTGTATCGTGATAACCCACATTTGGGGCAATCGTGATTGTCTTCATGAACACCGGTGTACAATATGCAATCATTGGGGCATGCGTGTATCTTCTTATACTCCATACCCATAGGACACAATACCTTCTTGGCCTCATAGTTACGGTCAGGCAATGTGTTGTCCTCCGGAAGCAAGTCTTTCAACACTTCAAGCAATTCCGTGAAGCTTTTATCGGTCCAACCATTTCTCGCCTTCACACAAACCAATTTTAGCACCGCCGACAACCGTGTATGAGTAGTACACCCTGGATATAAAGGCTTATCCGCATCACCGCACAACCTATCATACACATGAGATCGATGAAAAGATTCTTGTCCAATATCACGGATCATGTCCTCTACTCGATCATCCTCCATATCTACGTCAACGTCCTCACTTTGGGAGACACTCGCCGTACTACTCAACAACACATCACCATGCCATATCCATCTTGTATAACTCAAGTAAATCCCTTCACAAATCAAATGAGTACGTATATCCTTCACCGTACATTTCCTCGTATTCAAACATTTGACACAAGGACAACAGAACATTCCATTACTATTAGGAACATTCCTTTGAGAAAATTCTATAAATTCTCCCACCCCCTTCAAATACTCAGCACTAGTATGCTTACAAACCATCCAACTACAATCCATAACTAGATAGGTCCTGTAGATATACAAAACAAATATCCAATATAAGGACAATACGGGAGATTGAAAACTATAGTTTTTGAAGATTTCCAAGCACTGGTCACGGCCTAGCAGTGATGTCCATCACGGCCGTAACGTGCCAACTGAACCAGACCATGCCATCACAGGCAGAACTAATCACGGCCTAGCCGTGATGAGCATCACGGCCGTGACAGATCAACCAGCAGAGCAACATGCACTCAAAACCAAAAATAGAGACGTACATTCCAAACAACTCAAACTCACGGTTTCAAGTTTCAACTACTGAGACTACAGTTTCAACATACACTCAAAAACCAAAAATACAAAAATGTGCCCTAAATACTCACCAGAAATAGGTGCTCGCGTGGTGGTGGGGAGGGGAGCTCGAGTGGTGGCCAACGTTCGATGTGGTTACTGAGAGCAGAGGGACAAGGAAAGTTAGTGCGCAGGAAGGGGAAAGAGAGATGACAAGTTATTGCAAAGAATGAATGGAAAGACAGAGTTAGGGTTAATAGTGTACCTCACGGTGGTGGCGAAGAAGCCCTCGCGGTGGTTGCGGTGGAGATGAGCTCGCGATTAGGGTTCTGTGCTGGGTGAGAGTGAGAGTGAGGGTTGAGAGTGATCTAGGGTTGAGCGTGATGAAAAGAGAAAAGAGACGTACGTACAGAGTGAAGTGCAGAAGGCGCACAGGTGTAAACGTTATAATCAAAAACCAAAAATAAAACAACATTTAACGTCAGTTGTATTAAACAACTGACGTTAAAAGTAATTGTTTAACGTCAGTTATATTAAAAAACTGACGTTAAATATTAATATTTTTTTAAAAAAAACACTTTTAACGTCAGTTGTTGAATACAACTGACGTTAAAAGTGTTGTGTAAAAATCATTCTCTATATAAAGCACCATTCTTCTGTATCAGTCTGTAATATTGCCTCTTCTTTTCCTCTATATTTCTATTCCTTCACAAAATGGCTCTGAGACCTTTGTTATTTCTTCCTATACCTAGACTTAAAGGTCTCTGTCTTAATGGTCAAAAATCTTCTGAGGTTGTGTAAATCACATTACATGGATGGTAAAGTTGAGTAAATCACGTAATGTAATACCCTCACTTTATTTCATCCCAGTCATCCCTTTAACTCTGCTTTGGCTGCAAGTGACTATGGATTCGAGATGACGCATCAAGGAATTCCAGTGAAGGAGGTGATGCAAAGATCCCTTTCACTTTGATTAATCACGATGCATCATGGAATTCAAGTGAGGGAGGAGATGCATCCATTTGAATTTCTGAGGACAGGACTGAGAAGAAAATGATGTTGAAGCAGAAACTTTTTTAAATTTTAGGGCTATGTTGCAGAAATTTTTTATCTTTTAATCATGTAATTAATTGTAACTTATGAACGCTTCAATGAGATACATATATAACTTGTTTTATGTTAAGTGTTTATTTATCTTAATTTGCACAAGAATTTGTTTACTAATTCAAGCTAATTAATTAAGATTAAAAATAAACTTGTTTAAACAAAAAAGTTTAGAAATAAACCGCACTATAGATGTGGATTGACCTGTGTTAAGAGTGACAACAGGGCATTTCAGATAGGGATATAGGATTATTTACGTCAGCTATTTATTTAACTGAAGTAAAAATCACACTTTTAACGTCAATTGTATAAACAACAGATGTTAAAAATAAATATTTTTTATTTTAAAAACACTTTTAACTTCAGTTTTATTCAACAACTGGTGTTAAAAGTGTATAAGTTTCTGCAAAAACATTCATTCCTTTAACTACTCTGCTACTTACCCATTGACCTGTGTTAAGAGTGACAACAGGGCATTTCAGATAGGGATATAGGATTATTTACGTCAGCTGTTTATTTAACTGAAGTAAAAAAATCATATTTTTAACGTCAGTTGTATAAACAACTGACGTTAAAAATAAATATTTTTTATTTTAAAAATACTTTTAACGTCAGTTTTATTCAACAACTGACGTTAAAAGTGTATAAGTTTCTGCAAAAGCATTCATTCCTTTGACTACTCTACTACTTAATTACCCAGTACTGTTGTGCTACTTACCCATGCACATTGTAACCTATAATCCTCTTTATGAGCACTAAGTTTATACCTAGACTTAAAGGTCTATTTCTTCCTATTCCTTCGAGCGTTTTCTTTTCTGCACGTTTTTAATATATGACTGCCAACTCCCAATGCGCCTTGGAACCTAATGCTCTTAATGATCAATTTAATTTTTTAGCAACTTACGACGCCTAGTCACTTCATCCCCTACTCCTATAAATAGCTTCCTTCCTTCCTTTAATTTTTCTGCTTCACAATATGGCTCTGCCATGGAGATTAACTTCATCACTCTTTCTTCCTATACCTAGACTTAAAGGTCTCTGTCTTAATGGTCAAACAACTTCTGAGGTTGTGTAAATCGCATTACATGGGTGATAAGGGTGTGTAAATCGCATTATGTGAATTGCACACATTATCATCCTTCTGGAGAATCAGCAGCAACAGTTCCAAAACCTCAGCTTTGGAACCAAGTGACTTTAAAGAATATTGCTGAAACAGATCGAGTGCACCCTTCACTAGCTGCTTTGGCTCCAAATTGACTGTGGATTCACATGGAGCATCAAGGACTTCAAGTAAGGGAGGAGATGCATCCATTGGAGTTTCTGGGGACAGGACTGAGAAGAAAATGATGTTGAAGCAGAAACTTTTTTATATTTTAGTGCTATCTTGCGGAAATTTTTTATCTTTAATCATGTAATTGTAACTTATGAATCGCTTCAATGAGATACGATTTGATTATACATATAACTTGTTTTATGTTAAGTGTTTATTTATTTTAATTTGCACAAGAATTTGTTTACTAATTCAAGCTAATTAATTAAGATTAAAAATAAACTTTTTTAAAAAAAAGATTAGAAATAAACTGCATTATATATGGAGTGATGATCTGCGTTAAGAGTGACAATAGGGAGATGACAACGAAAGAAAGATAGGAATGAGTTGATTATTTACGTCAGTTATTTATTTAACTGAAGTAAAAATCACACTTTTAACGTCAGTTGTATAAACAACTGACGTTAAAAGTGTTAATCATCACTTTTAACGTCAGTTCATTAAACAACTGACACAAATAGTGATTTAATATTTACAAAACTGCCACCGCCTCATTTTTAACGTCAAACATATGGTCAACTGACGTAAAACGTTCCCGTATATTACATTATTTCCACTGGTGATCTCACATTTAGTAGTTCAAAAATCAATGAGAAACACAAGTCTACGGAACCACATGCTAATTATCAACTATCAAAGATCATCTCAAGCATTTTTATTTGTAGCCATATCACAAGAATAAAAAGATTGGGTTCAAAAATTCACTATCTCAATTTATTTGGCACTAAGTTCTCGCAATTGGATGCATAATCTAAGCAAGGGGCAATCTAATCATGTGATCATGCAAAACTATGCCTATATGAATGCAACATGAAAAATGCAAAAATTCAAAAAATTGCAAAAATACCCCTACCCCAAGCTTAAAAACTTACATTGTCCCCAATGTAAATAATCAAGTCGGAGATAGGAGAAAAATGGAACAACTCACCGAGGTGGTAGCGGGTGCTGGCTCACATGCCTAGTTGAAGAGGTGCTGGAAAATATGTCACGGCCGTGATCAATTCTGTCCACAGGAGCTGGCCTGGCCGTGACAGATTCTTCCTAGGAGGGGTCTGGCTCAGTTAACATGTCACGGCCGTGATGGGCATCACGGCTAGGCCGTGACAACTTCTGACTTTTGCCTTATTTATTTTCAGTTATTGCTCGATCATGGCCATGATGGGCTCTGCTTGGCTCATTTTCTTCACTTTTCAAGCTCTATCTTCATCCAATCTCCATCATGGTTGATCCTGAGCATTTTATCCTTAATTTCTGCAAAACAACACCACAAAACCGCCTTACCCGTTCCAAGGTAAAAACTAACAAAAATCAAATAAAAAATGCCTAAACTATGTGAAAATGCATGCAAAAATGTACATGAAATATGAGGTGAAATCACACTCATCAAATTGTAACACCCCGCTTTTCATTAAATGCCTTTCTTAAGCCTATTTGGTTGTTAAGTTGTTTGGTTAAGGGCTTAGTGGGATTTTTGGCACAAAAGTCCCTTTCTGGTGATTGAGCACGCCCGTGCTCAATAGCCATCTCGCCCGTGCTCAATAGTGAGCACACCCGTGTTCAATGTGCGGATCGCGTCTCACTGACGCTAAGTCCAGCACGACCGTGCTCAGGTCCAGCCTATACAAAGTTGGCACAGAAACCGAGGGTTCCGAATTAACCCTATTTTCTGTCATCAGCCGTCGTCTAGTGCGGTCAAAGATGAAGTTGACACAGGCAAACACAAGAAGGGGGGTTGAATTGTGTTTGTTAACAATTTTCGAAAACAACTTTTAAAACAATTTTTTGCACACAAGGAGATTAGAAACAGAAGCAAGCACAAAGAAAAAGATCCTTTTTAAAAGACTTTAACAAAAGCAATACCAAAACCCCTCGGTTAGAAAGAAACAACTAAAGCTGTAAAAGTTAAGAGATAGAAGAATCACACAAGATGTTTTATCCTGGTTCAATCTCTTCCAACCAAGAGCTACGACCAGTCCCTTCTACTTGAATACAGACTAAGAATACAGACTCTTGCTTTTGAAAGAATATAAGAATGAGTAGTTATCGATTGGCAAAAGTTGAGCTCACAAGTTTGTGCAGTCAAGAGTTGTTCTTCAGTATCTCAGGTCTTCTATTTATAGTGACCTTCTTCTTCACTTGTATTTCTTCAACGATTATTTTGAATAATCCTGTTTAGAAATAGCATAAAATGCATGATATCCGTTGTGACTGATAGCTTGACTGTGGCACGCTAAACAGTACTCTGGGTAGCATGAAATTGGAGGCTTAATGCTATGAGTATTGTAGCCTGAGAACTTGTTGATCCTCCTTTGTGTATAATCCATCTTTTTTCAGCCATAAAGATGTCATCTTACAGATCGTTGTGCAGTATCTCATTGTACGATTTTGCTTTTTGCATTTCTTGATGGTACTATGTTTGTTTTACAACAAGGTAAAACATTAAAGCAGATAAAACAGATGTGAAGAACAAATATTCTATTGAAATAAATATCAATCATTTGAAATAAATTCAAGAGATTCGGATTGCATTTAATTCATTCAAAGATGGAGCCCGTCTACTTTAAAAAACTCCGTATACTTAGTTATATGTGAGACTAAGTCTGTTCAATATTTTATTTTGCTCGTCTGATGACGTGGCATATCCTCTTGTCTATCAAGTCTTTAGACTTTCTATTTCTCAAAGATCTCTGTCTAGTGACGTGGCAGTTAGAGCTCGTCTACCAGATTACTTTATTTTTCAGTTCATTTACTTCTGCTAATTACTTCAGTCTGCTTACGTGGCAAGTTGGACATGCTTATTATCAAGTCTTTGGACTTGTTATATCTAACAAGTTATTTAGGTATTCGTCTAGCTACCATATAGAGCCTCGTTCATTTAAGAAAACCAGTTTACTTAAGTAAATAAATAAGTAACTTTACCAAAATATTGAGCAGCCCGTCTACAATGGTGGACGCATATTTTTCAATGAAAACTTATCCTATGTTTCTTTCACTTATATTTAAATATTCCTGCATAACTGAAAGCACATGTTCGATCTCAATTAACACTTTGCCAAGCAAATTTAATCATTTTGTTAGCATCAAAACTTAGAGATTATTTAATCCAAAACCACTTTGGTTCCTACAATCTCCCCCTTTTTGATGATGACAAAACTAATTAAATTTGAAAAGCAAAGTCTAAGAGAGCTTGCAGGGCTCCTCCTAAGACAAAGCATTCAAATAATTAAGCAGAAAAAGCATATGAAAAACAACTGCATATAAGCTAACAGATAGGTGCAACAGCTTATCATACCTAGAGTATATATAAAGGAATAAATAAGCATAGTCTTCTCCCCCTTTTTGTCATCATCCAAAAAGGTAAAAGGAGTGGACCATCATTGTCAGTATATAAAAAGAATATAAAAGGTTAAGGTTAGGCGGGAGGAGGTGGTGGAGGTGGAGGGTTCTGAGTCTGGCTTTTCTTGAAATCCATGAGGAATTCCAACATTTTATTCACAACCTCTAAGGTTGGAGCCATTGAAGTTTGAACTTGATGTTGGACATCCTCCTTAATTTTCTCAGTCATCTTCTCAACCTTCTCATCAACTATATTGTCAACTCTGTCATCAACTATTTTGCCAAGAACCTCTTCAAGATTAGGTGGCAGAGCCTGTTGCCTTGAGCTTTCAGCAGACTCGTGAAATGTGCTTAATGTTCTTGAATGATCTGAAGGGTGCGTCACAACTAGAGCTAATGGTTGAGAATAGTGTTTTTATGATGAGCTCTGATTGTGAATGGATTCAACTGTTTCCTCTAAGCCAACAGTAGTGGCATTTTGATCAGGTTCTTCAACAATAGGTTCATCTGCGATAGGCTCTAAAGTAGGTGGAGGGATCACTGAGACTTATTTTGCCCATCTGATGGGATAGATGAATTCCATATTTTTACTATTTATAGGAAGTCCCAAAGGTCTTTATAGATCATATATCTAAAATTTGAAACACCACACTTCCCTCCGACCTTAGGAATTTCCATCTTCTCTTCTTCAGACAGTCCAGAGGAAGATGCCTCTCTTGTGTAGTGAATAATATGAGATTTCCAGAAATCAGCAGCTCGATGTTCATTGATCAACTCATTGGATTCAGTATTCAAAAAGAAATCCATTATTGAGTAGTCAAAAGTTTCTTGATGTAGATCAAGCATTGCTTATTCAGCTTCAAGCATGACTCCTTTGAATCTTCTACTTTTCTTGTCTTTGTCCTTATTCAGATCTACCATCGGCAGTCTTGGACAGATTTTGTAAAGCATGATTCCAACTCTGGTTGCTTCATTATGTCTCAGCCAGGATGGAGGGACAAAATGCACAACTCTATCAACTCTGAAATGACTGAATTCCCACTTCAGCATTTCATAGATGAGCTGATCCAGAAAGAAATCAGACGCCCTCCCATAGATTCTGGGATGCTCAAAGGATACCCACTTTGTGTCCCTTGGCATGATCATGAGAACATGCTTTGAGGATATTGCTCTTCGCTCAGGGATGGTAGGAAGATTTTTTCTATTGGGGTCAGTCTCCCAAACAGGTATGATATGTCTCTCAACTCCATCAGTGAGGGGTATGAAAGGAGGAGTTTTGACAAGGTTAGGGTGAATTTTTCTGGGGGGGAATTTCTTTAGGGTTAGGTGAATGACTAGCGGTCCTAAGTTGTTGTGCATTTGTGAAGGCACATTTTTAATTAATTTACAGTCAAGATGTGGTAGGTAAAGGGGTTTAACAGGTGGGCTGACTTCTTCCTCACACTCAGGTAGAGGATACCATCTGTTGGGAATGTGTTCGGGTTCAGGTTGGTGAGAGTGAAACAGAAGTTTCCATTCTCTTTTTACCTTGGCCCAATCCTCAGATTTGCCTTCATAAAGAACAGAAGTTGGGGTGAAGGGAAATAAGGTTCTCGAGGGTTTAGGGAAAGGAGCACCAGGGGAAATGCCATCATCTGGTTGATTGAACCAGGGATCATCGGTAGGGATAATAGGTTGAAATTGTGGAGTGACTATTTGTGTTGGTTGGGGTGAAAGGGGCGTGGGAATGTACACATCATCTGGAGTGGAGATAGCAATGTTATTATCAACAGGTACATCATCAATTCTAGTTTCTAAACTAGACACTAAGGCATCTACTGCTATTTGAACAGGATCACTAGCAGAGATGGTTACCTTAGAAGTCTTAATTGTTCTGGATTTTCTTGCTGGTTGCCTTCTAGGTTTTGTTGTAACAGGCACAACGGCCTCAGCAGCAGCAACAGAAGTCTTCTGCTTCTTCAGGATTGTACTGATAGGAACGTTGTCCTCATCAGCTTCCTCATCTTCATTGTGAGAGAAGATAACTCTTCTTTGCTTCTTTGCAGCAGGGGCATCAGAAGGTTCCCTGATAATAATGCCACCAGCTGGTCTCTTGGGGGCAGGCTTCCTTGTTGCAGTGGTCTTTTACCTAATTACTCTTTTTTACTCTTAGGACTTCAGCATTGTTTTGTTCCACCATTTCTTCTTTAGTTTTCATTAACTCCTCAGTCTTGGCCATTGCAGCAGCCGCATAGGTACTGAGGTTCATATTAGGTATATTCATTTAACCAAAGTCTGCAGCCGACATTGGTTTTTCAGTTAAGATCCTAGCTTGCTCCTCAGCAATCTCATGAATTCCTTGAGCCTTGAAAATCTTGGAAAGAAGATGGCAATAGGGAAATGTTGAGAGTATTTTCTTGTTCATCACAGCATCTCTAAATCTTCCATACAAAATTCTTGTAAGATTGATCTTCGTTTCGGTGAGAAGATAGCAGAGGCAGAATTTGTACAGAGAGGAAAGGTTGTCTTCGGATCCAACCTTATGAAGAACCGCCTTATTAAAGAGATCATGAAGGATGCAAACAATGTCCTTCATTTCAACAGTTTTCCAAGTGTGAGTTCTGACTGTGTCTTCTTTCATGAGACAGACTTCAATAGTCTCAGAGCCACCCAAGTCCTCTTCCCATGACTCAGTAAAAATCAAACCCTCCTGAGCACAGAAAATAGCATCAGCAATAGTCTTTTTCGAGACTACAATCTACTTTCTCAACACCGTAGAGAAGAAGTCAGTATCAGTCACTTGAACATTTCTCCAGAAATCCCTAATCAGGTTGGGAAAGATAGTGACTTTCTCTGTGAAGAGTCCTCCCCACCCAGCTGCATTAACATACTTGCTTATGTCTAGGTTGTAGTTTTGCAACACTCCAAAGTTGAAATGATGATCAATTGCTAAGTTGAGCTTGTCCACGTTAAAGGTTGAAGAAGAAGCCATTTTACGTTATCAAAGAGCTTAGGGTTTGAAAGCAGAGAGAGTGTGTGTGTGATAGCTCGAGAGGTTAGAGAAGTGTAAAGTTTTTCTCAAGGGGAAAAATATTACTTATAAAGGAATTTTGAATCTCAAGGGTTAAAAAAAACTTTTGACATGACATGTCATTATGATAAAACGGTGTTGATACTTGGAACTATAAAAAGGTCTTGATGGGATTAATGGAAGTACTGACTCAGCAAAGAGAATAAAGGATAAATTTGTCATTGAGACAAAATAAATGCATTTAAAAAAAATGTGGCTAAACACAGGCAGATGTGAACTCGTCTAAAACTACATAATGGACGTGGTAACTAACAACAGTGGACGCGTCATATAGACGTGCAACAAAACATGCAATTGATGCACAACTTTTAATAGGTATTAGACGAGCATAGTTAATAGATGCAAGATTAACAAAACAAATTTTTCTCAATGCTGGACACCTAAGTAAATCCACACATATCAAATTAAGATGCTTCCTAATAAAGATAAATATGTCCTCTGCAAGAGGTTTAGTAAAGATATCTTCCCATTGATGGTCAGTATCTACAAATTGAATATCAAACACACCTTTTTGCACATAATCCCTAATAAAATGATGTTTAATCTCTATGTGCTTAGCTCTAGAATGAAAAATTGGATTTTTAGATAGATTTATTGTAGCAGTATTATCACACATAAGCAGAATACTACTTACAAACATCTTATAGTCCTTCAATTGATGTTTGATCCATAGAAGTAGTGAGCAGCAACTTGCAGCTGATATATACTCAGCTGCAGCAGTTGATAAGGCAATGGTACTTTGTCTTTTGCTTGACCAAGATACAAGATTAGCTCCAATGAAGTGACATCCTCCACTAGTGCTTTTTCTTTCAATTCTATCTCCAGCATAGTCAGCATCACAGAAACCAACTAATCTGTAATCTTCATTTTTCTTAAAGCACAAATCAAGATTAGTAGTACCTTTTAAATATCTGAAAATTTTCTTAACTGCTGATAAGTGAGACTCTCTAGGATCAGATTGAAATCGAGCACATAAACATACACTGAACATAATATCAGGCCTAGACGCAGTAAAATATAAGAGAGATCCTATCATACCTCTGTATACCTTTTGGTCTAACTTTTTCTCTTTATCATCTTTGTTCAGTATTCATTGGTTTACAATCATCCATCTTAAACTTCTTTAGAAGCTCTTTTGTATACTTAGTTTGGTGGATGAGCACCTCGTCCAAGGTTTGCTTTACTTGGAGTCCAAGGAAGAATTTGAGTTCTCCTATCATGCTCATTTCCAACTCTTTCTGCATTAAATTAGAGAATTCTTTGCTTAGAGACTCATTAGTACCACCAAAAATAATATCATCAACATATATCTGTATAACTATGAAATTAGACTTAATGGATTTTCTAAATAAGGTTGTGTCAACCCTTCCTGTATTGAATCTATTTTCCATAAGAAAGGAACTTAGTCTATCATACCAAGCTATAGGATCTTGCATAAGACCGTACAAAGCTTTCTTAAGCTTATATACATGTTCAGGATGGGTTTCACACTCAAAACCCGGAGTTTGCATAACATAGACTTCTTCATTAATAAAGCCATTTAGAATAGCACTTTTAACATCCATCTGAAAAAGCATAATACTATGATGTGCAGCGAATGAAAGTAGAATTATAATAGCTTCTAATCTAGCAACAGGTTCAAAAGTTTCAGTATAATCTATATCTTCTTCTTGAGAGAAACCTTGAGCAACAAGTCTTGCTTTGTTTCTTATTACCTTACCATTTTCATCAAGTTTGTTTCTGTAAACCCACTTTGTTCCTATCACTGGTTTGTCTTCGGGCAAGGGAACCAAAGTCCAAACATCACTTCTTTCAAACTGATTGAGTTCTTCTTGCATGACCAGAATCCAACCATCATCTAACAGAGCCTCGTCTACTATCTTTGGTTCCAACTCAGAGACTAGTGCAGAATTGTCTTGTTCTCTGAACGTTGATCTAGTTCTTAGCTTGTCATTGGGGTTTCCAATGATCTGATCTTGTGGATGATAATTCTTGAAGTACCAAGATTTTTGAACTGTACCATGTTGATAAGTGGAACTTTCTGGTTGTTGAGTGGGGTCATCTGAATTCTTGATCATCAACTTTTATCTCAGGTGAGTCTCCTAGAATGCTTAGATCAAGATTTGTAAAAGCTTCATCTAGATCTGATAATTTCTTATTAGGCTTTTTGTCATCAAACTTGACATGAATACTTTCCTCTACTATCAGAGTCCTATAATTATAAACTCCAAAGCCTTTAGATGTTTCAGAATATCCTAATAGTATTCCACTATCTGTTTTAGTATCAAACTTACCAAGTTGATCTTTAGTATTCAGTATATAGCATTTACATCCAAAAGGGTGAAAATAAGATATGTTGGGTTTTCGTCCTTTCCACAGTTCATAAGGAGTCTTATTCAGGATAGGTCTAATGTATATTCTGTTCTGAATGTAGCAGGCAGTATTAACAGCTTCAGCCCAGAAGTGTCTAGGGACAGAGTTGTCATTGAGCATTGTCCTAGCCATCTCTTGAAGAGATCTGTTCTTTCTCTTTACCACACCATTTTGCTGCGGTGTTCTAGGTATTGAGAAGTTGTGAAGGATACCATTTTCTTCACAGAACTTATGAAATAGCTCATTTTCAAACTCTCCCCCATGGTCACTTCTGATTGAAGTGATACACATGCCTTTTTCATTCTGTACACGTTTGCAGAATATAGAAAAGACCCTAGAAGACTCATCCTTGTGAGTTAGGAACATAACCCATGTCCATCTAGTGTGATCGTCTATGATGACAAGACCATATTTCTTACCACTGACAGAGGCAGTCCTTGTTGGACCAAAAAGATCAAGATGTAGCAACTCTAGTGGTCTATTGGTACAAACAACATTCTTAGATTCAAAAGAACCTTTGACTTGTTTTCCCTTTTAACATGCATCACAGAGAGCATCAGATTTGAACTTAAGGTTTGGTAGTC
Source organism: Sophora flavescens (assembly GCA_030762895.1). Classification (NCBI taxonomy): domain Eukaryota; kingdom Viridiplantae; phylum Streptophyta; class Magnoliopsida; order Fabales; family Fabaceae; genus Sophora; species Sophora flavescens. The sequence continues at coordinate 25,901,683 of CM061062.1, read as the reverse complement.
CCCTCACGAGGTTATGCTTGTTTAGCTTTGAAATTAATTTCAAGCTTGCATGACTTAGCCTTTTGTGCCAAATCCATCGCTCATCTTTAATGGACACTAGACATGAGACACTTTGATTTGAGAGGTCCTCCAAGTCAATCTTATAGAGATTGTTTTACCTTTTAGCAGTGAATAAAAGTGATCCATCATCATTCTTGACAGTACACATGTTCTTATCAAAAGACACTGCATATCCACTGTCACATAATTGACTTATGCTCAGTAGATTGTTCTTCAAGCCATTTACTAAAAGAACATTATCAATGGAGGGCAAAGGATGTTTACCAAATTTACCTATACCAATGATTTTCCCTTTCTGATTTCCTCCAAATGTGACCCAGCCACCATCTTTGGGCTTAAGGTTTTGGAACATAAACCTTTCTCCCGTCATGTGTCGTGAGCAGCCACTGTCCAAGTACCAAGACATCTGTTTTCTTCCCGTTGTTAAGCAGATCTGAAACAAGTATTATCTTATCTTTAGGTACCTAAACTGACTTGGGTCCTTTCTTGTTAGTTGTCACTGGATAAGTATGCTTAGCATGTTTATTGTGTATGCATCTAGATGTAATATGCCCACCTTTTCCACACAATTTGAAAAAGGTGTTGGACAAGCTAGACTTAGCTTTGGTATATTTATTTGGAACTTTTGAAGCTCTATGCTATTTAGGTGGTTTTGACTTTTTGTGAGATGCATCTTGCTTCTCTTTGTCATAACCAAGACCAGATTTATCATAAGGTGACCTACTGTACCTTAAAATGAGACTAAGCTTATCTGATCCACCTACAAGATTTGACAGAGAATCAGTTAGATATGTTACAACTTGTTTCAGTTTTGCAACTTCTCAAGAAACATCAGGTTCACACACCATTTTGTCAGCTAGACTGACATTCACTGATTTTAGTTTGTCGTTTTCATTTTTGAGGTTTTGTTTCTCAGTGCAGACCCTATCATATTCTCTAGTCAGTTTAGAAAATTTCTTTTTGAGACTCTTATATTCTTGTGATAGTATAGACGACTCATGCAATAGTTCATCAAAAGCATTTTGAAGAGTGGACGAGTCAGAATCCATTACCTCAGCATCAGTGTATTCACTTTCTGAAGCAGTGTCTGCCATGAGACAGATATTTGCCTCATCCTCTACTTCATTTTCTTCATCTGAAGAAGATAGATCAAGATCCTCCCATGTAGCCATTAAGCCTTTCTTCTTTTCGAAGAATTTCCTTTTATCCTTTAGCTCAGGGCAGTCAGCTTTGAAATGACCAGGTTTCTTGCACTCAAAGCACAAGGGTGGACCTTTTTCCTTGGAGTCTGACTTCTCCTTGAAAAACTTTTTGTTGAGTTGCTTCTTTATGAAACCACCTTTATTTATCCACATATGTTGAATCTTCTTGGAGACAAAGGACAATTCATCCTCATCTGATCCTTCATCATTATCTGAAGATTCAGACTCATCGGATGACTCAGCAGCTTTGAGAACTTTTGATGAACTTTCTTTCCTTGCCTTTAGGGCAATAGATTTTCCTTTTATAGAATTTTATTCTTCATTAAGTTCAAGTTCATGAACCTTGAGAGATCCAAGAAGCTCTTCCAGAGAGAATGTATTCAGATTTTTGGCTTCCTGAATAGCAGTTACTTTAGGTCTCCATTGCTTGGATAGACTTCTCAGGATTTTTCTGACATGATCTCTATTTTCATAAACTTTTCCAAGAGATAAAAGACTGTTGATGATGGTTTGGAATCTTCCAAATATTTGGTCTATTGTTTCATGTTCACCCATCTTGAACATCTCATATTGATGAACCAGCATGCTGATCTTTGATTCCTTAACTTGTGAGGAACCCTTATGAGCTAGGGCAAGAGTATCCCAGATTTTTTTCGCAGTATTAACACTGTGAAGTGTCATGTTCAGATCTGGTTGTAGCACGCATGAGATAGTGCTTAGCCTTCAGATTCAACTGATGTTGGTTTTTCTGCTCTTGAGTACATTGGGCTATAGGAACAGCAGCTTCAGCTTCATCTCTTGGTTCACTGTGGCTGGTGTTGTGACTCCGGCAAGTGTACCGGGTCGTCGCAAGTAATAAAAACACGGTAAGATATTACCGAGGTCGAACACAAGGATTGGGCTACCAATTCGACTAAATTGTCAAGAAATCCGATACGTTGGTTAAGCAATAGAAGGTGGTTGAGAGAAAGAGATTGAGATTGCAATTCAAGGATCAAATCAAATAACGCTACGGTGATAAAAATCAGAAATTAAATGCATCCAAGGTCTCAAATCCACCTACCCAATCATGTTAAGTACCCAAGTGATGATGTATTCCTTCCCTTAGTTCGATTACAATGTCAACCGGGACCCCTAAACTCTCCTAAATCCACTCTCGTGCTCATTAGGACGTATTCGACGATTAGATTAATTACTTGTTCGGTCTCATAACCCTAATCTCGAATTCTATTAAACCTTGTTCCCTATATGGTTGCACTGATCAAATAATTCCACGGTCGTGCTCATTATTCGATTAATGATTCCAATTCAAGTTCTAAAATGCGACTCGCCGTTTGGCCTCATACACGTTAACAAGTTAATCACGCGACACATATGATCAACACAATCAATTCAGAATTGGAAAACATTTGCGATCCCGATTCAAGTTCTAAAACGCGAATCGCCGTTAGGCCTCAAACACGTTTAACTGATTAATCACGCAAAACATATGATAAAACATTCAAATCAGAATCGGAAATCATCAATTAAAAAGAGGGAAGAAACACATACATCATATGAATACTACACCGCCATGGGTGGCTTCATCGATCCCTCGGACGAGGGGATTAGTTCCTCATGCCCGTGACGACGCACAAACAATCGGCGATAATCTCCATAATAACAAACTAAAAGAAGAAAAGAAAAGAAAAGGGAGACGCAGCTCCAGAGACAAGGATTCGCACTACTCTGATCTACACAAGTGGCTAACTACCCCCTTCAAATTCTGATCTGATATGGCCTTTAAATAAGGATTCTGTTTCTCGCCAGCTCGCGGGGCGAGCTTACTCTCGCGACGCGAAATTAAGCATTGGCGCGCTTCAAATTTTGTATTTTCGCGAGGCGAGCTTGTATTCGCGGGGCGAGTCTTCAAACCCTAATCTGCCACAACCGTGATATCCATCACGGCTAAGCCGTGATTGCCTCTGTCTTCCATGGTCCTCAGTGACTCGCGAGGCGAGACACCTTTCGCGGGGCGAGTATTCAATTCTGGCTGTGACCTTCATCACGGCTAGGCCGTGATGGTCTCTGACTTCCAAGTCTTCATGCTCTCGCGGGGCGAACTGTCTCTCGCGGGGCGAGTCTTCAAACCTCAATTTGTCACAGCCGTGACCTTAATCACGACTATGCCGTGATAGTCTCTTTCTTGCTGGTCTTCAGACTCTCGCGATGCGAGAGTACACTCGCGGGGCGAGTGTCTCAGAATTTCAATTTCCACTATTTCTTTGCTTTCCTTGACTCCTGGAGCTTCACTTTATTGACCTGAAAACACAAAAACAACCAAAAGCATAATTCTATCCTAAATAAGCTAAAAACTACACAAAAGACGCAAAACAAGTCAAAGTCCAACTTAGGGACAAAACAAGGCAAATTTGGGTGAAAACGAGAGTGAACTCGAATAAATAGGCACATAAACCCTAGTTCATCTAGTCATAAAACTAGATAAGCCAGAGGCTTATCAAAATACCCCAAACTTAAACCTTGCTTGTCCCCAAGCAAGCTTAAAACTCAAAAACGACTCAAGACTTGGCAAGCCTAAAGGAATCAATCGATTTCGCACAAATTTCATGCAACTTTACAAAACAGTTTTCTTCTTTGATTCCCCCCTCTCTCTTTTTTTTATCAATGTAATCCCCACATTCATCTACTTTAAACAATTGAGAATTTATCATTCATGCCATCATTACTCTAAGTTGAGGCTCAAAGATAGACACAAAGGAAGATCACCTATTCCAAACAATTGCCTTCCTCACAAGGGTATGTAAAATTTCACTCATTCGCTCAAGTTTGTCTAGGTTATCAACTTTTTTTTTTCACTCAATTTCACATATCAAGAGCACTTCCCAAGAATTTGATTTTCATCTCAAAAATGGTTCCCACGAAAACATGCATGCAACATCAGAAGGTCTTTTAAAGGTTGTAATGGAGCCTGGCTGAGGGTAGGATAGTGAAGGATATTTAGGCTTAAGTCCCTAGGAACTAAGAGAGCATGAGCATTAAACACATTTCCACTCAAATTCCTTTTTCCATTTTTCTTTTTGTCTCGGGTGACTACAGCCTTTTTTCCTTGCTCATCTTTTTTCTGTTTTGCCCCTTTTCCTTTAGCAATTTATTTTGAATATTTTTTTTTTATTGCCTTGGGTTTCAACCTTTCTTTTTCTTTTTCTCACCCCAAAATGTCATACCTCCTTGTAGCCACCCCAAACTTAGTTTCTCACAACCTTTCTCTTGCTCATTTCCATGCTCTCCTAATCCTAAGATTGGGTTAACATGGTTTTTCAGATTTTGGCTCGTAATGTATGGTCATTAAGAAACAATAGGTCAATTGGGCTCAATTTGGCTAACTAGGGAACATGCATTAGGGATGGTTCTTTTTAGGCCAAGTGGTTTTTTCAAAGAAAATTGCCTAAGTCATTTGATGCAACACATAAACATGCAAACCATAAAGAGATTCAAGCAAATTCGGGAAAGTGCAACTTAACAGTGATTCACACATTCAAAAACAGAGTTGGAGGCTCAAATCCTCACCTGGACAGTTTGCAAATTGTTTGACCGAGATACGATTCCTAGTGTGTGCACCCCCTCACCCCAAACTTATCATAAATCAAGCAATCATAATAAATCTCAAAGTTCAATTTTCAATTTTAAGTGGGGATCAACTTTTCTATTATTAGAAACTAGGGGGAAATCATCAATGGTCAATATAATTCATGCGATCAATCTATGCTCAAATCAATTAAAATCCAACAAGCTTGCCGACACAACATTCATACAACAACTCTTGATCTTCTCAAATTATTCAAGAGTGACAAACAAAAAACAAAACAAACACAAAAACAAAAACAAAAACAATAACAAGAGTGAGGAAAGGAGAGGGTACCTAGCTTGGGTTGCCTCCCAAGTAGCACTTGTTTAACGTCCCGAGCCTGACTCAAGTCACCCCTAAGGGTTAATCTGGACGTAGATCTTGCTTGCCATTCCCTGCCTCAGTCCGTATTCTGTAGGCTCTTGCCCTTTCATAAGCTCTCCTACTGTTCCCGGACAACTCATTTAAGTCCAGCATCCTTCTATAATCAGCACGAACTCTCCACTCCGTGATGGTCCTTTTTGGGATCAACTTGTTGTCTTTATTGACCACCACGGTTGTGCTACCTTTCAACCTTGGTGCTTTACCCTTCTTTTTCTTGCACTTACTGCTGAGTTCTTTCCTTGCACATTCTTCCCTTGGGAGACTCGGTATGGGTTCCATGTCTCGTAGCCACTCAAGGTAGACTTCATCCCCCGAAGGGTCTTTTTCCTCACTGTCTTTCTCATGAGATTCTACCGATACTGTTGCAAATGAAGGATCATGGTCTTCTCGAGTTGTCTTCACCTTTTCAGTTGGGTCCACCACATCCACTCGATACACAGCTGACTTCTCTGCAGGGTGCTTCATTGCTTCAAAGAGATTGAAGACTACCTCATCATCTTGCACCCTTAGAGTGAGTTTCCCTTGCCGCACATCTATCAAGGCACCCCCAGTGGCCAAAAAGGGCCTACCCAATATGAGAGGAACCTCGGCGTCTTCATCCATATCAAGCACTACAAAATCCGCCGGAAATATAAGCTTGTCTACCTTCACTAACAAGTCTTCGACCACCCCATAAGGATATTTTATAGAGCGGTCGGCCAGTTGGAGCGACATCCGTGTATCCTTAACTTCTTGGATTCCCAACCTCTTCATCATAGAGAGGGGCATCAAGTTGATGCTTGCCCCTAGATCACATAATGCCTTCCCTACAGTCATCTCCCCAATGGTACATGGTATCGAAAAGGAACCGGGATCCTTCAACTTTGGAGGGAGTTTTCTCTGAAGAATGGCACTACACTCCTCGGTCAAAGCAACCGTTTCCTCGTCCACTAATTTCCACTTCTTGGTGAGAAGATCCTTCATAAACCGGGCATATGATGGCATCTGTTCCAAGGCTTCCGCAAATGGAATGTTAATCTGAAGTTTTCGAAAGACATCAAGGAACTTATTGAATTGCTTATCCTGTTGAGGCTTCTTCAATCTTTCAGGATACGGTACCTTCATGTAAGGTGGGAGGTCTTGCGGTTCAACCCACTTCTTCTTTCGGAACTCCTCATCCACAAGTTTCAGCCTTCCCCCTTGCTCCGGTGCCTTGTCACTTGCCAACCCTTCTTTCTCTGGTTGCTCTTCCTCATCGGGTAGTTGTTCCGGGGCCTTGTCATCCCGAGAACTAGTTGTACCCCTGTTGGGTTCCAACACCCTTCCGCTTCTAGTAGATATGACATTGCATTGTCCCTTGGGGTTGTTCTTGGTATTACCTGGGAGAGTGCCTGGAATACGCTCATTAAGTTGCCTTATGAAGTGAGCTATTTGTGTCTCCAGATTCTGAATTGTCGATCCTGTATGAGTCGCCACCTTGTCAATGGCAGTGTTCACCTTCTCAAAAGATGTGCATGTAAAGGTTGACAACTTCTCAACTGTCGCGGTCATCTTCTCAAAGGCCAGCTCCCACGGTTGTCTTCCACCATCTGTTATTTGCAACTGACTAGGCCCTGGAAGAGCCTGCTAGGTATTGCACTGTTGAATTCCAATGTTCAGCCTTATACCTCTCGAGGTTGTTGCCAATTCTCGCGAGGAGGTTGTTGACCGGTTAGACCACCATTAACATTACTCCAAGCGAAACCCGGATGGTCTCTCCTCATGTACCCCCTATTTTGATTCTCGATTGTAGTCATTTTGTCCGTTCTCCTCGATAGTTATTCGGGGCACAAGTGTCATAAAAGTTGTGGCATGAGTCCACATGTTCCCGAGGGAAGTTGAATGGACAGTTTCGAGTGTCATGATCTCCATTACAATTACCACAACCTGGAGGCATTCCCTCGTGTATCACATTAGCCTTCTTGTTCTCTCGACAAAGCCGCCACTTGCATCTTCAACAACTGTTTTGCTCAAGAATGGCCTCCATTGCCCCCGAACCGATTCCATTTGAGGTTTCCCTTCCACGGTTGTAATCATTATATGATATTTTCTCTAACAATGCCCATCCATCCTCAGCTGATAAATATGAGAAAGAACCGCCAGCTGCGGCATCACAGTTCATCTGATAGCGTCCCCTCAACCCATTAAAGAAGTGCTGAACTTTTGAGACGGGGTCAAAGAACGCTGAAGGGCATCTTCTCAATAAGCCATTGTACCTCTCCCAAGCTTCATTATATGTTTCATCCTCTGTCACTTTGAAAGATGTAACGGCTATTCTTGCTTGTGCCGCTTTCTGAGGAGGAAAATATTTGGTTAGGAACTTCTGTGCCATTTGCTCCCAAGTTCTGATGCTGTTCCTATCCAAACTGTCAACCCAATCGCGAGCGACATCCCTAAGAGAGAGAGGGAAAAGCCGCAGGAGAAACTCATCCTGAGAGACTCCCCTGGTCTTCTGCAAGTCACAAGCTTCCAGGAAGCGAGTGATATGTCTATGCGGGTCCTGTTTGCCACTCCCATCAAACTGATTCTCGCGGATCTGGTATGTGACACATGCTTCAACTCTGAAGGAGTCTGTGTTCAGGTTGCCCCTCACAATAGAAGAGTCACAATCTCCCAAGCTTGGTAGATCGTACTCGAAGAGAGGCTTGTAACGAGGAGGAGGAGGAGGAGGATTTTCTTCAGTCATGCCCTCTATTTTAATTGCTTCCAACCTCTTCCTTTCTCTGGCTTTTTTTCTTAATTGCCTCTCGGTCCTGGTGATCTCTGAATCGAATAGCAAGTCCTCTTGTAGAAGGGTACCTCGCATACAAAAACACGGCAAGACCAAGTGGAATCAAGGAAGCAGAGAAATAATAACAAAGAAATAACAGAAAAATAAAAAGAAAAAATCAGCTTAACCAATCAATCAAATTTCCTAAAAATTAGGAAAATTGGCTGTGCCAATCCCCGGCAACAGCGCCAAAAACTTTTTGTGGCTCCGGCAAGTGTACCGGGTCGTCGCAAGTAATAAAAACACGGTAAGATATTACCGAGGTCGAACACAAGGATTGGGCTACCAATTCGACTAAATTGTCAAGAAATCCGATACGTTGGTTAAGCAATAGAAGGTGGTTGAGAGAAAGAGATTGAGATTGCAATTCAAGGATCAAATCAAATAACGCTACGGTGATAAAAATCAGAAATTAAATGCATCCAAGGTCTCAAATCCACCTACCCAATCATGTTAAGTACCCAAGTGATGATGTATTCCTTCCCTTAGTTCGATTACAATGTCAACCGGGACCCCTAAACTCTCCTAAATCCACTCTCGTGCTCATTAGGACGTATTCGACGATTAGATTAATTAATTGTTCGGTCTCATAACCCTAATCTCGAATTCTATTAAACCTTGTTCCCTATATGGTTGCACTAATCAAATAATTCCACGGTCGTGCTCATTATTCGATTAATGATTCCAATTCAAGTTCTAAAACGCGACTCTCCGTTTGGCCTCATACACGTTAACAAGTTAATCACGCGACACATATGATCAACACAATCAATTCAGAATTGGAAAACATTTGCGATCCCGATTCAAGTTCTAAAACGCGAATCGTCGTTAGGCCTCAAACACGTTTAACTGATTAATCACGCAAAACATATGATAAAACATTCAAATCAGAATCGGAAATCATCAATTAAAAAGAGGGAAGAAACACATACATCATATGAATACTACACCGCCATGGGTGGCTTCATCGATCCCTCGGACGAGGGGATTAGTTCCTCATGCCCGTGACGACGCACAAACAATCGGCGATAATCTCCATAATAACAAACTAAAAGAAGAAAAGAAAAGAAAAGGGAGACGCGGCTCCAGAGACAAGGATTCGCACTACTCTGATCTACACAAGTGGCTAACTACCCCCTTCAAATTCTGATCTGATATGGCCTTTAAATAAGGATTCTGTTTCTCGCCAGCTCGCGGGGCGAGCTTACTCTCGCGACGCGAAATTAAGCATTGGCGCGCTTCAAATTTTGTATTTTCGCGAGGCGAGCTTGTATTCGCGGGGCGAGTCTTCAAACCCTAATCTGCCACAACCGTGATATCCATCACGGCTAAGCCGTGATTGCCTCTGTCTTCCATGGTCCTCAGTGACTCGCGAGGCGAGACACCTTTCGCGGGGCGAGTATTCAATTCTGGCTGTGACCTTCATCACGGCTAGGCCGTGATGGTCTCTGACTTCCAAGTCTTCATGCTCTCGCGGGGCGAACTGTCTCTCGCGGGGCGAGTCTTCAAACCTCAATTTGTCACAGCCGTGACCTTAATCACGACTATGCCGTGATAGTCTCTGTCTTGCTGGTCTTCAGACTCTCGCGACGCGAGAGTACACTCGCGGGGCGAGTGTCTCAGAATTTCAATTTCCACTATTTCTTTGCTTTCCTTGACTCCTGGAGCTTCACTCTATTGACCTGAAAACACAAAAACAACCAAAAGCATAATTCTATCCTAAATAAGCTAAAAACTACACAAAAGACGCAAAACGAGTCAAAGTCCAACTTAGGGACAAAACAAGGCAAATTTGGGCGAAAACGAGAGTGAACTCGAATAAATAGGCACATAAACCCTAGTTCATCTAGTCATAAAACTAGATAAGCCAGAGGCTTATCAGCTGGCTTCAATCGCCTCCCAAATATCTATATTCTCGTGCATCCAAGAAGGCCATCATTCTCTTCTTCCAGTAGCCATAATCTGTTTCATCAAAGAGAGGATATCTGTTGATAGCTTGTCCTTCTGCATCCATGGTTGTTGGATCGTACTCCCTCAGCACTTAATAGATGCTCAACCCTGTCGAGGCTGAGCTCTGATACCAACTGAAGTTTACACAGGCAAACACAAGAAGGGGGTTGAATTGTGTTTGTTAATAATTTTCGAAAACAACCTTTAAAACAATTTTTGCACACAAGGAGATTAGAAACAGAAGCAAGCACAAAGAAAAAGATCCTTTTTAAAAGACTTTAACAAAAGTAATATCAAAACCCCTCGGTTAGAAAGAAACAAATAAAGCTGTAAGAGTTAAGAGATAGAAGAATCACACAAGAAGTTTTTATCCTGGTTCACTCTCTTCCAACCAAGAGCTACGTCCAGTCCCTTCTACTTGAAGGATTTTCTCCACTGTTATCAAAATAGATTACAGCCAAGTATTTAACACCTCTCCAGGCTACAAGTATTTCTTTTTTACCAAGCCTCTTCAGGTTCTAACTTTAACAAAGAGATTTAATGTTTGATCTTCTTAACTCACTATGTGTGAGGATATGACAATTTAAGATCAGATGAATATTTTCACAATATTCAAACTAAGAATACAGACTCTTGCTTTTGAAAGAATATAAGAATGAGTGGTTATCGATTGGAAAAGGTTGAGCTCACAAGGTTGTGCAGTCAAGAGTTGTTCTTTAGTATCTCAGGTCTTCTATTTATAGTGACCTTCTTCTTCACCTGTATTTCTTCAACGGTTATTTTGAATAATCCCATTTAGAAATAGCATTTAATGCATGATATCCGTTGTGACTGATAGATTGATTGTGGCACGCTAAACAGTACTCTTGGTAGTATGAAATTGGAGGCTTACTGCTCTGAGTATTGCATCCTGAGAACTTGTTGTTCCTCCTTTGTGTATAGTCCAGCTTTTTTTAGCCATAAAGATGTCATCGTACAGATCGTTTTGCAGTATCTCATTGTACGACTTTGCTTTTTGCATTTCTTGATGGTACTATGTTTCTTTTACAACAAGGTAAAACATTAAAGCAGATAAAACAGATGTGAAGAACAAATATTCTATTGAAATAAATATCAATCATTGGAAATAAATTCAAGAGATTCGGATTGCATTTAAATCATTCAAAGATGGAGCTCGTCTACTTTAAAAAACTCCGTCTACTTAGTTATATGTGAGACTAAGTCTGTTCAATATTTTATTTTGCTCGTCTGATGATGTGGCATATCCTCTTGTCTATCAAGTCTTTGGACTTGTTATTTCTCAAAGATGTCTATCTAGTGACGTGGCAATTAGAGCTCGCCTACTAGATTACTTTATTTTTTAGTTCATTTACTTCTTCTAATTACTTCCGTCTGCTTACGTGGCAAGATGGACACGCTTACTATCAAGTCTTTGGACTTGCTGTATCTAACAAGTTATTTAGGCATTCGTCTAGCTACCATATAGAGCCTCGTTCATTTAAGAAAACCAGTGTACTTAAATAAATAAATAAGTAACTTTACCAAAATATTGTGGGATGAAAATTTTTAAAAAATATTTCTCTTAAGTTGCTAATCTCCCCTTCTCCAAATTGAAAAAAATAAAATAAAATAAAATAAACACAAAAAAATGGAGAAGGGGGTGAGAAAAAAAGAAAGAAAGAAAGAAAGGTGAAAAAGTGCGATAAAGCCCAAAAGAGGTATTTTAGAAGGTTGTCATGCTTTGCATTGTTTGATATTTTGTTTAGCCTTCTTGAATTTTCCTTTTCTTGGTTTCCCTACCTAACGATTAATCCCAAGGCCCCATTACAACAAAAATAAAAGACATATTGATTCTCATGTGTTATCATTAATAAAGTAGATATTTTGTTTAATAGTCAAGCTTATGGTAGGGTACCTTCCTTGAGGAAATTGAGCGAATTGTCATACGTCCTTAAACACTTGAGTGAGGTGAGATGAGTGCCCAAATTGGTGAGAGACATGAATTTAGGGAACCTAAGCTTCTAATTGGACTTGAATTTGATTATCTCTTGGTTACTTATTTGGATATGCCTGTTACTTGGATTTGTTACTCGGGTTCCTGGTTCACTGTCCATACTCTGATTGTTTATCTTTTCTGGCCTTGGTTATTGCTTGAGGACAAGCAACATCTTAAGCTTGGGGTAGTTTGATGAGTGTGATTTCACCTCATATTTCTTTATCATATTGCATGCAGTTTCATGTAGTTTAGGCAATTTTTATTTGATTTTTGTTAGTTTTTCCCTTTGGAACGGGTAAGGTGGTTCTGTGGTGTTTGTGTGCAGGAATTCATAATTAAAATGCTTAAGTCAAGTTAATTTGGAGTTTGATGAAGATGGAGCTTGAAAAGTAAGAAAAATGAGCAAAGCAGAGCCCATCACAGGCTGGGGGTGACAAGCATCACGGCCATGATCGCGTAGGGCTGAAGAAAATGAAGATTGCAAAAGTCAAAACCTGTCACGGCCCGGCCGTGATGGCCACCACGGCCGTGACAGCCAAACCAGCCCAAGATCTCCAAGTCATAATTGGTCATGGCCTGGCCGTGACAGGCATCACGGTCGTGACACGCAAAATCTGGAAAAAAAGATTTGCTGATTTGATCTGATTTTGTAATATCTTTAAATCCAAGTTAACCTACACTATAAATAGGGCAATTAGGCTCGAAAATAGGCATCTCTTGGCTGCTACCCTTTGGTAAAAATTAGGATTTCTCTTCTTCTCCAATTTCTTCTCTTCTCTTAGGATTTGTATGCTTTTGTTAATCAAGATTGCTATGAACATGGCAATGCTTGAGTAGTCCTTTTATTTCTAGGAATTGGGGCTATGCCCAAGACTTGTTTTTGTAAGACTAAGCCCTCATTCATGTTTTGATGTATGACAAACAAAGTGTATTTTGCATAAGATTTTTGATTTTGACTATGTACTTATTATGTGTTAAGTTGCATGCAAGATCACTCATGAAAAAGATAAATCAAGGATTAAAGGATGGAAGACCAAGTACACAAAGCAATGGACAAGGACTAAAGCATCAAGCAATGAAGATCTTATACTTTAGATGCTATTGTAAAAATAGCACATTTTGATTTCTTAGGTGAAGCACTTAAATTTAAGAAGAAACTAATTTTTTACAAAGGATAATATAAGCGCTCGTCCAACACTGGGATAATATAAGCGCTCGTCCAATGAAGTAATAAAAAGCTGATGTCCAATGAAGTGCTAAAAAGTTTACGTCCAATGAACTACTAAAATGCTGGCGTCCACTAAAGTGACAGAAGCTCGCGTCTACTAAAGTAATAGAAGCTCGCGTCTACTAAAGTGATAGAAGCTCGGGTCTACTAAAGTAACAGAAGCTCGCGTCCACTAAAGTGACAGAAGCTCGCGTCTACTAAAGTGACAGAAGCTCGCGTCTACTAAAGTGACAGAAGCTCGCGTATACTAAAGTGACAGAAGCTCGCGTTTACTAAAGTGACAGAAGCTCACGTCCAATAAAGCAACAGAAGCGCTCGTCTATTGAAGTAACAAGAAGCGCTCGTCTACTAAAGTAACAAGAAGTGCTCGTCTGCTGATGTGGCACATGGAGCTCGTCTACTGAAGTAATAAGAAACGCTCGTCAGCTAAAATGTCATATGGAGCTCGTCTATCATATGGAGCTCGTCTACTAGCCCATCTGAATGTAAAAACTTAATGGCTTGATGGAAACGGTTATTTTCAAGATGGACGCAAATTTACAAGAAAAATCAGAATCTTATTTCAAGAACAAGAATCAAGAAAACAAATTTTGTTAAATTAGATCCAAATCTGTTTTAATTGATCCCAACGACTATAACTTGTTTTCTATATAAAGGGGGATCAAAGGAACACTTTTCAATATCCTTACACATTCTGAAAGTGAAAATACGAAAGATTCAAAAGCTTCCAAAAGTGCTTCATCTTTGAGAGAAAAAGTGTGATATTACTTAGAACTTCAATTTGTATAACCAGACTTTTAGAGTCTTTCTTCTACTCAATTATTTCTGTGAATTAGTGTGATTAAGAGAGGGTATCTCTTAGTTGTAACGCAAGGATAGAAGGGATCCTTGGTGATTAAGAGAAGGTATCTCTTAGTTGATACACAAGGATAGAAGGGATCCTTGATGATTAAGAGAGGGTATCTCTTAGGATTGAACAAGGATAGAAGGGATTCTTGGGCATAGAAAAGTAAGTGTGCTTTTTGGTGTGTTCTTGAGCAAGGAGGTTATCCTTGTGAATGTTGTAATTGGATATTGTAATTTCTTATTATAGTGGAGAAAACCACAGAGATGTGGGACTGGATGTAGGCTTACCAGAGGAGGTAGCCGAACCAAGATAAATCGGTTTGCGTGTTCTTCTCATCTCTAGACTCCATATACATGTTATATGCACTTGTGTGTTGTGAATGAGTTTTAAGAATGCTTGTTAACTTGAATCTTTGATCTACAATCTGTGTTAAACTTGTTGTTACTTCTTCTAATTCTTCTTAACATCATTACTTGTTATATAACCTGATTCTTGGGAATTAAAATTGAGTGAAAACTAATTTTCTTTAAGAAAACTCTGTTTTGCTTTAAATTGTTGAAAAAGTTTTCAATATCTCAATTCACCCCACCCACCCCACCCCCGTCTTGAGATTGTAGCGATTACCAACAGTTTTATGTTATGAAATGATGTTTTCCCTTTGTTAATTCCAATTTGCTTTTGATTTAATTCCTATTGTTACAATTACTTGTGAATTTGGTGCGCACTTATTTGCATGTCTTAGATATTCTAGGGATGAACTGAGAAGTGAACCTAGGTATTGGATCTATAGGGATTGAACTTAGGACTTAAATCATGAGAGTTAGAAGCAGTCCTTCGAGGGTTCATTGAATTGTCACAAACCTCAATGGGTCCAATTTAAATACAATTACCACGAGAGTAGGGGTTGGTTTAATTGGGCATGGTTCTTGTATCTCGAGAGGGAACATTAACTATATTAGGATAAATTCACCACCAAAGCATCTTGATAATTAACATAGGGGTAGTCAATTTAGTAGCATAAGCAGTCTTGTTGGTAACCCAATTCTTGGAAATCTCTTTTAATTTGAAAAACTCCAGATTTGATTTGGTTTGTGATTCTGTTTGACTGCGTTTTAAATATTTGATTTGTTAGCTAATTCTTATTTCAAAAACCAAATCTTTTTCTTGTTTTGCTAAATTAATTTAATAGTTAATTGTTGTTCAAGATCACGGTCTATGTGGGTTCGATCTTTTTATTACTTGATGACGAAACCATACACTTGCGGATTCACGCTATCATGTACCCTCTAACATAGTATCGGATAGAGACCCGAGGTTTACCTACGGGTTCTGGGAGAGTTTACAACATGTTTTAGGGACAAAGTTTAGGCTTAGGTCAGCTTACCACCCACAGACTGATGGGCAGTCTGAGCGGACCATCCAGTCCTTAGAGGTCTTGTTGAGGGCTTGTGTGCTAGAGCAGTCTGGTAGTTGGGACAAGTTTTTGCCCCTGATAGAGTTCACCTACAACAACAATTTCCATTCTAGCATTGAGATGGCACCTTATGAGGCTCTTTATGGAAGGAGATGTAGGACACCCTTATGTTGGAATGAACCTAGTGATAGTGTGGTGCTAGGACCAGAAATAGTCCAGGAAACAACAGAAAAGATCAAGATGGTTCAGGAAAATATGAGAGTGGCACAGAGTAGGCAAAAGAGTTACCATGACAAAAGGAGGAAGGCGCTCGAATTCCAGGAAGGCGATCATGTATTCTTGAGAGTTACTCCAACGACAAGGGTTGGTAGAGCGATGAAGGCGAGGAAACTTACTCTGAGGTTCATTAGTCCTTACCAGATCCTCAAAAGAGTCGGCGAAGTCGCCTACCAAATAGCCTTACCACCGTTATTATCCAATCTCGATAATTTTTTTCATGTGTCTCAACTCAGAAAGTATATCCATGACCCTAGTCATGTGATAGTTCCCGATGCAATACAGTTGAAAGTGAACTTGACGTTTGAGGTGTTACCCCTTCGAATCGAGGATAGGAGGGTGAAACAGCTAAGAGGCAAGGAGATTCCTTTGGTCAAACTTGTTTGGAGTGGAGCTACTGAGGAAAGTGCAACCTGGGAGCTGGAGAGCAAGATGATGGAAGCATACCCGCACCATTTCGTTTGAGGTACGTAGAAATTTCGATGACGAAATTTTTTTAAGGGGGGTGGAATTGTAACACCATGCTTTTCGTTAAATGCCTTTCATCTTAATCTTGTTTTGTTGTTAAGTTGTTTGGTTAAGGGCTTAGTGGGATTTTTGGCTCAAAAGTCCCTTTATGGAGGTTGAGCACACCCGTGCTCAAATGGATCGCGTCTCGCTAACGCTAAGTCGAGCACGATCGTGCTCAAGGTTAAGCACGGTCGTGCTCAGGTCCAGCCTATATAAAGTTGGCACAGAAACCGAGGGTTACGAATTAACCTTATTTTTTGTTATCAGCTGTCGTCTAGAGGTAAAGGTCCCTTTCCCTTTTCGGTTTCTATTTCGTTTTTGGGTTTGAGAAATTGATCGTTTGTGTTTCTGATCAACCAAGGCTTAGTACCAGAGTAAGTCGCTTGTGGATTCGGGACCAGTTTGCTGTCTAGGACGCCGTTGGATCTGCCTTCAATCCAGGTATGGGGAGAAGGGTAGTGTACTCATAGGCTCGGGGTTAAAGTAAAGTAAAGGGGTTCCCATGACCCCGTTGATGTATGTTTATTGTATGATTTAAAGACTATGTTGATGATGTATATTTCGGTTGGTCTGTGATGATATGTTATATGCTCCATGTTTTTGAGGATTAATTCATGTTGAACATGAGCATGATGTTGATATGTTAATCGTTGTTATTAATATGTTATTGGTTGTTGATGTTATGTTGGTGGCATAGTCGATGCTATGAATGATGAGTTGATGGTTAAAATGTTTAAAACATTAATTGGTTAAATTAGGTCCTAAAACGAGTTAGAGATTAATAGGACACTAAAACTTGATTAAGTTTCGGATTCAGTTTCTGCCCATAACAGTACAGTCGTGCATTGAGGACGGTCGTGCTGAACAGGGAGCACACTCGTGCTCCTAGTTTGAATTCTGGAAAATGACCACACAGTAAGCACGACCGTGCAGCAGAGGAGCACACCCGTGCAGCTGAGAACGACCGTGCTCCACTTAAGTGGCAGCACGCCCGTGCTGGGATTAAGCACGACCGTGCTCACCCCTATGGACAGAACCTGAGATTAAGGACTTAAACAGGGGTTTTTAACCCCCAATCTTCCCTAATGATTATGATGACATAGTTAATCAATGATGAAGGTTAGATCACTTAATTAAAGATTAATTAAGATGGTTAAGTCGGTAACTGTTGGATTACCGCACGTTGATGAGTTGTACCTTGGTGCTTGTGGGTCAAGGTTCGGTTTGGGTCTAAGGTGCTGTTGATGTTGTACCTTGGGGCCGAGAGTTTGCTCCAAGAGGGCCTTGACCCGGTTGGGTCTAAGGTGTTGCGGTTGATTCCGCTAAAGTCCTCGGATGATTCCGTCGAAGCAAAGGAGATGGCGGTTGCCCGTTGTTTGTTGTATGTTGCATGCATCATTGGAGATGTTGGTGGTGGTGGATGTTCGACATAAGGGAGGTCGTCCTAGAGTACGGCGATCTGGCATTCCACGGTAGGTTACCCAAGGTTTGGTAACCGTTCGCCCCCGTGATGAGGCATTCATTGGTTTGATGCGTTTTCTATCCAAGGAGTAGATTCTCTGGTGTTGAGTAGATTCTCAATGTGGATATTTAACTCCGAAACCGTTCATCTTGAGTTTAGTGGATCCATATGCATTATTGGAGTAGCGGAGTAGTGTTGCATAGCATACTGTTATCTTGATGATGATGTTTAATGAGATATTGTTATGCTAGTTGTTGCTATGTGATAGCGTGAATCCGCAAGTGTACGGCTTCGTCGTCAAGTAATAAAAAGACCAAACCTACAGAGACCGTGATCTTGAACAACAATTAATTATTAAATCAATTAAACTAAACAAGGAAAGATTTGGTTTTGAAATTAGAATTAACTATCAAATCAATTATTAAAAATCGCAATCAAACAAAAAAGGAAAGTAAATCAATTTGGGGTTTTTCAAATTAAAGAGGAATTTCCAGGAATCGGGTTACCTACAGGACTTCTTATGCTACTAAATTGACTACCCCTATGTTAATTATCAAGATGCTTTGAAGGTGAATTTATCCTAATATAGTTAATGTTCCCTCTCGAGATACAAGAACCGTGCCCAATTAAACCAACCCCTACTCTTGTGGTAATTGTATTTAAATAGGACCCATTGAGGTTTGTGACAATTCAATGAACCCTCGAAGGACCGCTTCTAACTCTCGTGATTTAAGTCCGAAGTTCAATCCCTACAGATCCAATGCCTAAGTTCACTTCTCGGTTCATCCTTAGAGTATCTATGACATGCAAATAAGTGCGCACCAAATCCACAAGTAATTATAACAATAAGAATTAAATCAAAATCAAATTGGAATTAAAAAAGGGAAAACATCAATTCATAACATAAAACAAGTCTTGGGCATAGCCCCAATTCCTAGAAATAAAACGACTACTCAAGCATTGCCATGGTCATACAATCTTGATTAACAAGAACATAAAAATCCTAAGAGAAGAGAAGAAATTGGAGAAGAAGAGAAATCATCAATTAAGCCAAAGGTAGAAGCCCAGAAATGCCTATTTTCGAGCCTAATTACCCTATTTATAGTGTAGGTTAACTTGGATTTAAAGCTATTACAAAATCATATCAAATCAGCAAATCAAAATCCCAGATTTTGCGCGTCACGACCGTGATACCTGTCACGGCCAGACCGTGACCAATTCTGACTTGGAGAGCTTGGACTGGTTGGCCTGTCACGGCTATGATGGCCATCACGACCTGGCCGTGATATGTTCTAACTTTTTCATTCTTCATTTTCTTCAGCCCTACGCGATCGTGGTCGTGATGCTTGTCACCCCCAGCCCGTGATGGTCTCTGCTTGGCTCATTTTTCTTGTTTTTCAAGCTCCGTCTTCATGTAAACTCCAAATCTACTGGACTTGCGCATTTTCATCATCAATAACTGCACACAAACACCACAAAACCACCTTACCCATTCCAAAGTAAAAACTAACAAATATCAAAATAAAATGCCTAGTCTAGATGAAAATGCATGCAAAATGATGAATAAATATGAGGTGAAATCACACTCATCAAACTACCCCAAGCTTAAGACTTTACTTGTCCTCAAGCAATAACTAAGGCCAGAAAAGATAAACAATCAAAGCATGGACAGTGAACCAAGAACCCGAGTAACAAATCCAAGTAACAGGCATATCCAAATAAGTAAGCAAGAGATAATCAAATTCAAGTCCAATTAGAAGCTTAGGTTCCCTAAATTCATGTCTCTCACCAATTTGGGCACTCTTCTCACCTCACTCAAGTGTTTAAGGACGTATGACAATTCGCTCAATTTCCTCAAGGAAGGTATCCTACCATAAGCTTGACTATTAACCAAATCTCTACTTTATTTATGAAAACTCATAAGAATCAAGAGGTCTTTTATTTTGGTTGTAATGGGGCCATGAGATTAATCGTTAGGTGGGGAAATTAAGAAAGGGAAAATTCAAGAAGGCTGACAAAATATAAAACAATGCAAAGCTGGACAACCTTCTAAAATACATCTTTTGGGCTTTATCGCACTTTTCCACCATTCTTTCTTTCTTTCCTTTTTCCTTTTATTTCTCACTTTCCTTCTCTTCTTTTTTTTCTTTTTTCTCATCCCTTCTCTATTTATTATTATTTTTATTTTTATTTATTTGGAGAAAGGGAGATTTTCAACTTAAGAGAAATATTTTTTTAAACTTTTTCATCCGACAATTTATTTTTCAAACCACCTTTTTGCCCTTTTTGAAATACTTTAAAAGGTGTCATACCATGCATCATTTATCAAAATCAATCAAGGTACCAAGAAAAGTATTTTATTCTATTAGGCTCAAAATTGGGCACCTAAGGGGTAACATTTAATCAGCGAAAGCTCAGAAGGCCAGAAAAATACATAGTGCCTCAATCATTTTCAAATATGTTTTAAAAAAATTTTAACTTTCAAAACGGTTTCTAGTCAAGTTCTAGAGGATAAAATCCAAGAGGAATAAAACACTCAATCAAAAAGAATGGGGTAAATTTAGTGAGTACCCCTTTTAGGCTCAAAAATATCACATTTAGTAGTTTAAAATTAATGAGAAACACAGATTCAAGGGACCACATGCTAATTATCAACTTTCAAAAGATCATCTCAGGCATTTTAATTTTTAGCCTATCACAATAATACAAAAATTGGGTTCAAAAATTCACTGTCTTAATTCATTTGGCACAAAGTTCTCACAATAGGATGTATACTCTAAGCAAGGGGCAATCTAATGATGTGATCATACAAAAACTACGTCTAAAATGAATGCAACATGAAAAATGCAATATTCAAAAATAATACCCCTACCCCAAGCTTAAAAACTTACATTGTCCACAATGTAAATAATCAAGTCGGAGAGACGAGAAAAATGGAACAACTCACCGAGGTGGTGGAAGGTGTTGCATAAATTGACCAGAGAGTGAGGGCGAAATTTGTTTTTTTTTAAAAAAAAAAACTACACTGGGCGTGTCACTACCGTGACCATATTCACATCTGGACCGTGATCAATTCGGGTGGCTTTCTTGGCATCATCACGGCCGTGACCTTCATCACGGCATGCCCGTGATCCATTCTGATCATTGTACTCCTTCTAGTCACGCCCGTGAGTCTCGTCACGCCTGGGTCGTGACCGTTTCTGAGCTCCTAGCTTCTTCACATCACGCCCGTGATGGCTATCACGGCCTGGGCGTGATCAATTCTGCCCCCACACTTTTTCTTTTTCTTTTATTTATCATGGCCATGATGGCTATCAGGGTTGGGCCATGATCTTTTCTGACTTCATCTTTCCATGCCCTTTTGCTCTTCATGCCTCCCTAACCTGAAAATACTTGGCAAAACCATTAATTTGTGATCTTTCTTCTCTTAATCTTCTCAAATTATTCAAAAAAACAAAATTCAAAAACAAATTAAAATGATAAAGAAAGCTTGGGTTGCCTCCCAAGAAGCGCTTATTTACGGTCTTAAGCTTGACCATAGTCCCTTCAATCAATCGGGATCAATTGGGCCTGGAAGTGAAAGAACACCTCTCTTCCAAGGAAGTCCTTCAAAGAGCCTATATTGTTCATATGGCCACATGCACTTTCGCTTTGCTCTTTTCACTCTGAGTCTCATGGCCTTACTTCCTCCTGGCGGAAGTTTTAACTCCACATGATGAGCAACTCCAACTTCGTCTTTATTAGGTGCATCATTTGTCATGCAAAGTTTGGGAGTTGCTTCCATGTTAAGCTCTTACTTCACCTTCGGAGGCATTATATCAATCCTGCACACATGACTCTCAAAAGAAGGGTTGTTATATGAGTTAGTCAAATCAAAATCCACCCTACCTTCCTCTACATTGAAAGAGAACTTACCATTTTTTACATCTATTATTGCTCCAGCTGTGGCCAAGAATGGCCTTCCAAGAATGATAGGGAATCCAGAATTCACGTTCATATCCAACACCATGAAATCAATAGGAATGAAAAATTCCCCTACCTTTATGGGGACATTCTCTAGTATGCCTAGAGGGTTTTTAATTGAGCCATCCGCGAATTGTAAAGAAAACTTGGATGGTCTCAATTCCTTTATTCCTAACCTCTCAAAGATGATAAGTGGCATCAGACTCGCACTAGCCCCTAAGTCACATAAGGCATGGTCTATTTTCACTTCTCCAATTGAGCAAGCAATTGAGAAACTTCCGGGATCTTTTAGTTTAGGAGGCATATTAGTTTTATCATTTCAACATGCTCCTTAATTTAGCTCATAGTCTCTTTTTCTACTTGTTTTTTCTTGACTAGCCTTTGTGGGAAAGGTATTGGGGGTTGGTAAGGTGGTGGAGGGACATACTTTGGTTCTATCTCTTCTTGTTACTCATGTCCACCTCACATTCCATATCCTTTTCAGCTACCCCAAGCTTATCATCCCTCAAGTATATAGCATTACAGTGCTCACTAGGATTAACTTCGGGTTGTCCCGAAAACATTCCCTTGGTTCTAGAATATGTACTAGCTTGTTGGGCAATCTGAGTTTCTAACATCTTATTATGGATGGCTAAGTTATCTAACTTATATGCTAAATCCTTTATTGCCTCATTGACTACCCTACCTTGTTGCCTAAACTCTTCATTTTTCTTTGTTTGAGTTTCAACAAAATTTTCCAAAAGAGGCTCAAGTTTAGACTTTTGTACCTGAGGATACCCCGACGCGGGTTTCCTATTACCTTGGCCTTCTTGGAATTCATGGTTCAATGTATTGTTGTAATTCCCGTAGGAGAGATAAGGGCTATTCTTCCTTCCTTGGTTGTAAGAATTATTCTTCCTTCCTTGGTTGTAAGAATTTGTGGGAACATAGTTTGGCAACTTTGGATTTGTGTCATAAAATTGGGACATGAATTCACTTGTTTACCCGAAGCGCCTTTTGCAGAGCACTACCATGTGGGCACTCCACGAAGTCATGTCCCTGCATTCCATAAATCTCACAAGCAACAATAGTAGCACCTATTGAACACACATTAGATTTTCAATATTATCAAGGCGCTTACTCAATGAATCAAATTTAGACAAAATCAATTCCGTACCACCTACATTGAACTTACCTCCCGAAAGCTTTTTCGGTTTATTACCTCTTTCTGAACCCCATTGGTGATAGTTGGTGGCTACGTTTTCAATGATATTGAACACTTCAGTCAGTGGTCTATTTATAAATGCTCCACCAGCTGCAGAGTCAAGTGACACCTTCGAAGAGTAACACAATCAGTTGTAGAAGGTATCCACTAACAACCACCTCTCGAGCCCATGATGTGGGCAAGACTCTAGCAATCCCTTGTAACGATCCCAAGCTTCGAATAAGCATTCTCCGTCCTTTTGGAAGAAGCCGGTGATCTGAGTTCATAGGTAAGAGGTCTTAGATGGTGGAAAGAATTTTTCCAAGAATGCTTGCTCCAATTGGTCCCATGTTGACAAAGTATTAGCGGGCACTGACTTCAGCCAAGCTCTTGCCTTTCCAGTCAAAGAGGAAGGGAACAACCTCAAGCGGATAGCATCAACTGGAGCTCCTTGAATCCTAGTTGTATCACAAAATTACAGGAATGTCTCCACATGATCAGTTGGGTCTTCTGAGGGTAATCCTCCAAACTGATGTTGCCTATTCATGCCAATTAACTGCGGCGGAATAGTGTAGTTCTTTGCCTCAATTTCTGGCATAGCAATCCCGGTTTGCAAACCCCTAGCATTTGGGTCTGAGTAGTCCTTCAGTGGTTTGGTATCCGGTTGATGGGCCATGAGTGGAATGGGGATAAACTTTTCTCTCGCTCTTTGTCTTTGTAGTCTCCTACGTCTATGAAAAGTCCTTTCGATCTCGGGGTCAACTTCAATAAGATGACCAAGACTTTAAGATTTTTGCATAAAAGAGGAAAATACCTGCAAAGAGAGAGATAGATACACTAGAAAAAGAAAGAAAAATTAATAAAAAAATGTTCAGAAAAATAAATTTAAAAATTAAATTGAAATTCAAGAAAGCACAGTCCCTGGTAACGGTGCCAAAAACTTGGTAGCGTGAATCCGCAAGTGTACGGCTTCGTCGTCAAGTAATAAAATGATCGAACCCACGATGACCGTGATCTTGAACAACAATTAATTATTAAATCAATTAAACTAAACAATGAAATATTTGGTTTTGAAATTAGAATTAACTATCAAATCAATTATTAAAAATCGCAATCAAACAAAAAAGGAATGTAAATCAATTTGGGGGTTTTCAAATTAAAGAAGAATTTCCAGGAATTGGGTTACCAACAAGACTGCTTATGCTACTAAATTGACTACCCCTATGTTAATTATCAATATGCTTTGAAGGTTAATTTATCCTAATATAGTTAATGTTCCCTCTCGAGATACAAGAACCGTGCCCAATTAAACCAACCCCTACTCTCGTGGTAATTGTATTTAAATTGGACCCATTGAGGTTTGTGACAATTCAATGAACCCTCGAAGGACCGCTTCTAACTCTCGTGATTTAAGTCCTAAGTTCAATCCCTATAGATCCAATACCTAAGTTCACTTCTTAGTTCATGCTTAGAGTATCTATGACATGCAAATAAGTGCGCACCAAATTCACAAGTAATTATAAAAAATATGAATTAAATCAAAAGCAAATTGGAATTAACAAAGGGAGAACATTCATTCATAACATAAAACAAGTCTTGTACATAGCCCCAATTCCTAGAAATAAAGCAACTACTCAAGCATTGACATGGTCATAGCAATCTTGATTAACAAGAACATAAAAATCCTAAGAGAAGAGAAGAAATTGGAGAATAAGAGAAATACTAAATTAAGCCAAAGGTAGCAGCCCAGAGATGTCTATTTCCGAGCATAATTACCCTATTTATAGTGTAGGTTAACTTGGATTTAAAGCTATTAAAAATAAGATCAAATCAGCAAATCAAAATCTCATATTTTAAGCGTCACGACAGTGATGCCTGTCCGTGATGCATGCAAAATGATGAATAAATATGACGTGAAATCACACTCATCACTATGCTTGTTGTTTTTTACTTCCTATCTCCTTGATGAATATGTTTACATGATTCTTACTCCCCTCCTTTTGTTTGTTTGTTCGGCCTGATTGGCATCTTGCAGAGGAGTGACTCTGAGGAGCCGTCACTCATAGTTAGGGCTTGTTCTTGTTTTTAGTTAGTTTTTTTCAGCTGTATTTCGATTATTTTGGAATAGTTATACCAGCTCTGTTGTGACATCGGGTTGGGACGTTGTTTATGTTCTACTTGTTAAAATTGTTTAAACTTGGCTTATATTTTCCGCTTTGTAAACTCGTTTATGTGGGACTTTTCTATCAATGGTTAAATGTTTTAACTTATTCAGTAATGCATGTTCTGTTTTTATTTTATTTGTATATATGCTTTATAACATGCGGGGTAGAAGGGTGTCATATGATACCCTTGAACAATTGGAGTCGGACCTAAATTAAGAGGTCGCGACCTCATGAGACAATTGTGGTAAAGGGTATTGCAGCCTAATCATGCTCAACAAAGGGAAGTTAGGACCTCCGGAGGATAAATATCAAAATTGGATGATGATGTTGAAGTGTCATGCATTTTTTTATAAATGGCGATGATTATCGAGTATGAATCCCAATGTTTTAAAACATTGTGATTATTTTTGATGATTTATGTATTATACATATATGTGTATATGATGTTGTTTGTGTGTCGCGCATGTAGTTATCTTGATAAAACTCAATTGTCGGTATCTCACCCTTGCAAATGTATCTGTTTTCTTGGTTCGTGCTATTGTATCGTGGGATGTAAACACAGATGTTGCAGAGGAAAGCCCTGTTTCACTCGAGGACATTAGCCCTGACAACTGAAGTGATCGCTGATTTTACGAATGACCTCTGGGGTCTTCTTAGTAGATGTCGGTTAGAGTGACCAGCTCAACTAGGACATTAGGTTGGTTTATAACCTTTTTGATGATAGTCATTATATCTGGCTTTGGAGAGCCATTCTTTTGAAGAATTTTCTATTTTAAGTGATGTATAATTAAATCTTTTGTTATGTATGGATTTCTTAAGGAAATCAACTCGTATGTTGAAATGAGTATTTCGTATATGAAGTTGTTATATGTTAAGGTTAGTGTGTTGAAACTTTGTTTACCGGGCGAGAAAAGAAATAAATTTATGACCGTTTTCGAACGTAGTTATGTATTTAAATTATTCTTCCCGAAAGCAACCAGCTTTCATTTTCATTTATATTTTCCGCAACAAGTTAACCATGTAGCACCCCAAGGGGGGTGTTGCACTCACGACCTTGTGGGTTATAAGTCGTATCCTTACCAACTGGGCCAACCTTCGTTGGCCCTTTTTTAAAGAGGTGCAACACAAGGACTTCCTAGGAGGTCCTAACATGGAGGTGAGCTTTTTTGTGATTGTAAAGTTAACATAAATATCTCAAAACACTACAAAAAAGAAGTGTCTAGCAAATACCAATCGGTCGCTAAATATGGAAATTCGGCAGTAAACCATTTAGCAACCACCAAACATGGTAGCATATTGCCTAGTCGTTAAACTGTTTGGTGGTTGCTAATTATCATATTTAGCGACATAATTTCCATATTTAGTGATCGATTAAGCATGGTTGCTAATTAAATTCAGTCATAAAAATACCTTTTTTTGGTAGTGAAAAATCATGTTCAGCATGATCGAGTAAAGAAATAGGAAGATAGACATTTCATCAACATTTCTCTCTCTATCTGTTTCTAAGGTTCTCTCTCATCCTCCTCTGGCAACCACCACCTCTGTAGTCGTGAAGCCACCACCCCCAACAAGCTCCTCTCTCAGTTCTAGCTTACTCATATCAGGAATGTATTTCTCACACACACACACTACTGCTAGTTCTTGGATATGGATATGTATTTGATAATCTGATTTCCCTTTATTGCCTCTTGTCTAGATAATCTTCTTTACATACTCCTTGTATTATAGCACACCAATATTTCGTTACTTTTATGTTTTAAACTGTGATTTCTCTATAAATCATTGTTGTAGTTGTACATATTGTTGTATTGTATAAATCATGGTGCTAAGAATGACTGATGATGATGAGAATTGAAGTACTGCTATTTGGGATATCATATTTCTCATTTCATTCATTTTCTTGCAATTTTTGTTAATTATACTCTAAAGGGATTCTGTTAGCTTATTAATTCTGAATGGAGGGTGATTAATTAGAACAAGGGTTCGAAAGTAATACAAAATTTTATTAAACGAAGTATCAATGCTTTGTGTTTTGTCAAGTGTTGCAAAAATACTGGCCCATATTGAGTGATCATGAAGGAATTAAATTGTTTTTGTTATATCTCTCTTTATAACATCATCTAGATAATGAAGGAATTAATATGATAAATAGAGTTGACCACTGTGTTTGGAGTGAAAATAAGAGTGCTATTTGTAACATCCTATCTTTCAGGAAATTAAATATTTTAATTAGAGGGGAGTGAGGGTTAGATAAATCAAAAAAAAAATTTATTTAAGAATCTAAACACATATGCAAGTTCAAAATAAAATTCAAGCAACCCAAATTTTTCAGTAGGTAAATACCTCAAGCAAGTACGTCAAAAACCCTTATTGGAAGCCCCTCGATTTAAATTATTAATTAAGGTGGTTTATCATCAACAACATTAAAAGATAATTAGTCATAGATATAAATCTTAATCATAGCTAGATGATTATAATTAATTTATTCAATTTTTACTCATTATGAGTAAATAGCACTAGTCTTAATTAATTATACCCTAGTCACAAGTTTCAACCTAATTGAATTAACTAAACAATTTTTTTTTTGTGATTAGTGGTACACGGCAATTTTATAACATCTTGACACCTCCACCTTTATTTTTATTTTTTTTTTTGCCGCATGATAAGGAAGAAACACCTCCTACTTATAATTCATTCAATGTTTAACTAGTTTATAACAATTCCGGTCATTTTTACTTAATCCACCTCTTGCTTGCCATTTTCTTCAAGCCATTTTAGTTGACCAACATCAAATCACGTAACTGCTGGAATTGTGGCAAAATTCTTTCCTTATCAATATATATATTACTTAACACATAATAAAGAATGAATAAAAAAATAGTTAGTTAAAATGAAAGAAAACAATAATTCAGAGAGAGGATATGAAGAAAAAACGTGAGAAAGAGAGAGAGAGAGAGAACCGTGAGAGTGAGAGAAAATTTTAGAGAGATTTTCGATCAATCCATTCGTCCTGTCAAAAATCTGATTATACCGTTGTGATCCTTACGACGTCTACTTCATTATCCTATCTTTTTTTTATGGAATTGGCTAAGGTAAGCCTGTGTCCTTTTTATGCCTAAATGCCGTCAACGACGGTATTGAGGTTATCTTTCAATTCATTTATCGGTTTCCAATTCCGTCTTCAGATTTGGACTACACGTAACGTGTGCTTCACAATGATGTGTTCAGGTGAATTTTTGGAGCCCCGGAGGGTGTAGAACTGTGCGTGGCAGATTTGAAGGAATATAGGGAGTGTCCGTTTCGTTGCCCCAGAGCTTGCCTAAGACATTCCAGGTGGGGGAAAGAAACTATTTAACGTCAGAAACGACGCGGTTACATTTAATTAGATAATGGTGTAGGGCGACCCAAACCCTACAAGAGAGTGAGTAACGGACAATATCTATACCACATTAGGGACTACTCAGTGGTACCGATGATGATATAGAAATTGTGCGTTTATCGTCATTACGCTACATAATAGTAGTAGTAGTAGTAGCAGTAGTAGCAGCATTAGTAGCAGCAGCAGCAGCAGCAGCAGCAGCAGCAGCAGCAGTAGTAGCAGTAGTAGCAGTAGTAGTAGCAGTAGTAGTAGTATTTATTATGAGTATTATTATTATTATTATTATTATTATTATTATTATTATCATTATCATTATCATTCTTATTATTATTGTGATTATTATTATTATTATTATTATTATTATTATTATATTTCGATATTTATCATTTGGAAATGATATTATGATATGAGGATATATGATGATGATTTTGGATAACATGATGACGATTATGATGATAGGATGAGTGTAATGATTGTGCTTAGAGGATTGAGTAAATCATAAGTTATGTTGAGACATGAGGATGTATTTCGGGATTGCATACGATATGTGATAGCAATGCCCAATCGAGATAATTATCGTGAGATGAGGTTGAGATTAATGAGATGACATTAGTGAGGTTATCTATGAGATTAGGATTACCGGTTAGGGCACTAGGGGGTGACCTGAAACATGGTCTGTGATATGAGGGACCTGAAACATGGTCGAGTGGACCTGAAACATGGTCGAGTGGGGTCTATGCCTCAGAAGGAAAATTCTTGGGGATAGGCTAACGGCAGACCATCCAGAGATGATTTCATTTTAGTCGCAACTATAGTTCATGCATTGCATGAGCATCCTGGATTGTGGTCCAGAGGTGTGCACCGGATTGTGTAGCTATAGTGCCATTGCTTTGCATGGGCACCCTCCAGCCGCGGACGAGGGTGTGCGCCGGGGACTCTGGGACGTGTCGACTATATTGTTGTGATATCCGGATATAGCCGATACCTGAAGAGATTATTCATACAGCATTTGCATTGCATCATGATGGAGGGTAGAGGAAAGATTACAGATGTAGATTGAGGATGATTATGTTATATATATTTATACTGGGGAGACGGTTGTTTAGTGTGCCATTATTTAATTAAATGTTGCTAAACCCTTTACACGTTTGATGTTATATGGTTTCTTATCCCTATCTTCTCTATATTGCATATGTTTCTTTTTGTGATCGTGGTGAGAAGATCCTACGGGGGAGCCAGCTCTGGAGGAGCTCTATGGGAACTCGTATGCGCCAGACGTTGGGGGACGAGCAGTGGATCCTCATAGTTGAGTACAGAGTCTATGGCCAGTGCGTCTCATCTCCTTGGGATGTTGTTTTTATTTTGTTTGATTATCAGTTTGTACATTTTGGGATCCGACTGATGGGATTCCCTCTACTGTACTGTATTAGGATTTGAGGTGTATATGTTATGTATGTATGTTACGTTTTAAATTTTTCCGCTGTTTTAATATATTCGCTTAACGATAATAACGAAATTAGGTCTTAATATTTTGAGCTTTCTTTAATGGGACGTCGGGGCGTCTCACTATTTGTAACTTAAGATTCAATCATAGGTATTAAGTATATGTATTCCTGACATTTCCAAACTCAGATTAGGTTGAGGTTAGTTTATGGATATTGTAGAAGCTTGGTTGAATAACATATACTTGGCTTCTTCTATAAACACCTGAATCTCAAACATATAATTTCCTACCATATATGACTTGATATGTCATAGATTCATAGAATTGTTTGCTTTAGATAAGCCATTCCAAAATTCAATTTTGACTCCTTTCATGATCTGAACTTGGTTCAAATTAAATCACGGCATGCATCACTTACATTATTCAAATTGACACTTACCATAAATAATGAAAAATAATTAAATGAACTGGAATGGAATTAAATATGTCTATATTTTGTGGTTTGTTGCTATGTGTGTAGTTCTGTTTTGCCTATGCCAACTTATTTTTTGTGCCTCAAGTGTTGGGTACTCTATCACTTTGTCCCCATATTGAAGTTACTTTATTACCCAGATAAACTGTCAAAATAAAGTCCATATGCGTAATAGTAGTTAATAGACTTTTCGCCCTTTTTTTCTCTTTCGGCACTATATTCTAGAAATTAAGGTTAAAAAATATGAGCTTAAGAAAGTCTCTTCTTGAAGCCAACAAAGTGAGTCTCTTAGATAATGAAGGATTAAGTATAGGGTGCTCGATTCTAATTGCTAGCTTGAAATCTTACAAATGTCTGTAAGCTAGAAAAGATTGAGGGTTAGATAAAATGAAGGGTTGGGCACAGTTTGCCAGGCACATGACGTGCTGTCATCATTCAAACATTATTCACATTAGAAAACAGCTCAGAGACAATATTATGAAACCAGCTCGGTTTTCTACTCATTTGTTTCACTAGGCAATGGAGCTTTCCAGAAATACTTGTTGATGAACGATTTAGCGATGTCTGGATACTTCTCCCTTACTAGGTTATCAAGGCACTTCCGGTAGGAAAAGCCCTCTCTATGACCATCCTTCAAAACCACGTAAAAGCATCTGCTTTCCTAAAAACTATTATGTATGCTAATCTGTAAAAACAAGTCCCAACATTAAATTAAATACACAAAAACAAAAAGACAAACACATCAATATTCTCAAGGACTTTTGGATAAATTGCATGTTAAGTTGCATTTCTTTGTTCTATTTTAACATGCTAGTCTGCTACATAGATCTTTCCATCTTTGCCTATTATCACTTGATGAAGTTTAGACATATGCCTTGTTTTCCTCTTCGTTTTATCAGAAAATGGATCCGACTAAATGTTTTGAGACGGCCATCCATTTGGACCAGGTATAGTATATTATCAAGTTAAGAATAACGATCGAAACCACGTAATGATGATTAAGGCATAAACTAATCATTACTAAATTGTTTGTGTTTATTTGTAGGATTTAATTTCAATTCCACGATCATTCTATCGTCGTTGGGGAAAAGGAATACACGTGCAGTGACTATTGAAGACAAATACGGAAATCTGTTCAATGGGATGACAGTAATCCATGAGGATCACCCATATTTTGCAACGGACACACAGGGTATCAAGGAGTTATATTTGCTGTCCACTGGTTAACCTTTTTTTTATAAACATTATTAAACTTGCATTAATTAATCTATGTGTTTTGTTGACCAAATTGACTGTGATGTTTTGGATCTTAGCACATTATTATATTTATGTATTCTATTTATCCAAAAAAAAAATATTGATGTACTCTCTTTATATAAGAAATTAAAAATCAATGCTTTCACTAAAAATCAATGGCTTAAGTTAAAGGAAAAAAAATTCATAAATAGCGACCGAAACAGCGACCGAACATCAGTTGCTAAATTCGGTTATGTGATCATGCGACCAACTCTACGACGAACAAATTATAGATTTTAGCGAGTAAATTATCGATCGCCAATTTGCGACCGAAATAAAGATTCGGTCGCTAAACGCTTAGCGACCAGGGTTTTTGCTACCCCCTTGTTTAGCGATCGAATTAGCATGTTTAGCGACTGAATTGTTTGGTCGCTAAACATGTTTTTTTTTTGTAGTGCAAGTAGAATGAGGATAAGTTTATTCAATTTCCTTTTGTCAAGACATTAGACTAGCTAAACTGTATACTTATAAAGGCGATTCCTGATAAGAATTTCCATGACTCCCTTGACAAGTCGGGCACTAAAAACATCTACGCACCAACTTGAGGAGGTGCGTTGGCGCCAATCATTAGAATCACAAGAAAATAGAATCATTAACATTATGAATTATAGCAATCTTGTTAGCTATCAAAGTCTTTAGTTAAAGGTCAACTGTGAATTTAGTTATGTATATATTGTATAAACTCTAATCGGTCTCGAAAGTACTACTTATATTTATATGTTTTAAATTGATCAATCAAAGGGTCGGATATAAAACCTTTACAAACAACCTTACTATTTAAAAAATTTATTGATGTTGAAATTTTTCAAAATTTGAAACAAGTGATCTTAATGATATATAATTAAAATTAACTCCACAATGAATCGATGAAATATCTTACACAAACAACTATTTTCAAGGGAAAAACTATTTTTTAGTAGAAGCCGGTATGTTTGGGTAAACTGATTAAATTGCAAAACAACTATTTTTAGATTAAAAAAAAGTTGTTTATAGATAAGCTAAGATTAAAGCTTATTTAAAAAGTTGTTAGATTGTTTTGAAACCAATATATTTTTCCATAATTTAATCCTGCAAAACTAACTATGAAACAAATATTATTAAATTAAAAAAATAACTTCTTATTATTTTTCTGTAATTCTGTAATATACTATATAAAAGTAATTTTTTAACACAACCTAAACAAAATAGATTATCATAAAATCAATTTTCAACAAGAAAAAACTAATTTTACTATAATCAATTATAATAATAATTGCTTATCATATATAACAATAATCAACTTTTCGTAGGTAATCCAAACGCACACACGAAGAGTGTTAAGTGTTGACACCGGAATATGTTTAGAGTTTAATTTTGATATTGTTGTAGCGTGAAAATAGTTAGTCGATGTCTCGACTATTTCTTCTACAAATGATTCTCCTTTTGTGTTCAAGTGATTACTCTGAGAAAGAGACTCTGTTTCTCAGCTATGGGTTCCCAAACTATTAAAGAAAGCATTTGACTGAAGGGTGAACTATGAAGCTAAAGTTGCATGAAAGCAATAAAAGAAAGCGATAAAGAAAAATGATAAAGAAAAAGAAATAAAAGTAAAGTGCAAGAACATTAGGAATACGTTGTTTTGTTGATTGGGTGTGTTTAAAATTGTTATGTACAAATTGTATTTATAGGCACAAAACTCAGCTACTCTAAAGCTATTCCCATTAGCCACTAACTCCTAAATTTAAGCAGTTACAAGCACATCATGACTGACAAAAACAGCTAACACTTAGCCACTAATATCATTATCTCTATTAAGCTAACCACCTACTAACCATGTCTAGCGAAATCCTTAAACTTTAGGCATGTTCCATGTTTATCTGTTGGCAGCAACTCCAACCATCATCCATCCACTATCCTATGTTTTTAAGAATTAGTGGTTTAAATTTATAATAACATGAATGATACTTTTTCTATGCCACGCGTAGCTTTGGCTAACACCAATGTCATTTTCCTTCAGCAAATAAGCCCAAGCACAAGGCCTAGCCCCATCAGCTAATATCTCATTCAGCTATCAGCTAATACCTAAGTTTTGAAATAGACAACTATAACTACGAGAAGGGGGGTTGAATTTTGTTTATCAGAATTTAAACAAAGTTGAAAACTTTTCGCATACAGAAGCTTGGTTCAGACAAGTGGAAAGATACAGGACAGACAGGTGAGCTGTCTGATGAAATTTTAACAGTGACTTAGGCAAACATACCACTTGATAAACGGATAAGAAAACTAAAGCAACTAAAGAGTTTATAAGGAAAGAGAGATTGACACGGTTATTTATCCTGGTTCACTCTTCAAAGCAAAGAGCTACGTCCAGTCCTTGGCAGCACCAAGTTTTATCCACTATAACTGATCAAAGTTCTGAGACTCCAAGTATTGTTTGCACACCTAGCCTCTTCAGGCTCCAAGACAAGTATTCTTTGCACACCTAGCCTCTTCAGTCTCACTCAAATTTGTTTGAGAAATTTGGTTTGTAATAAATACAACTTCAGACAGACAGATATTTCACTAACACTCAGAGAGTGGTTTAAATGTAAAGATTAGGAAAGTCTGCGTAATAACTTCAAATGATTGAAGAATACAGAATGAAAGAATGAAGATATTAATGCGTAGAGTAATGGATCTTTTAAATGCCGTGGAGTGTTCTCTATATCTTCATCTTCAATGATTTCCGTATTTATAGTCTTCAAGCATTTAAGATCCATTAGAGACATTCCCTCGGATGTTGGCTTCAAGTAGAACTTGAGAAATGCAATAGAGTCGTTTCACGGGCAGCCATTAATGCAATAGGAACGTTGGTTGTACTCTAACTTGAAGGATCATGGCTTTACGCATCGAGAAACAGCCATATCAAAGTTATGCAGAGAGCTTTTGTACTTTGCGAGTACAATTCCCTCTTCGTGCAAGGACTAGAGGTACTAGGGAATAAAGCACGTTGGAAGCATTCTTTAATTGGTCTTTGGTTCTGATATCCGAGGTTGCTTAAGAGAGTAACTTCTGACTTTTCTTGATAAGCGTGAGACAAAGTAGGATAGAAGGCTTCAAGTCTCTTTCTGATGAGACAGTCAACAAAAGCTTGTTTGGTCCTTGATTCTTCAACGAGTAACCTCAGACAAGTGTAGGAACTCATGGGGAGACAGGTTGAAGACGTATCTTGAAAGAAGTCAATAGTCCTAGTCAGCAGACAGGTTGACTTTCACTTATCCAGATAGGTAGTCACCTATATGAGCAGACAGATGATTCTTACTGTTTTAATCTGCACACTAGATAAACAGGTTAGCAACCAATATGAAGGTTAATTAAATTATTAACCAATGTGTAGTTCTCATCAAAACTTAGGGAAATGCACATCAGATATTTTAGAGACTTAACAATCTCCCCCTTTTTGATGATGACAAACATTGAGATGATTTAATGAACCTTAGAAAATATCAACAAATAAAATAGCATATATCAAACGGGTTGAAATTTTCTTAAGTGGACAGGTTATGCAGATGCTTGATCAGACATTAAGATTAATCATATAATCTAGTCACACATAAATTTGAATCGTCTTACTTAGAAATTATCGGAGCAATCTTACTTAAGATTTATCTGAGCAATTATCATAACATAATTTGATCAACCTACTTTGCTCATATCAGAGCATACTCATGTCCATATATTACTTTCTCATTAAGATCATATCACATTCATTCTCCCCCTTTTGTCAACAGCAAAAATGAGTAGTCATAATAAAAAAGTAAAGAAATAAGGAAAGTAAGGAAGAAGTATATTTTATTCATCATGAGCTTTGATAACTACAGGGCAGTTTACAACAGAGAAACAAAACTACCTAGATTGACTAAGTAACAAATACAAGGCAGCAACCCTTTGCTCTAAGAGAGGCCTAGCTCGCCTTTCTTCATCCTGTTGTCTTCTTAAGTCTTCTACTTGCCCTTGAAGCATATGAAAGTCTTGTAAGGCCACTGTTTGAGAAGTGGAGGCTTCTGTAGACAGGCTTGAGGAAGAGACAGACAACGGAGAGTGCCAGGGTAAGGCTAAAACTGGGGGTGCCTTAGGTAGAGATAGGGGAGAGGTGATGGAAGGGAAGAAAAGTTCATGGAGAGTTTGAAGAGCATAGAAAGGAAACACACAGGAAAATCTCTCGGACAGAGACAGTCTAGTGATGATTATTTGGATAGGTGGGGGAAGAGGTGTTTGAGATAAAACAGATGGAGGGATAGGTAATAAGGAATCAATATGACAAAAGAAAGAATTTGATTAGGTAATTAACATAAAGAAATACCTAGACCTACGAGGTAGCATTACAACAGAAGCAGGATAGTGAGTTCCAGCTAATGTTCTAATGAAGACAACAATATGTGGGTAGAAGAAAAGTTCTCTACATGGGTTAAGAATATGAGGTGGAGAAGGAATGACAAAGACATGTGAGATACTTACAAGTAAAAGAGATTGCAGATCAGACACAAAGAGTCTCGATGATATGCCAGTTTGTTCTTTGGGAGCAGAGTCCCTGTGAACAACTGTGTACTGACATTCATCAGGGACGACGGTGAAAGAAGAATTTTGAGTTTGAAAGGAGTGGACAGGTGAAGGAAGAGGAGATGCAACAGAGAGAGGTTGAACAAAAAAGGAAGATGGAGAAGAGACAGATGGGGTGATGATACCTTGATGTAAAGGGGAAAAAGGAGTTATCTGGTTTTCAGATAGCTTCAACTTCTTGTGAGATGGAGACACTTGGTCATCCTCGGGTACAACTGTCTGAGCTCCTCCAGACAGGTCTTCTGCAGTGTTAGCTTCTCGCAGCACTTGACCTTTCAGTGACTTGGGTAACCGGATCTTCTCTTTTTAGGAATAATTCCCAAAATGAAAGTCTTTGTTGGTTCTTCTAGGACTTGTTCTGTCTGCTCCCCCTGAGCAGATGCTTCCACTTTGCTAGGCTCAGACTCAACTTGTCTGACCTTGGCAAAGGTCTTCACCAGCTTCCTTTTCTTGCTGGGATGAGCAGGAAAATCCACTAATTCCTCAGCTTCACTAGTCTTCCTATTGGGAGAGGGTCTCTTCAGCTTGAACCTCAAGGACTCAACTGTCTTAGCAGAATCTTCAGACACTGAAGGTGGCAGCTCTGGAATTTGGTCTTATCTAGCCATCTTTCCAAACGATTTGAACAGTCTCTCAGAAATGGGGACTTCTGACTCACCAGTGGAAACCACTGGTTCTTCTTCCTTTTGCGCAACAGCAGGCTTCTTCTTCTTCTTCTTCTTCTTCTTCTTCTTCTTCTTCTTCTTCTTCTTCTTCTTCTTCTTCTTCTTCTTCTTCTTCTTCTTCTTCTGCTTCTTCTTCTTGTTGTCTTCCTCTTCATCAGCAAGAGGGATTCCCTTGATATCCATCATAGACAGTATCTTCCTGTCTATGGGCAGTGAATTGTCCACAAAGTGAACATCACTAGGAACAAACAACTTGTTCATGAAGACCCTTGTCAGCAACATCCCATAAGGATAGGTCTGCATGTTGGTTCTCTTGATCAGAGTTTCAAGGTACATGTAGATAAGGTTGTTGATGTCAACCTTGATTTTTGTGGATCAAGTGATACAGAGCAAATCTGTCCATCTTAGTCACACTATCTCGTGAGCCTTTCCTTGGCATCACGCACTCCAACAACAATTTGTGCAGGAATCTGCACTTGACCACCATGTTGATATGCTTAGTGTTCACGGGTTTGGGAACACCATAGATGGCAATGTTGACATTGTCAACTCCCACTTCATCTTCCCAGTTGGGTGTGAAGCCAGCTCCGATTCTCGGACATTTTGTGACAAGCTCCAGGGAGCTGATGGGGAAGAGAAGGGTTCTATCCCCCATTTCAGCCTTAAATCTCTTGGTTCTGTTAAGTCGGTTGGTGACAACCACAGCATTTCTCCAGAACGTTTGAACGAGATTAGGGTGAACAAGCTCCTTGATGTCGAAGAAATGAGTCCATTTGGAATACTCCAACTCTTCAGTGACATCCATACCTAGCTTCTTCATCTGTTGAAGATCAACAGTCTTTCCCGAAATGATCTTCTCGATCTCAGTAACTTTGAGATTGTATTTCTCAGCGATTTCTTTTGCAGAGAGACGTTTGGATGATACCATTTTTGAGACAAAACGATTCTAGGGTTTCGAGAGAGAAGAGGGTTTCAAAGACGAAAAGACAAAGAGATTTTGGAATTTTGAAAACGTAAAGGTTCAACCTTTCTGATCTATTGTCTTTTATAGTCATAAAGGTAGGAGAGAGAAAAATGACATTTTTAATTCAAAACGGCACGACTTGTATGGGGAACTGTAACGCCCACTTAAGACATAATGAAAACATGGTTTCAAGATGTATAAACTACCGTGCACATGATTAGCTTCAGATAAAGGAATTGTATTAAACACTTAATAGCCATTTCAACAAAACTGTCGAGTTCTAGCATAGTGACTCAGCAGAGTCAGACAGGTAAGCATAGACAGGTGATAAAGCACAGACAAGTTTACATTCAGACATGTCATTCAACAATGCAATGCATGTTTAGATTATCTCTAATAAATAAAAACCTTTCTTCTGCTATGGGTTTAGTGAAAATATCAGCCCATTGATTTTCAGTTTTAACAAACTTAATATCAAAGATGTCTTTCTGAACATAATCCCTAATAACATGATGTTTTATTTCAATATGCTTAGCCTTGGAATGCTGAATTGGATTTTTAGTTAAGCATATAGCACTGGAATTATCACACCATACCGATATGTTATGTTCATAAATAAAGTAATCCTCAAGTTGATGTTTTACCCATAAGGTTTGAGAGCAGCAATTAGCAGCAGATTTGTATTCTGCTTCAGCAGTAGACAGTGCAATAGTTGTCTGCCTCTTGCTTGACCATGAGACTAAACTTGCTCCAACGAAGTGATATCCTCCACTAGTACTTTTTCTTTCTATTCTGTCTCCAGCAAAATCAGCATCACAATATCCCACTAATCTGTATTCTTTTGATCTTAAATACATCAAACCAAGATTAGTAGTCCCAAGCAAATATCTAAATATTCTTTTAACAGCCTTAAGATGAGATTCT
Source organism: Sophora flavescens (assembly GCA_030762895.1). Taxonomy (NCBI): domain Eukaryota; kingdom Viridiplantae; phylum Streptophyta; class Magnoliopsida; order Fabales; family Fabaceae; genus Sophora; species Sophora flavescens. Next base: position 25,862,908 of record CM061062.1, on the reverse strand, counting down.
CTGGGATCATATTGGAATCTAGCACACATACAAACACTCAATTGAATGTCAGGTCTGCTTGAAGTTAAGTACAGTAGAGAGCCAATCATACCACTGTATACAGATTGGTCTACATTTTTACCTCCATCATCTTTGCTTAGTTTTGCATTAGGTTGAATAGGGGTTTTCATGAGCTTTGCATTTTCCATTTTGTATTTCTTGAGTATCTCCTTGGTATACTTTTGTTTATGGATGTAAATTCCATCACTTGTCTGCTTGATTTGTAATCCAAGGAAGAACTTCAATTCTCCCATCATGCTCATCTCAAATTCAGCTTGCATTAGATTTGAAAATTCCTTGCTCAACTTTTCATTAGTTGCTCCAAAAATAATATCATCAACATATATTTGAACTATAATAAAGTTCTCTTTAGAGCATTTCTTGAACAGAGTAGTGTCTACTTGTCCTCTAGTAAAACCATTATGCATGAGAAAAGAACTAAGTCTATCATACCATGCTCTAGGTGCTTGTTTCAAACCATATAATGCCTTTTTAAGTTTGAAAACGTGATCTGGTTTATCAGTATCCTCAAAACCAGGGGGTTGTTTAACATACACTTCTTCTTCAAGTATACCATTTAGAAAAGCACTTTTTACAACCATTTGAAACAAGGTGATTTGGTGTTCTGCAGCATATGACATTAAAATGCGTATGGCTTCTATTCTAGCTACAGGTGCAAAGGTTTCAGTATAATCAATACCTTCTTGTTGGTTATAGCCTTGAGCTACTAACCTTGCCTTATTTCTGACAACTTTACCATCTTCATCCAATTTGTTTCTGAAGACCCATCTTGTTCCAATAACAGACTTGTTTTTAGGCTTAGAGACAAGAGTCCAGACATCATTTCTGGTGAACTGGTCGAGTTCTTCTTGCATTGTAAGAATCCAGCTTTCATCCTCAAGAGCTTCTTCAATTCGTTTTGGCTCCAATTCTGATATAAAAAACACATTGCTTGATTCTCTTAACGTGGATCTAGTTCTTACCCTTCAGAAGGATTTCAAATAATAAGATCCTTAAGATGATGAGTGTTGAACTTCCATTCCCTTTTGAGATCATCATGAACATCTTGACTTGTCTGCTGACTCGTTTGTTGACTCGTCTGCTGACTCGTTTGTTGACTCGTCTGCTAACTTGTCTTCTCCACTTGTCTGAAATCCTCAAGCACAAGTTCTGTTTTGGTTAGATCGGGTTGTTGATTTTCTGGTTTGTTTATATCAAGACCTGCAAGATCATCTTCTAGATCTGACAGTTCTTTATCAGTCTTTAATCCATCATTGAATATAACATGGACAGATTCTTCAATAATGCAAGTTCTTGAATTGTACACTCTAAAAGCCTTAGACATTTCAGAATATCCTACAAAATACCTTTATCTACCTTAGAATCAAATTTTCCAAGATTATCTCAGGTATTCAGAATAAAACATTCACATGCAAAAGCATGAAAATAATATATGTTGGGGCTTTTTCCTTTCCATAATTCATAAGGAGTCCTCTTTAGAAAAGGCCCAATAAGTATTCTGTTTTCTACATAACAAGCAGTGTTTATATCTTCTGCCCAGAAGTACTTAGGGATATTATTTTCATTGACCATAGATCTAGCCATCTCTTGCAGAGATATGTTCTTTCTCTCAACCACTCCATTTTGCTGTGGAGTTCTAGGTACAGTGAAATTGTGAGATATCTGATGAGCCTCTGTTTGACTGGTTTTATAACCAGTAAAGACCTTGGCTTTGTGCTTATTTTATATCATTTTTACCCAAATTAGACTTGATTGTTCCTCAGTAGTATTTTGAGTCTGTAAAGTGTTTTTAAGTTAATTTAGTTGATTTAGAGTGAATAAAGTATTTACTTTTATTTTCTATTTTCAGGTTAATAAAAAGGAATAATTCTGGAGTTTCTCGCCCGCGAGAAGACTATTCGCCTCGCGACCCGAAGCCGACTGCTCCAAGAATATGCAAAGCCTCTGGTTCGCCCCGCGAATAAATGGCTCGCCTCGCGAGTCATCCAACCATGAAAAGTCAGAGACGATCACGGCTTGCCCGTGTGGAAGGTCACGGGCGTTGCAGTTTGGGAATTTGAAGCGTTCGCCTCGCGAAGCTATGCTCGCCTCGCGAAAAGACCAAGAGTTGCAGACCTTTCGCATAATTCGCCTCGCGAGTAGTGCTTCGCCTCGCGAGGACTTGGATTCCAGAAACGTGTATATAAGTAGTCTTAGGCGTAATCGAAGAGTGAGTTTTATGTAGTCGACTAGCCGTTTTGGCTAGTTTCGAGCTGGTTTCTATTCTTTGTTTTCTTTTAGTTTAGTTTATTGTTTTCTTTTGTAATGGAGAATTAGTCTCCTAGATTAATCTAGTAATTGGTTTTCGTTATGACTTGAGGTTTCTTGTATTTCCTGTTTTCATCTCCTTTTCTCTTTTCAACGCAATGCTTTATATTTCTGTTTGCTTAATTCAGGAGTATATTGTGTTGTGTTGGTTTATCTCGGTGATATCATGTTCCTATATATAATCGCGTTTGCTTAATTCGCGTGTGTACGTTTCGTGTTCGTTTAGTTCACGAAGGGCTTAACCCCGTTTGCTTAATTCGGGAATAGGGACATATATCCGTAGTAGTGGTTTCGCTTGTAAATTGTTGCTACAACCGGGAGGGGATTAGAATTTGCTTAGGGTTGCATGAACCGATGATAGTTGGGAAATCGAGAACAGTAGGTTAATCGCTTAGCTTATTTGGTAACTGCTCTGTTTTCTTGCTTTGTTTTCTGTTTTGCTTCTTTAATTTAGTTTTAATCTCAAACCCCCATTTCTAACTTTTACTAATTTTCTGTTAATAATAACAACACCTAAAGAGTCCTTGAGAGATGATCCGAGTTGTCGCACTATACTGCATTATTTTCATAATCGCTCGTTCTTTTTTGGCGTGGCGGCTACGCCGTTAAAAAATTGGCGCCGTTGCCGGGGACTCTGGTTTGTTGTTATTAGCAGAAAAGAAAATTTAAAAAAAAAAAAAAACTTTTTGCTTTGCTAATTAGTTTTGTCTGGTTGTAAATTTTATTTTCCCCCATGGATAATTACATGTATGGATATTTGCCTAATGTTTATTATGAACCACCGCCTTGCATGTATTATCCTAATTTTAGTGAGCCACCACCATACTATCCTAGCCAAGTGACCACCTCTGCACCTTCCGAACCTTCATAGAGCACCTTGGATGAGATTGCTTCAATGCTACAACAAATGGAAGAGAACAATCAACGGATAGCACAACAAGATCTTGAATATCAACAGAGGATGGAGGCTGAATACCAAAGGAGCCAAGCTGAATCTCGAAAATTGTGGGCTCTAATTGATCAAGTTACCACCAACTCAGCTGCAATGCTAGCTCCACAGCCCATTGAAGAACCTACAGAGGCACAATTCATTCTTGAAAATACCTCTGAGGATGAGTCTGATACTGATACTTCTGTTACTGAATTATGTGTTGAATTCCCTGATCCTGATGCTTGTTATTGTGATGGCAATGCTTTGTGTGTAGATTGCTATTTTGAAAGGTATGTTAAGCAAAGCATCCATATGGATCAGGAGAACATTTGCTCCACCGTGCTTGAGGATAAAGAAGACTCTTTGGTCTTAGATGCATGTGTTAAGAGTAATGGGGTGGATGATGAACTAATTGCATAATTTCCAGACATTGTAGATTTTTCTGATTCATTTTCTTGTAATATATGTACTAATTCTAACCTTTGTGTGGTGTGTGCTGAAATTTCTGCGTGTATAGCAGGTGAAAAATTTGTTAGTGCAGTAGATGAAGACATTGCGAGAAGTTGAAGCAGCACCAGTAACACTTTTTAACTGTTTGCCATCTCCCCCTGAGGAACCAGTGATGGAGTTTAAACCTCTGGATTCTGCACCATGGCCGGTCCAAGAGGTTGAGCCCCGATTCTATTGGGGAGATTTTATTGAGAAAGAGGTCATCTATGACCCGAAGGGGAGGGAGAAGTCCGCCGCACTCGGCGAGGTTATTATAATTGTCAAGTGCACACCTCCGCATCAAAGCTGCAAGTTAGGGAGGCTTGGAATGAACTTCTACTCTTTGTCCATCACGTGGGCCTTATGTTACAAGCTATGGGATCCTGGTGGAACCGCCCTTCAATGAGTTTTTCTTACCCTTTCTCCTTTTTAATTTTCTTTTTCTTGCTTTATTTCTGTTTCATTTTTAATAAAAGCTCCTGAATAATTTGAGAAGCTCAGGAGTTGTGTTTGTGTCTTGGTTATGGCAAGTTTGATGGATTTGATTAATATTTGCATAGATGATTGCATGATATGTATTGACTGTTTACCCCTAGGATTTGGAAAATTTTTGAAAAATGATCCCCATATGATTGAAAACTGAACTTTGGGATTTTGTTATGATGGCATGATTTATGATAAGTTTGGGGTGATAGGAAGCACACACTATGGATAGAATCTCTGTCAAATAATTTGCAAAAAAAAAATGTCCAGGTGAGGTTTTGAGCCTCCAACATGTTTTTGACTGTGTGAAAATCACTTTTCAAGTTGCACTTTCCTGAATTTGATTGAATCTCTTTTTGGTTTGCATGATTATATGTTTGCTTCATATGATTTAGGCATTTTATTTATAAATAGCTACTTGGCCTAAAAATAACAATTCCTGATGCATGTTCCCTAGTTAGCCCCTTTGAGCCTATTAACCTGTTAATTCTTGATAACCTAATGTTATAAGCCCAAAAATCTGGAAAACCATGTTAACCCGATCTTAGGATTAGGAGAGCATGGAATCTTAGAATGGGTACAAGAAACCAAAGTTTGGGGTGGCAACAAGGTGGATATGTGCTGTTGGGATTGGGAAATTGAAAAAAGAAAAGAAAAAGAAAAATAGAAATAAAAAAAAACAGAAAAAATAAAAAGTGGAAAAATGCAAAAAAAAGACTGTTTGAATAAAAAGGTTGTAGCCACCCAAGGCATAAAGAAAAAAATGAAAAAGGAACTTGAGTGGAATTTCAAAGTGTAAATACTGTTTCATGCTCTCTTAGTTCCTAGGGTCTTCAGCCTAGTTCCTTTGTATATCCTACCCTTAGCCAGGCCCCATTACAACCCATAAAAGACCTTTTGATGTTGCTTGCATGTTTTCTGTGGGAACCATTTTGAGATGAAAATCAAATCTATGGGAAGTGCTCTTAAAAGTGAAATTGAGTGAATGTTGTTAGCCTGACACAAATTGAGCGATTGAGTGAACACAAATTTCCCTTGTGAGGAAGGCAGTTGTTTGGATTTGGTGATCTCCCTCTTGTGTGTAACTTAGATCCCCTACTTCGATTAATGATTGTTTGAATTATGAAACTCTCAATTGTTTGGAATAAATGAATGTGGGGATTGCTTTGTTTGAAAGGGGGGAACATTGAAAGAAAAAATTCTTTGAAAAATTGCTTGAAATCTGTGTGAAAGTTAATTGAGTCCTTAAGCTTGCCATGTTTTGCCAGGTCTTGAGTCTTTTTATGTTTTTGAGTGTAGTTTGCTTGGGGACAAGCAAAGTTTAAGTTTGGGGTATTTTGATGAGCCTCTGTTTGACTGGTTTTATAACCAGTAAAGACCTTGGCTTTGTGCTTATTTTATATCATTTTTACCCAAATTAGACTTGATTGTTCCTAAGTAGTATTTTGAGTCTGTAAAGTGTTTTTAAGTTAATTTAGTTGATTTAGAGTGAATAAAGTATTTACTTTTATTTTCTATTTTCAGGTTAATAAAAAGGAATAATTCTGGAGTTTCTCGCCCCGCGAGAAGACTATTCGCCTCGCGACCCCGAAGCTGACTGTTCCAAGAAAATGCAAAGCCTCTGGTTCGCCCCGCGAATAAATGGCTCGCCTCGCGAGTCATCCAACCATGAAAAGTCAGAGACAATCGCGGCTTGCCCGTGTGGAAGGTCACGGGCGTTGCAGTTTGGGAATTTGAAGCGTTCGCCTCGCGAAGCTATGCTCGCCTCGCGAGAAGACCTAGAGTTGCAGACCTTTCGCATAATTCGCCTCGCGAGCAGTGCTTCGCCTCGCGAGGACTTGGATTCCAGAACCGTGTATATAAGTATTCTTAGGCAGAACTGAAGAGTGAGTTTTATGTAGTCAGAATTAGCCAGTTTTGGCTAGTTTCTGAGCTGGTTTCTATTCTTTGTTTTCTTTTAGTTTAGTTTATTGTTTTCTTTTGTAATGGAGAATTAGTCTCCTAGATTAATCTACTGTAATTGGTTTCTGTTATGACTTGAGGTTTCTTGTATTTCCTGTTTTCATCTCCTTTTCTCTTTTCAACGCAATGTTTTATATTTCTGTTTGCTTAATTCAGGAGTATATTGTGTTGTGTTGGTTTATCTCGGTGATATCATGTTCCTATATATAATCGCGTTTGCTTAATTCGCGTGTGTACGTTTCGTGTTCGCTTAGTTCACGAAGGGCTTAACCCCGTTTGCTTAATTCGGGAATAGGGACATATATCCGTAGTAGTGGTTTCGCTTGTAAATTGTTGCTACAACCGGGAGGGGATTAGAATTTGCTTAGGGTTGCATGAACCGATGATAGTTGGGAAACCGAGAACAGTAGGTTAATCGCTTAGCTTATTTGGTAACTGCTCTGTTTTCTTGCTTTGTTTTCTGTTTTGCTTCTTTAATTTAGTTTTAATCTCAAACCCCCATTTCTAACTTTTACTAATTTTCTGTTAATAATAACAACACCTAAAGAGTCCTTGAGAGACGATCCGAGTTGTCGCACTATACTACATTATTTTCATAATCGCTCGTTCTTTTTGGCGCGTGGCGACAGCGCGTTCAATATCCCATTATCCTCACAGAACTGTTTAAACTGCTCATTTTCAAATTCTCCCCCATGATCACTTCTAAGGGTAGAAATACAGAAACCCTACTCATTTTGTACTCTTTTGCAGAATACTGAGAAAGCCTTAAAAGACTCATCCTTGTGGGTTAAGAAGAGTACCCATGTGTATCTAGAATAGTCATCAACTATGACAAATCCATATTTTCTTTCAGCCAGGCTGGCAACACTAACTGGTCCAAACAGATCCGTGTGTAACAACTGAAGAGGTCTAGAGGTTGATACTTGGTTTCTATATTTGAAACTTGATTTTATCATGCTTACCTCTGACATGCATCACACAAGACATCTTTCTTAAAACTAATATCAGGCAATCCTCTCACAAGGTTATTCCTTTTTAATTTAGAAATTAGTTTCATACTAGCATGTCTTAGTTTCTTATGCCATAACCATCTCTCATCCTCTTTAGACATCAGATAGGTTACACGTTAATCTGAGAGATCAGACAGTTCAATCTTATAAATATTTTGTTGCCTTTTAGCTTAAAAGAGGTTTTTGCCACAACAATCTTTAACTATGCATACATCCTTGGTAAAGGAAACATCAAATCCACTATCACATAATTGACTTATGCTAAGCAAATTGTGTCTTAATCCTTTAATCATAAGAACATTAGATATAGAGGGAAGAGGGGGTTTACCACCAATAGTACCAATTCCTATAACTTTTCCATTCTGATTCCCTCCAAAGGCAACGTGTCCTCCTTTCTTAAGTTGGAGGTCTAGGAACATAGACCTTTCTCTTGTCATAGGACGCGAGCAGCCACTGTCCAGGTACCAGCAGTGGTGTTTTCTTTGTGGTGTTGAGGACATCCGCAACAAAAATTATTTGATCTTTAGGTACTCATATTTTTCTAGGTCATTTTCTGTTAGTTCTAGGAGTCTGAAGATTTCCTTCTCTTCTTATGGATACACTTAGACATAACATGTCCAGTTTTTCCACAGAAGTTACGGACAGGTGTAGACTTGGTTACAGTTGACTTAAAGATACTGTAGAAGCTTTAGTTGATACTTTATGATGTGTCTGATGGACATATCCAATACCTTCTTTGTTAAGAGAGTGCCTCTGACAGTCAAGAAGCTTAGTCAGATTATCTCTACCATTAACAAATTTGGCAAGATCAAAAGTGAGCTCTTACACTTTCTGTTGAAGTTTTTCAACTTCTTCAGATGGTGATGTTTCACTTGAGATCTTAGCTTCATTAGAATTTTCAGTCTTCAGCTCACTGTTCTCTTTAGCCAGCTTCTCACACTCTTGAGATTTCTATTTATCCTCACTGGTGAGCTTTACATACTCTCTCTTGAGGGATTTGAAGGCCTTAGATAAGCAATTGGATTCCTCCAGCAACTCCTCATAGGCATCAAGTAATTCCTCATAGTCAGGATGTACCTCATCATCTGAGTCTGAGTCAGTGTTGGCCATCAAACATAGATTGGCTTCTTCCTCTGTTTCTTCATCAGAAGATGTTGACTCCAGATCCTCCCAAGTAGCCATCATTCCTTTCTTCTTCTTCTTGAAGAATTTCTTAAAAGGGGCCTTCTTGAGTTGAAGACATTCAGCCTTGATATGACTAGGTTTCTTGCACTCATAGCAGACAATTGGACTTTTGTCTTTTGGAGTGGATTCTTTCAAGTTCTTGTCCTTGTTGAACCTTCTGAATGGCTTATCCCTCTTGAACTTCCTTTTCTGTAGGAGAAGCTTTATCTTCCTGGTCAGGAGAGACAATTCTTCATCACTCTCAGAATCCTCGTGTTCAGACAGGTCAGCATCACTGGATGACTTGTCTGCCTTTAGAGCCTTAGAAGCTTTTGCTGACTTTTGATCAGCTTTCAGAGCAATTGACTTGCCCTTATTTGGTGCAACTACATCTCCAAGTTCTTGCTCATGAATAATGAGTGTTCCAAGAAGTTCATCCATAGTCAACGTGGTGAGATCCTTGACTTGAGAGATAGCAGTGACCAAAGGTCTCCACTGTTTAGGTAGACTTCTCAGAATCTTTCCAACCTTCTCAGCATTGGTGTAGAATTTGTAAAGATATTTTAAACTGTTGACTATAGTTAGGAATCTTCCTATCATTTGAGCAACAGATTCTCCTTCCTCCATGACAAACAGTTCATACTTTCTGACAAGTATGGCAATCTTTGACTCTTTGCCTTTGGTTGTTCCTTCATGTGTGACAGCTAAAGTGTCCCATATTTTTTTGGTAGAGTCACAAGCACAAACCTTCTCAAACTCCTCAGGACCGAGAGCACAAATGATGTTATATCTAGATTTGTGGTTCAGCTCCCATTTTGTCTTTTCTGCAGTAGTCCACTGAGATTTTGGCTTGTCAGAGTCATCATCATTCTTGGGAATGAATGGACCATCTGTAATGACATCCAAGAGATCAGATTTTGTAGATAGAATGAACCATTGAAATCTATCTTTCCAATAGTTGTAGTTTTCTCCATTGAAGTAAGGAGGTCTGGTTAGGGAAGCTCCTTCAGTCTGGTGACTTCCACTTGAACTAGCTCCAGCAGTCATGTCTATTCTTCAGGACCTTTTACCTCTACACTGTTAGATGCTCAACCCAGAGGCTGAGCTCTGATACCAACTAAAATAGACAACTATAAACACGAGAAGGGGGGTTGAATTGTGTTTATCAAAATTTAAACAAAGTTGAAAACTTTTTGCATACAGAAGCTTGGTTCAGACGAGTGGAAAGATACAGGACAGACAGGTGACATATCTGATGAAATTTTAATAGTGACTTAGGCTAACACACCACTTGATAAACGGATAAGAAAACTAAAGCAACTAAAGAGTTTATAAGGAAAGAGAGATTGACATAGTTATTTATCCTGTTTCACTCTTCAAAGCAAAGAGTTACGTCCAGTCCTTGGCAGTACCAAGTTTTATCCACTATAACTGATCAGGTTACAGACTCCAAGTATTGTTTGAACACCTAGCCTCTTCAGGCTCCAAGACAAGTATTCTTTGCATACCTAGCCTCTTCAGACTCACTCAGATTTGTTTGAGAAATTTGGTTTGTAATAAATACAACTTCAGACAGACAGATCTTTCACTAACACTCGTGAGAGTGGTTTAAATTTAAAGCTTAGGAAAGTCCGTAATAACTTCAAATGATTGAAGAATACAGAATGAAAGAATGAAGATATTAATGCGTAGAATAATGGCTCTTTTAAATGCTATGAGTGTTCTCTATGTCTTCATCTTCAATGACTTATGTATTTATAGTCTTCAAGCATTTAAGATTCGTTGGAGACATTCCTCGGATGTTGGCTTCAAGCAGAACTTCATTAAATGCAATAGAGTCGTTCTGGGCAGCCATTAATGCAATAGGAACGTTGGTTGTACTCTCACTTGAAGGATCATGGCTTTATGCATCGTGAAATAGCCATATCAGAGTTGTGCAGAGAGCTTTTTGTACTTTGCTGAGTACAATTCCCTTTTCGTACATGGACCAGAGGTACTAGGGAATAAAGTACGTTGGAAGCATTCTTTAACTGGTCTTTGGCTCTGATATCCGAGGTTGCTTGAGAGAGTAACTTTTGACTTTTCTTGATAAGCGTGAGACAAAGTAGAAGAGAAGGCTTCAAGTCTCTTTTTGATGGGACAGCCAACAAAAGCTTGTTTAGTCCTTGATTCTACAACGAGTAACCTCAGACAAGTGTAGGAATTCGTGGGGAGACAGGTTGAAGACGTATCTTGAAAGAAGTCAATAATCCTAATCAGCAGACAGGTTGGCTTTCGCTTATCCAGACAGGTAGTCACCTATATGAGCAAACAGATGATTCTTACTATTTTAATCTGCACACTAAATAGATAGGTTAGAAACCAATATGAAGGTTAATTAAATCATTAACCAATGTTTAGTTCTCATCAAAACTTAGGGAAATGCACATCAGACATTTTAGAGACTTAATAAGTTTTGGTGATAACAATTGCCCTTTGCATCTTTTAGCCGACGACGATAAGAGGATCGTGGAAGATGCATTATGTCAGCCGAATCAAATTGTTGATTTTGATACCGTACCTTTACCCTATCGACTGCTCTAGTTCTCAGCTGACATGATACATCTACTTGTAGGATCTTCTTTCTGCCGCCCTTGCTTTCAACTAACATGACTCCGCTGCATGTAGACACTTAAATCTCCTGGAACTACCAGGTTTGCAGGTAGTAGACATGATGTCTAAATGCCCCCTAGCTTTAACTGATTCAGTCGATCCAAGAAACTCAAACCTTCCAAAGAGACTGAGTTTACAGATATTAGCCCCATCTTGCTTAGTTGACATGTCTAAATGTCCCCCATCCTATCTTATCCAGTGGATCTTGGGCACTCCAACCTCTTAAAGACATTATATTGGCAGTTAGTAGACTTATGTTGTCGATTTGACACACAACTAAATGTCCTTTCACACTGTCTTGTTCAATTGGTATGCCCTTCTGTTTCCATTGCTTGCTTATGCCTCAGCTATTTCCCTTTACCATTTGATGTCCGAAATGGTAAGTCGTACACTAAAACCATGTTAGTGAATGCACACTACAACAAAATAGACTTTTAATAACGCACCTTTAATAGCATTTCCGTGTGGAAATGCTATTAAAAGTGATGGGGGACTTTTAATAGCGTTTCCCTAAGGGAAACGCTATCTTAGGTATAACCTAAGATAGCGTTTCCGTGTGGAACCGCTATTAAAAGTGTCACTTAGGAAAAGATAGCGGTTCCACACGGAAACGCTATCTTAGGTGATACCTAAGATAGTGTTTCCTGAAGGAAACGCTATCTTAGGTATCACCTAAGATAGCGTTTCCTGTAGGAAACGCTATCTTAGGTCTTCCCAGTAATAAAATACGCGCGCTCGGCCTTCCCTCCCTGTTTCGTTCCCTCTGCATGCCATCTCTTTTTCCTTCCTCATTTCTTAGGTCTCCGCCCGCTCGCTTCGCCATTGCAGGTTTCGTTGGGTTAGCTCAAGTTGCAGGTTATTTCTCTCTTCTTCGTTGCAAATTTAGCTTTTTATGCTTGATGTGCCATCTGGGTATGCTCTAGATTTGTAGGTTTGTGATTTGTTTGGTGCGGAATGCTTTGAGTTTTTGAGGTAATTTTGGTTGCTTGAAAATGGAAGTAAAGTGGGAAAAGTTTTAACCTGGAACGTGATTTTCAGAAATTAGAAGCTGGGTGTGTTGAATGTCGAGCTCGTAGTGAAGTGAGGTTATGCGTTTTTTGGGGATTCTACAACTTTCGATCAGCAGCTCCCTCTCTCTTCTGTATTCTTTGTGTGTTTTGGTTGTGTTCTGCCTGTGCTCATTTTACAATTGGTTTTCTCTTGTGCTATGAAGTTTTATCTTTAATTCCTTATATAGTGTGTGTTTTGATGATAGTTTGACAAAAGTAATTTTTGATATAATTGATTTTGTAGAATTGATTTTAATAAAATTGAGTTTGTTTTGTGAGCTATGGGTCCTGGGTTTGATTCTTGCACTTATATTGATCTTTCGAGTTTGCCCCTTCTTTGGTGCTTTCATTTTGCATTTATATCCTGTTTTGGCTTCATAAGTTTTGAGAAACCATTATATATGTAGATCTAGCTTAAACTCATGTGGATCAGCCATAGTAATTGATCTTTGCTTACCTAGAGATTCACTAACTTGGAACCTGCTCCTTCATGACCATTGATTATAATCCACAGAAGGGTTCAACACCCATCCATCTTTTCCACCAACATAGAATTTGTAGGCTTGGGAGCTTGAGAAGAGACTAATGAGAACCAAGAAGAGGCATATAGGTCTCTCAAGCTCCATGAGGAAATAGAAGCAAGTAGTGAATGAGTGTGTATTGAGGTATATATAATATAATATATAGTTATTATAGTGTGCATAATAACCTATGCCTAAGTCCTAGTTGTTATGGATCTCATCCAATGTGTATTGTGTATCCCCCGATCCGATGCCTTGATCCTTATTTATAGAAATTGGGAAGTTAGAGTCCCAAACCAACTCAAAATCTGATCTATTTTGGTTTCTTCAGGTCCAAGTAATGCGCGTCACGGCCGTGATGTCCATCACGGCCAGGCCGTGACGGCCTCTGTTATGGCCGTGAAGAATTTCACTACCGGGCCGTGATGTGCTCTCGACTTGTGGTGGTTTTGGGTCACGGCCGTGATGGATATCACGGCCAGGCCGTGACGGTCTGTTATGGCCGTGAAGAATTTCACGGCTGGGCCGTGATGTGCTCGACTTGTGGTGGTTTTGGGTCACGGCGTGATGGATATCACGGCCAGGCCGTGATGCACTCGACTTGATCTTTCATCTTTTCAAGTATGGATCGAAATGGATGTCCGCCAATCGTTTAACGAAGGAGTATGAGGATGGGGTGAAAGAGTTCATTAGTTTTGCAGTTCGGCATGCGAAAAACCCTAATACAATCATATGTCCTTGTTTAGATTGTTGTTATGCAAGGCGAGTTAGTGCAGCCGATTTGGAAGAACATTTAGTGTGTAATGGAATCGATCAAAGTTATACATGTTGGACAAAACATGGTGAGACAAGAGCTGAGTCTAGTGAAATGAGGAATCGTGTGAGATATTCATCATACGATACCGACGTAAAATACTTATGAGGGCGATCGTTTTGAAGACATTGCAAAATCTTTGTTGAAGAGGATCTTCTGGATTGTCCACAAATGTTTGGGAGGTTGGTAAGTGATGCAGAGCAACCATTGTATGATGGATGTACTAAATTCACAAGATTGTCGCGATGTTAAAGTTGTATAACTTGAAATCGGGCAACGGATGGAGTGATAAGAGCTTTACGGACTTACTCACACTATTGAAAGACATGTTGCCGGATGATAATGTGCTTCCTAGTCGGACATACGAGGCTAAACAAATGTTACGCTCTATTGGCATGAGCTACGAGAGGATACATGCTTGTCCTAACGATTGCATTTTATTTCTGAATGAATATGCATCGTTACGGATGTGTCCTAAATGTAATGCCTCACGATATAAGAAGAAAGAATCGATCCGAGAGAAGGTTGTGTGGTATTTTCCCATAATACCCAGATTTAGGCGCATGTACCGTAGTTCGAAGATTCAAAGCACTTGACATGGCATGAGGATGAAAGGATCAAAGATGGCAAGTCTGCAGACCCCGAGCAGATTCTCCGCAATGGAAGAAATTTGATCATGATTATCCCGATTTTGGGCAAGATTCAAGAAACCTACGACTTGCATTGGCTCTTGACGGATTTAACCCGCATGGTGTTCAAAGTAGCTCTCACAAGATACATGGCCTCGTGATTTTGGTGATTTACAACCTATCCCCATGGCTATGCATGAAGCGCAAATTTATGATGTTATCTATGTTAATTTCAGGCCCAAACAACCAGGAAATGATATAGACGTCTATTTGACTCCTTTGATTGAAGACTTGAAACAACTGTGGGAGACAGGTGTGGAGGTGTATGATGGGTATAAGGAAGAAAGTTTCAATTTGAGAGCTATGTTGTTTGGGGACAATTAATGATTTTCCAGCCTACGTGTAATCTGTCAGGATATAGCATCAAGGGTCGGTGTGCATGCCCTATATGTGAAGAGGGTGCGGATTGGATGCGGTTAGAACATTGTAAGAAGAATGTCTTTCTTGGGCATCGTAGATTTTTGCATCCAAGTCATCATTACCGGTGGTGGAGAAAGGCGTTCAATGGGAACTCGGAAGAAGGTAGAGCGCCTTCACCTTTGACGGGTGATCAACTTTTTGAAAAGGTAAAGGATTTGAATATCCAATTCGGTAAACCTTTTGCGAGAGATATTGTCACAAGAGGGTGGAAGAAAAGGTCGATTTTCTTTGAGTTGCCATATTGGAAATCATTATATGTAAGACATTTCCTCGATATGATGCACGTTGAAAAAAATATCTGTGATAGTGTCATTGGTACGTTACTCAATGTGCCAGGGAAGACTAAAGATGGCATCAATGCAAGGTTGGACTTGGTTAGTATGGGAATAAGAAGAGAATTGGGACCGACGAAGAAGGGTAAAAGTACATATCTTCCTCCGTCTGCTTACACTCTATCTAGAAAAGAAAAAACTGTTTTTTGTAAGTTTCTTGAAGGAGTTAAGGTTCCGGAAGGGTACTCTTCAAACATTAGGAACCTCGTATCGATGAAAGATCTCAAGTTAAAAGGTCTAAAGTCCCACGATTGTCATGTTCTCATGGAGCAGTTGATACCCATTGGTATACGGTCTATTTTACCTAACAAAGTGCAGGGGCCTTAACTAAACTTTGTTTCTTCTTCAAGGCAATTTGCAGCAAAGTGATTGACCCGGGAAGTTGCCATCATTGCAAAGAGAAATTGTTGTGACTTTATGCGAGCTTGAGATGTACTTTCCACCTTCATTCTTTGACATAATGGTTCATCTAACCATTCACCTTGTTAGAGAGACACAACTGTGTGAGCCACCTTATATGAGATGGATGTACCCGATTGAGCGTTATATGAAGATATTAAAAGGGTATGTGAAAAACCGATCACGACCTCAGAAGGTTGTATTGTTGAACGGTATATTGTCGAAGAAGCTGTTGAATTCTGCATCGAATACCTATCCAATGCTGAATCTATAGGGCTGCCAAAGTCTCGTCACACATGGAGAATGATGGGGCAAGGAATTACTGGAAATGAAATAGTGACTATAACAAGGACAGAATGGGAGCAAGCACACTTATATGTTCTGCACAATGCCGATGAGGTTGAGCCATATGTTGAAAAACACAAGGACATGCTTAAGAGTTTGTATCCAAATAAGAATCAAAATTGGCTAACTAGAGAACACAATCGTTGTTTTATAACGTGGCTAAGAGATCACATTTATACAGAGTTGACTGAAAATGATACTTCAGTTTCAAATAGATTGAGATGGTTAGCCAAAGGTCCAAGTTTGCATGTGTTCTCTTACCACGGTTATCAAATTAATGGGTACACATTCTATACAAAAGAACAAGATGGTCGGAGTACAATGCAAAACAGTGGTGTGACTCTAGTAGCTCAGTCGATGCATATCTCAAGTGCCAAAGACAGCCGGTACCTATCGTTGATGCAGATGTGATGACAGTAGGAGATGCAATAGGTACTTATGTGGCATGGCCAATTGATCTCGTGGTTGTAATTAATATGGTATGTAATTGCATTTTTCCACCTTTTCATATACGGCATATATGGATTACATTAGTTGATCACTAATCGGCATATTGAAATGCAAAATTTCCAGTGCACCCGCAAAAGCTAAAGGCAAGGGCAGAGTGTCTGGATATACAAAGGAGTCAATTACAACCCCAGAAAATAAAGGAGGCAACTCTGAGGCCAACCCACCTACAGCTGGTTCAACTACAACTTCTCTGGAATATTTGAATTTCCTTAAAATACATGAACGAAAGAATATGAAAAATGCTGACCAATTGTACGTAGAGATGGAACAAAATATTTTTGGCAACCATTTCATTGAGATGCTCAATACTGAAAATATCAGAGAAGTTGTAAATCATGAATGGGTATCTGCCTCCGTTATTTCCGCATATATCAGGTAATAAATCAGGTTTAAAGTGTACAATATTTTTTTAGTCTTTCCATTTAAATATTGATGTATGTCATTGGTGTAATCCATTTTTATATTTTAATTGAAGGTATTTGTATGAAGAATTGTTGCTTCCAAAGGAAATAACGAGGAGGTTTCTGTTCTTGTCCCCACACCAAACAAATACATACGGCTACTTCGGGAGGGATTCACAGACAACGTATCTAGCTGACCGGTTTGCAACTAAAGAAAGAGAATATCAGCCCTTGTTTTTAGCGCCATGCAATGTTGGGTGAGTCGCTTATCCTATAGGACTTAATTCACAATAATGAATTACATAAAAGTTGAGGTGCTTAGGATTTGTTATCTCAACATTTTTTGTAGGAATCATTGGGTGTTGTGCGCGATAAATATTGTTGAAGAGATTATTTACTATCTGGATCCCTTGTATGTTGATCCTAGGGATCGCCCAGAATTAAAGAATCTGTTCGATACGTAAGCATGTTTTTATATTTCTGATTTTCTATGATTCTGTTCGATACGTGAGCATGCGTGTGTTTGTGATGATTGAAAATATGTTTCTTAATGAAGTCTGTTTGATTTTGTGATTAGTGGTTTGCAAGTTTATCGCGCAAATATCGGAGCTAAGGTGCCGCGTTTAAAGGCAACCAACATTAAATGGATTCAGATACATGTATATTTGCAAAAACTTAATGCGCAATTAGATAAAAAAACTATATTGATTTACTATTTTATTTTTTATAGTGCCCAAGACAACCCAACAAAGACAGATTGTGGGTACTATGTCATGCGTTTCATGAAGGAGACTATCTTGCAGAACCAAGTTAAAATACCAATGGCGGTATGTTGTTTACTTAGCTTTTAACCTTGGACTGTTCAAATGTTTTAGCAATTGTAACTTAATTTATTTAATTTTTATGTCGCAAAGACTTCCTCGACTTCAAATGCTCCACATACTCCACCGCTTAACTATCTCAAGTCAAGGAAGAGTGGTGTCGCTATATTGTTGAAAAGTTCGTTTGATTATGTCAAATTGATCACATGAGTTGCAGCAATACTCATTGGTATGTGAATAATGCTTTATATTTATCAACCCCAAACTATCTATGTATTTGTTTTTCCTTGGTACATGCCTTCGAGTTGATGTGTCATTTGCTAGGAGAAAATAAGTTCAAACTTATTATTTTTGTTACACTTTGTTAATGCTTGATTTGAATTCTGTTTCTTGCTACAGTGAGTATTTACCTAATTAGTCCGCTGTATCCCAATGTAACAAAGTTAGTCTTTGTGGTGGAAATGCAGTATGTATGCTACAGAGTCTTTGGATCACATTTCGACACATTACTTTGGTGTTGTCTTGGTCTCATGAAAAACAAAAAGTTTGTAAATGTAGATTAATTGTAGATGTATGTTGGTTTTTTCCGATTTTGGTTTCTTAAGGATTGAGATCTGGTATAGTTGCTGCACTTTGATTTTGTCTTACTCGTGTGAATTTGAATACTTTAGAAACAGAGTGGTGTACTTATATCCGGTTATATATATATATAGTTCTTTGTATAGAGTGTTGCACTTTGATTGTATAGTTCTTGGTTTTCTGCACAAACACATGCGGTCTTGCATTGAACACTTATATTTTGAACACATTTTGAACAATTGTGTTGACCGCAACAATTGTGGTTTTTTTGTGTAAATATGCAGGAATAATGCATGTAAAAGTTAAGAAATAAAATTAAAAAAAAAAATGGGCCTTTAGATAGCGATTCCATGTACAAACGCTATATAAATTCGTACTTTATATAGCGTTTGTATAAGGAAACGCTATCTAAAAGTCTGACTTTAGATAAGCGTTCCGTACAAACGCTATCTAAAGTCAGACTTTAGATAGCGTTTGTACAAGGAAACGCTATCTAAAGTCTGACTTTAGATAGCGTTTCCGTGTACAAACGCTATCTAAAGTCACCTATTAATAGCAGTTCCTAAATGCTATCTTTGCTAACGAGTTTTAATAGCGGTAGAATAGATAGCGGTTACAAACGCTATTAAAAGGCATACGGAAACGCTATCTAAAGTCTAATCTGTTGTAGTGGCAACTAAGAATAAATCTTTATCAGCTGTCATCTTAGCTGCATCATTGTCAACTAATTTATCTTTTCACCCTTCAAAATCTTGTGGACAACATTCCCTTAGGATCTCGGCTACCATGACATTAGTTGTCTAATCACTGCAATAGTCGACTGCTTCTTCAAATTCATCATAGTCTCCAACGGATATTAAGTGCTGCATCTCTAGAATGAATCGTTCAGCCGTGGAAACTTTGGTTGCCAGATGACTCGAGATTGAAAATTCCTGGGCTAACAACTTTTCTATCAGATGAGGGTGCATGTTACCTATAGCTATTGCAGAATATTCTACATCTGCAAGCTGTCTTGTACACCTTCTACTCAACTTCTTGAATCTTTCTATGAAGTCAGTAGCCGTCTCATCCTCTTTTTGTTTCAAATTCATCAAGTTAACTACTGTAACTTCAGGTTGAGGTCTATGGAACCTATCATGCAAGCACCTTTCCATGTCAGCCCAATTTTGCATAGAATTAGAAGGCAGAGAGGAATACCAAGTAAATTTTATCCCTGTCAATGATAAAGGGAATAGTTGCAGCTTATAATACTCATTTTTGTTTGCTGTCTTGTACACCTTCTACTTAGCTTCCTGAATCTTTCTATGAAGTCAGTAGCCGTGTCATCCTCTTTTTGTTTCAAATTCATCAAGTCAGCTACTGTAACTTCAGGTTGAGGTCTATGGAACTTATCATGCAAGCACCTTTCCATGTCAGACCAATTTTGCACACAATTAGAAGGCAGAGAGGAATACCAAGTAAATTTTATCCCTGACAATGATATAGGGAATAGCTGCAGCTCATAATACTCATTCTGGTTTGCCTTTCCACACTAGGAAGTGGATCTGCCAATATGCTCAATGGTAGATTTGTCATCTTCTCCCGAAAAAGTTAAGAATTATAGTGTCTTAAACCGTTCCGGCGAGTAGTAGCTATTCTAATTATATATAGCTGAAAGAAATGTACATGTCTTTTATATATGATCGGGCAGTGATATTTACATGTCATCATTTTGCATCATTTTTTTATTATTTATTTTTTAAAATAAAAAAGGTAAAATATACATTTCTAACACACTGTCTAAATTTTATTTCTCAAATAAATCATGCGCAACTATGATGTAGCTGTTTTAATTTGCAGATAATATTTGTCTTTATGCACCTTCTAGTACAAAATTTGTTTCTTTTGGAGAAGTCAAATCCAATGCCAAACAATTTATGTATTTTGTTTCCATCGTGATATAATAGTACATGACAAACAAGCAAATGAATAGAGAGAAGAAAGAGAATCCAGATATATGTTCAAATAAAAAACTATAATGTTTTATTACCAAAAAAATAAACTATCATGTTCTTTAAAAAAATTATATATATATATATATATATATATATATATATATATATATATATATATAGAGGATCTGTTGACACCATATATCAAACTTTTCTCTTACACCAATTTTCAATCATTGATTTTGATTTAATCTAACTTACCAACTTTATTGAACGGAGTGAATAATTAAAAGTAACATAAATATGAAGAGAAAAAATAGAATGTAGTTAATGATGAAATATTTTAAGTATCTTGAATTTTATTAAGATTATAATATTTATTTATTAAATATTTTGTATTTTAATTTATAGATATATTGTTATTGTTTTACTAACTAGAAATGGATAAAAGAACATTTTCTGAAAATGCATATCTAATTTCTTTTAAGTACAACGTTATTTTAAAAAAAAATGTAAATTGTTTTACTAAAAATTTTATGATATTTTTTCCACATAAAAAATTCAATAATAGTTTTTTGTTGAAAAAAAATTGATAAATATAAATAAATACTATAATTTACATCACTGAAAAATTATTTTATTAAATAAAAATGGATGAAAGAATATTTTACTAATGATACAAATCTAATTTTTTTTCAATAACAATATTGTTTTGTTTAAAATTATTACATCTTAAATTTTTATTAAATGTTTAAATATATTAAATATTAATATTTTAATTTATTCATTTGATTTTTTATTAGTAAATACTTTTATTTATTTTTAATTTCTATAATATCTACGCGTAAAACTGTAGTTAATTTTATTGTTATCAAATTAAAATATTTATATTTTTGTAAATATTATTAAATTTTAAATTTGTAAAAATATTAGTAAAAAAATCTGTAGTTTTTTAAAGACAATGTTGTACTTAAAAAAATAAATATGCATTTTAACTAAAATATTATTGTATCCATTTTAACTGAAATATACATTTTATTTTTTCTCTTCACATTTATGTTGCTTTTAATTATTCTCTCTCTTCAATGAAGTTGGTAAGTTTAAACCATTAGATCAAATTAAAATCAATGGTTGAAAATTGATGTAAGAAAAAAGTTTGACACCTGATATCAACGAATCCCCGCCTCTATATATATATATATATATATATATATATATATATATATATATAATTCTAGGGGTAATTTTAAAAGACTTGATCTCTACCCTTCAAATATTCTAATCGAATGGAGGGTATTATTTTTTTTAATGAATTAATATAAATAAAAGTAAATTGAAAGGGGGATAAAAAGGAAGTCTTTTAAACTTACTCTTATAATCCATGAACCCTACTCTATATATTGACACTTTATAATTCCATATATTTTAGTTTCAGGATAAGGGTTATTGGATTGATTTGTGACAAAATATTATATTCATTGAATACAAATCTTGAAAAAGCCAGAATGCGACATAAAACCAACAGCAATAAAGTCCATACTAAATATTTCCTTTATTGGATATTTTTTGTATACAATTTGAACACCAGAAATTACTTAGGGGTAAAAGTCATTCAATTCCCTCGCACTCTCTCTATTCTATTATCAGTCCTCTAGCTCACAAAATCCAGACTTTAGACATAGAAATAATCAAAGTCAAAGCCAAACAAATTGATATGAACATTTGACTGGGCAAGCTGCTGTTATCCACAGAAGACCCCAATTGCTTTCAGACAATTACAATTACATAGGAAAAGTTCTGTTAATTAAAGCATCATCAACAAAAACCACTATATGGAAAATCAACATCATGCTTTTTATGTGAGCATGTTGTGCTTCTTATGGCATTGTGGTAGAAAATCAATGGATTTAGATTAAGAAACATGGGGTTTGAGAGAAATTAAATATATGCTATGTCACACATGCATGATGACACACCTCCATTAACACAGACTCATCAACAATAATCAAAACATTGGGGAATCAGAAGGTGAAGAATTCACTAGATTAAGAATGCTGTTCCAGTAGTTCTTGTTATCTTCATAGAAATCACTTCCACTACCACTCCCATGATCTCCATTGTGAGACTCTCCTCCACCCTCAGACAAACTCCTATCATCATTGGAGTTTGTATTAAGCAAAAGATTAGTGAACCCTTCTTCAGCAATTGCATCGTCTCCATGATGTTGTGAACCATGATCATGAGACCCCCATGTAGTGGTTCCTTCAATTGGAATTGTCAACTCATGCAAACCACAAGTAAAAGTAGTAGTCAATGAATTCTCCATGATGCCATTATCTTTGTATTCATCATAACCTTTCCACTGATCTTGATCACCCTCTTCTTTCACAGAAGAACCTGAAGTTCCCACAAACTCAATCATAGGCACTGTGCAGTTTTCACCTCCAATTCCACTATTAGTATTCATAAGTGGTGCTGCATTCTCAGAGAAAGAAAGGGTAGAAGTTGGTGACTCAAGATCACCACTTATCCCTGCATTAGTATTAGCAACAACACCATTATTATTATTCCCTTCATTAGATCTCAACCACCCTCCATTCCAAGCCTTGAGTACTATAGGAACTTGTGCTTGTGCTGGTGATGCATCTTGTACTTTATTGTTATTAGTTGAAGCAGAAGGTGAAGATGCTGCAAATGTAGAACTAGTTCCAAGATGGTGTTGTTGAAGTGAGTGTGAACGTAGCTTTGATTCCCTAACAAGTCTTGCTTCAGCTTCAAGACGAGCACTTTCCCATTGAGCCATGTGGCTGAGGTTTGCAGCAGTTTTGGATTGACCATCACTAGAGAGAAGTGCATCATTTTTGGGCTTGTGGGTGATAGGGTCAATTCCCATTTTGGTTAGTCTTTTCTTCAGATGTGTGTTCCAATAGTTCTTGATTTCATTATCTGTTCTCTTTGGCAAGTGTGTGGCTATAGCAGACCACCTGAGAGTATAAGACAACATGACAAACATAATACAGACATACCACACAAAAGCCAATGCAAACCCTAGAATAATCCATCAACTACTAAGGGTTTCTTTTATTTTTTATTTTTTTGATTTTGAGTTTAAATTAATAATATGGAAAATGCAATATAGTTTTAAGTGAGAAGATTAGAAATCACATGCATGGGCATTATTGCTTTTTCTTTTTATTTTTTGAGTGGGGAAGATCCTTTTGCAATTAAAGATCCAACTTGAATAAACTTGGATGTCAGGGAGTAAATTTAAGGAAATGGCAGAAAGCAGAATTAATTAAAATTATTTGTTGGTGATGGGGTTGGAATAGTGGGTTGAAGAAATTGAGAGGCCTGTTGCATTTAAGACATACTGTGTGTGCAGCAATTGGGGGAGTTGGAAAAGATCAAAGAAATTATAGCTCCCCAGAGGGAAAATGAATGACTCATAAATAATGATGAAGTGCTGTGTAAAAAATAGGGATAAAATATCAAGTTTTGTAGCATATATAATTCTTTTTATTTGTTTTGAAATAAATTTCTTCAATAAAATAGAAAATATTAGCTAGTGTAAGGGGGAAAAACCTATCAAAATGTTCACATTTTCAAAATAATTTAAATCCATGATGGTTTTGACTATATCTGGTAACTGTGTACTCAGATCAAAATGATATGAAAATCTATGAACAAAAACCTGAAAACTATATAATCAAATGACTATACCAGCAAAAGGTTCCATGTCAAAGTTACTACTCAACATAGACATATATAACAAGGAAATATATACCAAACCTGTTCCCTAAGAGGGCATGGAGTTGAATGATTGTTTGCTCTTCTTGCAAACTGAACTTTCCCCTCTTAATATCAGGCCTAAGATAATTGGTCCATCTCAGTCTACAGCTCTTTCCACACCTCTGAAGTCCTATCAAAACAATATATAGAAGAATAATTTCAGTTTACAGCACTGAATAATGAACTAAACTACACTGCCAATCAATATATGCACTATATATCATTGTTAATTATTAACAACATTACATTACATAATAGTATAATATATCAACACAAATTACAAAATTAATTACCAGCTTTTGATGGCAAAGCACGCCAGCTTCCATGGCCATGTTCTTCAATATATGCTAAGAGCTTTTGATCTTCCTCTGGTGTCCATGGTCCTTTCTTTAACCCCACCTTGTCGCAGCATGGTGATCGTCCCATTTGTGATGAGTGGAAAACTAAGGACTGTAGTGTACCTTTTCCTATTATTTATATAGCACAAAAAGAAGAGGAGAAAAGAAACTATGGGGAGTGAGAGATAGGAGAGAGGAAGGACATGGATTCGTAAATGAAGAGATGGGCAGAGAAGAAAGGTCAGCGGCATAAATGGGATAAATAAACTAATAAACTTTATAATAAAATAATTTAATTATTAACAGTGTATATGTGTAGACTATAGATACAAGAGTACCCTTCATTTTCAAATGAATTTCTCTGTGGTATATTCCACCTTTTTGACTTAATTCGGATGTAAAATATTTCAACAAATGAAAATTGTAATTAAAAACATTCAAAATTTTAGTTAATGATATTCGACAGATAATTAGTAAGCTATAATATCTTAATATATTCATCAATCAAGAACTCTATATTTTATTAAACATATTTTTTTAATTATATTAATCATAAAAATTATTGTCAAATTTTATTCTCTGGTCACCACGTTGAAATAACATTTCTCTTATACATTGATTGATGAAAGGATAAAATGAATGGCAAAGATGAAAACCGAGTGGGCTCTATTGTCTTTTCATATTTCTACCGTAGAATTTTTAAACCTATCTAGCTACAACAATGAGCTACCCAGTTCTAGCCATAATTTTAAGTGATACGTCACCAAGTATTTATGGCATAGCTAGGGCCGGTTTAAATTATTCATCATATGGGTCCATCCCAGTTTTTTCTTTTATGTATCCATCAATATCAGTATGAATATATTTATTTTCTTTTTGGTTAAATTAATTTTTTGGTCCCTATACGTGACATTGATTTTCAATTTGGTCCCTATACGTAAAAAGTTATCAATTTGGTCCTTATACATGATACTGGTTTTCAATTTGGTCATCACCGCTAATTGGTCCCTATATAAGAGGGACCAAATTACAAATCATTATCACATATAGGGACCAAATTGAAAATAATTGTCACATGTAGGGACCAATTTCAAATATTTTTTATTGAATTGGTCCCTACATGTGACAATAATTTGCAATTTGGTCCTCTTATATAGGGACCAATTAAGGGTGAGGACCAAATTGAAAACCATTGACATGTATAGGGATCAAATTGATAACTTTTTATGTATAGGGACCAAGTTGAAAACCAGTATCACGTATAGGGACCAAAAGATTACTTTAACTTTCTTTTTTTTTTGAGTACGAAGAACACAATTGATTTAAGGAAAGGTTTCAAGTCTGGCTTAGTTTCAGTAATCTCAGCTAGGATTCACTTAAAAGTTTCGGTGATTTGGTGGTGTTACTATACATGATCCTATTTTTTAGGGGCACCAAATATTTTTTACTTTTTTTTTACAAGTAATATTTTTTTTTACTTAGTATATATGTATTAATGTATATATTAAAATAAAAGTTTATAATATTGAGTTCTTTGAAAAATTTAATTGTTTTCCAAATACATACATAGTTTATAGAATAATATTAATTATCTCTATTACTATTGTTAACATCTTATTTGCGATCTACTATGTCCCAAGATAGATTGAATAGTCTTGTTTTGATTTCTAATGAAAATGATTTTTTAAAGAACCTTGACTACTAACAAATTATTAATGATTTTACAATAAAAAAATGCAAGGAAGACAGTATTCGGAGATTAATAGGGCATCAACTTCTTTCTTCAGCCCTTGTGATTCATTTGCTATCAGTAGAGGATATTGTTGGTGTAGGGATGATATTGCAACATGTTCGGGTTGATATATATAAGTATAACTATTTTTGCTATAATTCTATTATAGTTTGCTACTGTAATCTTTTCCTTTTCTTCGATAATATTTTGTTTCATTTGAGGTTGTATTAAAATAAGACAAATGCTAACCAGTGCCCTAAGGGCATTGGTTAAGGAATTAAGATAGAAAAATTGTCTTGGAAAGTGACGTATTCAATACTTGAAAATTTAGGAGTCGTTTGCTTTGTTTTCATTTTTCTATTTTGAGAAATAATTACAAAATTGTCACATTGTTTTCATTCTGTTTCTTATTTTTAGAAATATGTGAAAAGAACTTTTTCTTGTTTTCACAATTTTTTGTACAAATCTTTGAAAACATGAAATAGAATGAAAACAAGGTGGCAATTTTGTAATTATTTTATAAAACATAAAATGGAAACAGAAGACTGGAAACAAAGCAAACATGTCCTCAAAGCTACACTTCTCAATGAAAATTTTCTATCTTTGGATTCCTTAACCAATACCCTTAGGACATTGGTTAATAAGACCCTTAAAATAATTAATGGCTTGTTTTTTGCACCTCTTTATACGTTTTTGATAACCAATATATATATATATATATATATATATATATATATATATATATATATATATATATATATATATATATATATATATATAAGGAACAGGTAAATCTTTCTGCTTCTTCTTCATCTCAGAGCTTCCAAAATGAATTTCCAACTGATAATAATGAGTTGGGTGAAAATCATTTTTTAATGAGAATCAAAACTTTACAGCAAAAATGGCATGTGAAAGTTAATTTGAAAATTAAAAACTCTTTTCATAAACCATTTATTGCATTGATCGATTCAGGTGCTGATCTGAATTGCATCCAAGAAGGTTTGATCCCAACCCAATATTATAAGAAAACAATACAAAAGCTATATACTGCAAATAATGAAAAGCTTCAAGTTAAGTATAAACTTGAAGAAGCCAGTATTTGCAATAATGGCATTTGTTTTAAAAATACCTTTTTACTTGTTAAAAATATGTCTGAACAAATCATTTTAGGAACTCCTTTCATAACTCAATTATATCCTTTTGGAGTTTCTGAAAATGGCTTAACAACCAAAAGAAATAATCAAGAGATACTTTTTGAATTTTTAAATCCTGTAAAATCGAAGGATTTAAATATTCTTTCTGAAAATAACTTTCTGTCAATTCTAACAGGAAAGCAAAACCAAATCAATTTTCTGCAAAAAGAAATTGTATATCAAAAAATTGAAAAACAATTACAAGATCCTTTGATAAAGGAAAAGGTAATTGCTCTTCAAAAAGAATTTGAAACAGAAGTATGTTCTATAATTCCAAATGCTTTTTGGAATAGGAAAATTCATACTGTATCTTTACCGTATGAAAAAGATTTTGATGAAAGGAACATACCAACCAAAGCCAGACCTATTCAGATGAATAGTGAAACTTTGGAGTTTTGTAAAAAGGATATACAAGATCTTTTAAATAAAAAATTGATAAGGCCGAGCAAATCCCCTTGGAGTTGCACAGCTTTTTATGTCAACAACAATTCTGAAATAGAGCGTGGTGAACCTCGAATGGTCATCAATTATAAGCCTTTAAATAAAGCGTTACAGTGGATCCGCTACCCTGTACCCAACAAAAAGGATTTAATAAAAAGACTGCACAATGCAGTTATCTTTTCAAAATTCGATTTAAAATCAGGTTATTATCAAATAGCCTTAACAGAAGAAGATATATATAAAACTGCTTTTACTGTGCCTCTAGGTCATTACGAATGGAATGTAATGCCTTTAGGTTTAAAAAATGCACCGTCAGAATTTCAAAATATCATGGATCAAATATTAAAGCCTCATTCTGAGTTTGCTTTAATATATATCGATGATATCTTAATATTTTCAAATTCTTTGGATCAATATTTCAAACATTTGAATGTTTTCAAAGAAACAATAAAAAGAAATGGAATGGCTTTGTCTGCCAAAAAGACAAAACTTTGCCTAACAAAAATGAGGTTTTTGGGTCATGAAATATTTCAGGGCACAATTACCCCCCATCAGTAGAAGCATAGCTTTTGCTGATAACTTTCCAAATGAATTAAAGGACAAAACACAACTTCAAAGATTTTTGGGTTGTTTGAATTATGTTTCTGAGTTTATTCCAAATATTAGAATAAAATGTAAACCCCTATATAGTAGACTTAGAAAGACTAAGAATCCAAAACCTTGGTCTGATGAGTTGTCAAAATTAGTGGCTGAAATAAAACAGGAAGTCAAGTCTCTACCGTGTCTTGGTATTCCTCATCCCGATGCAAGTCTAATAGTTCAGACTGATGCGTCAGAAAAAGGATATGGTGGCATCCTGCTACAGATCCTCCCAGAGTCAAAAGTTGAACAAATAGTCAGATATCACTCTGGTCTTTGGATCTCTTCACAGGAAAAATATAGTACTATTAAAAAAGAAATTTTATCTATAGTATTATGTATTACAAAATTTCAAGATGATCTTTTTAACAAAAGATTTTTATTACGTATAGATTGCAAAGCAGCAAAAGATGTTTTAGAAAAGGATGTTAAAAATCTTGTTTCAAAACATATTTTTGCCAGATGGCAAAGTCTTCTTAGCTGTTTTGATTTTGAAATAGAATATTTAAAAGGTGAAAATAATTTTATCCCTGATTATCTAACCAGGGAATTTTTGCAGGAATCTTCAACAAAATGAGTGGGTCCCGAGGTGGACATTTCTCATCAACATCAAAACCCCTAACATTGGACTCCTTTGCACCTAGTGCAACAAAAATAGCTCAAACCCCAATATCACTTCAATTGACCCACTAAAATAACCTCATCATCTCTTGAAATAACCAATAGGTTTACTCCTTTGGGTAAACCAACCCAAACACAAAAACCAGCCCAAAATACCCAAATACAACCTTTGGAAAGAGAACCTCTCCAACACAAACTCAAACCAAAATGTCAAAAATTGTTGCTTTTGGAACCCGAAATGGGTGACCCATCAGTAAATGTTTCAGGCCCCTGGAACATTTATTCAAAATATCATACTTTGGAAGGATCAGGTTGGATTCCATCTTATGGATCCAAGAAAAATTTGAAATTTTATCAGTTCATCCTGCTGGATACTAAGTCAGCAGATATAGTTGAAAATTATAACGAGAAAGATAAAACAAAAGTTGCTTACTCCCAGTGCAAAATATTAAAGGTTTTAACCATGTCTGACTGGGGTTAGCACCCTCAAAAACCCAAAAGATTCTCCAGGGTATTCGACCCTGCAGTTTTTGATTACTTTGATTACCAAGCTGCTTGAGAACAATTCTTAAATCTTCCAAATGACAAGCATTCTTGGTATTTCCAAATATTAAGTAACCAGTCTACCTATCCATCATGGTTTCTAGAGTGGTTTGTTAATAATGGATTATCTGTTGAGATTTTCCCCAATTCCATATATTCAACATATTTAGAGTATAAAACTCTAACCCCCAAAATTCCAGCACATGAAAAATTGTTAAAATTCAGTGCTCAGTTTGGAATATCCTGGCTTCTTAGGTTTACCTTTGATGCTCATCAACATCTTCCAGAACCTTTTCCTCGATGGATATGTTCTACTGTTATGGTATCATGGTGGAGAAAATTCAATGAGGATTTTGTTCTGACAAAATTTGAGACTTGGAAGAAGCATGGACTTCAGAAGAGGAGACTCCCTCAGTCTGTGTCTACTCCCCAGAACTCTCCAGCTAGAGATAAGGGCAAAAATATAGTTGGGTCTACTTCTTGAAGTAGTATCTCAACCCCCCGATCCTTTCTCTCCTTATTCAATATCCTTTGATGCTGCTTCCCCAGCAGAATTAAAGAAGAAATTACTTGAAGCTGCTTCAACTGTTGGTTCTGATGAAGTCATTGAAGAACCAGAGTTTTCAGCAGATGACTTAGAAGAATTTAATCCTTATCTGGAAAATAATGACCCAGACGTAGGATTTGTGGATTTCTAAAATAATCAGAAAATAAAGCAGAGTCCTTTGGACACAAATGTGGCCGCCCATGTGCCATTCTGCTTTCATTCAGAAAAGTTGTTTGTCGTCTAGTGCCGACGAATCTTCGTGGCAGACAGCAATGGCCGACAAAGTTAAAGAAAACAGTGAAAAGTGAGGTGCCAAAGTCAAAAAGAAAATAGTACCTGCTTTTCGGATTCGAAACATTTGAAATCCGTGGCTTCACTGAAGGGTCCTCTCTCTATATAAGGATCTTAAAGACTCGGTTGGAAGACACAGCTTATCTCTCTACGAACTTACTAATCTTGCTTTCTTGTAATCTTGCAGTGTTCTTAAGCATTTTCAAGTTTTCTTACAAGCTCAAGTACTTTGTAAGTTCTGAAAAAATTTGTAATATTTTGTAATCACTTCGCCTAAATCTTGGCATATAGTGAACTGTGAAATATTTTCAATATAAATATTTCTGTTTAAAATCTGCTCTTTAGCTATTTTCATACTCTGATATTTTAAGAATTTGCTATTTCTATCAATATTTTCAATATGTCTCTAACATCTTTTTGTGGAATGATCCGCAGTGGCCCTCTTGGTATCAGAGCCTAAGGGTTTTGGTACTTAATACAGTTCTTTGAGTTGTCCTTTCTTGCAGCGTCGGTAAGCCTGAAGGGTGTTCCCGGTCGTAAATCCTAAGGTAGGTAGTAAAGCCGTTGGTAAGCCTGGTGTTCCCGGTGTTGGTAAGGTCAATAATGAGTGTCTGTCTTAAGTATTAGAGCTTCTAGGCTAGGCTATCATGTCGAGTCTGCTTAAGATGATTTCCCGAAAGGGTAAAGAGAAAATTGAAGAAATTGGTGAAACAAGTTCTTCAAATGATTTTGAAAATAGTTCTTCTTTTCAAAATTCATCTTTAATAAATGAACTTCAAATAGTTTTGCCTGAAATAGAGCAAAAACTTAATAATTGGAGTATCCCTCCTTTGAGTGTTTCCGAAATATATCAAACAAAACTGCTTGACAAATTCAAGTCAGATTTTATTATAAAAACTGCTGAATATACGATAAAGGTTGATAAGACTCAAGAGTCTCTAAACCTTTTGAATCTTTTGATGTTAAAAGAACATAAGTTAAAATATAAATTTTTACATATTGGATTGATACAAGTCGCTATCAAACCACTTCATAGGCTTGGTATAGACACCCCAGTGTGTGTATGCCTACGTGATACTCGTCCTGCAAAGTTCGATGATCAAATACTTTCAATAATTGAGACCAATCTTCATGATGGTCCCACTTTCTTTAATAATTTTCCAAATTATACTTTGTCTTTGGACAGCTTGGGTAAAAACAAGCATAATATAAAGTTAGATATTAAAATAAAGGAAGGAATCTGGAATCCCAATTCCTATCCAATGGCTGTAATATATAAAATATATTATAAAGCCATGAAAACGAATATTTCGCCAAAAGCATTGAGAATATCTTCCAAAGAAGATACTTTGCTTTTGCAAGTAAACTTAAATAAATCAAATGCTGTTACACCTAGGAGACTGAACCACAATGAAGTCTCTAGAAATTTAGAATGGAATTTACAAAGCGTTCTGCCTCCAGAAGAGCCAGAATCCTCTGTAATGTCTGTACCCATTGAACATGCTTCTGGAAATGTTTCTATTAGTTTTGCTCCTTTAAACATGAGTAATTCAACTAGATCTTTTAGGACTTGTCCTGAGGGTTCTAGAACTAATACAAACAATTCTCGAAGATCAATGGATTCTTTCCATTCTTTGAGATTAGTGGGTATGAATACTCATCCTACTATTCCTCAACCGGATTATAGGGTTGAAACCCCTGTTACGGTGCCGGTGCAACAGGAAGTACAGAGAGAGTCTCCGACTCTATCTGAGATTAATCAAGCTTTCGAAAATACGAATCAAATTTTTGTTTTGACAAAATTCATAGCAGATAGAACCAAAGTTCAAACTGAATTTATGAAACCAGAATATACAGAAAAACGAAAATGGTTTTTTTCGTCTTTTCCTCAATATATTTTAGCTGAATATAAAGAAAAATTTTATTCTTATTTGGAGGAGGTAGAGGATGATACCATTCCCTTCTTCGAATGGTTTGAAAATCACTGTTTTCCTCACTTGGAGTTAAAAGTTCTTAACTCTGCGAAAAAGATTTGGAAAACTGCAAAGGGTAAAGAAGTAATTTCTGTTATTCCACCTTTGGAAGAAATCTCTTTTCCAAATGTTGATAACAACGAAATTATTGCATCACCTTTCAAATCAATGAAATTTGATGACAAAACCCTTTCTGCACAACAGTCGACACGTTATGACATTAAAAATATTCAACAACAGTTAAATTATACAAATCAACTTTTGTATCAAGTGGCTAGCACCACTGAAGAATTTGACACTTCGACTCAAGTCGAATCTTCTTCAAAAACTTTTTCAAAGAAAGAAAAACCTTTGATTTCTCCTTACAAACTTTCTGATTCAGAAATCAAGGATCTTAAAATTGGAAATGAATCCAATACAACTCTATTGGATGAAATTAATAAACAATTAGCTTCTTTGAAAATATCTTCTTCAAAGTTAAATGTTTTGAAAAATAATAATGATGATGTTTTAGAACTTGAAAAACAATTTCAAGATTCTGATGTTGATGTTATTAATAAAATCAAAAATACTTCAAAATCTTTTTCAAAATCTCGGAATTATTATCACAGCCTACTCGCCCGATATTCAATATGAAGATTATTTCTCATCAGAATATGCCTCGCAATATACTGGTGAAGGAATAGTTGAGTGGAACATTGATGGTTTCACTGAACATCAAATTTTGCGAAAATTAGAAGAAATGTCCATGGCGACTCATCGCTTATAGAGCTCGTGGAAACACGGCCCTAAGCATCTGTCAAAATCCTTATTAATGGCTTCACTGGTAGCCTAAAAGGATGGTGGGACAATAATCTGAAAGAAGAAGAGCGAAATTTAGTTTTTACCTCAGTAAAAACTGAAACTCGCGTTGAAAATGGTCAACAGGTTGAAAGACAGGTTGATCAACAGGTTGAAACTTTGATATTAGGGATATCTTTGGCATTTATTGGTGACACCAATACCTTTGCTGATAGGTCCCTAGAAATTCTAAATAATTTATACTGTCCTACTCTTGGAGAGTTTAGATGGTATAAAGATAATTTTTTGACAAAAATTTATACGAGAACTGACTGTAGAGAAGCTTATTGGAATGATAGATTTATATCTGGTCTTCCAAAGAATTTTTCTACAAAAGTTAGAGCTCAGTTAAAAATGGAGTTCCCTGGTACTCCTTTGGAGGAATTAACCTATGGAAGGTTAATTTCAATAATTAACAAAGTTGGTTTACAATTTTGTACTGATATTAAAATGCATCGCCAAGCTAAATTCGAAAGTAAAACCAATTCCAAAGAATTGGGTAATTTTTGCGAACAGTTTGGTTATGAAAAATTAACTCCTCCTTCTAAACAAAGGAGAGTTACTTCTCAAAAATTTTCAAAACGTTTTCCTACAAAGAAAAGGTTTTCTAAACAGGAAAAAGATATAAAACCTTATAAGAAATCCCAAAGGAAATCTTATAAGAAACCCTTTTCCAAGGATTTCAAGAAAAATATCACATGTTATAAATGTGGTCGTATGGGGCACATGGCAAGAGATTGTCGTGTGAAACAAAATATCAAAGAATTAAAAATGGATGATGATCTTAAGAATCAGATTTCGAAAATTCTTCTTTATGATACTAATTCTTCAGAAGAATCATCTTCGGATGATGATTCAGATGTTATATTTCAAAATCAAGAAACATCTGACTCTGATGCTGGATGTTTAAGTTGTGGTTGTCTTGGTGATAATTGTAATTGTAAGTTTACAATTAATGTTATTACCAAAGAAGCAAGAGTTTTACTTGATCGGATAAATCAAGTAGATGACCCACAAGTTAAATTAGCCATGCTTGAAAAGTACAAAGAATTAGAATCACAAGAAGTTGAAAAACAAGAGTTTAAAGGTTATTCTTTAAAAGAGATTTTGTCTTCTTCTGCTCAGACTTCATCTTCTTTTAATCAAGAACCTTTAAGTCTTTCTTTTTTATACAAAGAAATAAAAGTTTTAAAATCCGAAATTGCTGATTTAAAACTAAAAACTAAAATTTTGGAGCAAAATTTTTCAAAAAATCCGGGAAAGGAACAGGTAAATCTTTCTGTTCCTTCCCCGGATTTTTTGATACTTGGAAGAAGCATGGACTTCATATATATATATATATATGTGTGTGTGTGTGTGTGTGTGTGTGTGTGTGTGTGTGTTATATATATAAAAAAAGATACCAATTTCTCAGTTTGGATATGACACCTAAAATCTCTGTGCCGATCATGAAATGGTCCTTCAATATATATTGATATAAATTTGAAATAAACCAACCAAGTCTTTACTGGACCTTCTTTTAGTAAAAAGCCTGATCACTTTTATTATTGAGCCTTTTATAAGCACTTAAATGGTTAACTTATAATAAGGATGTCATAATATTATTTTTTTTATAAGGATGTCATGATATTTGAATCTTAGTTATGATTTTTTTTAATGATAAATAGTTAATACATATCGTAAACATATATAATAATAAGTCATTATTCTCATTTTATATGTTATTACAGCCATGTAATTCTTCAATTACGGTTTATATGTGCTGTGGCATATATATTAACAAAGGGAAATAATTTTATTTTTGACACAAAGGAAATAATTTTTAAACACTATATTTTTATACTTTTTTTGGCTACACCTATTTCATCAGAAAAAAGAGATTAAATATTTATTTTGAGGTGTGTTTTTCTTATTTTATTAGCTAAAACAAAAACAGTATAAAAATAATATAAATAAAGTGATCATCACCCAATTAGACCCCTAAAAAATATAACCTCGATCTTCAATAGGCAAAAAAAAAAAATTACCTCAAAATTTAAATTTTTGTACTTTTCTGTAGGTTTGACTCAAAAGTTGACTAAAACATTGTCAAGTCAGTATTGATTTATATGCATGAACAATAGTCTTCATAGCAATCAAGAATTCTGCCAGCAACCAGAGCATAGTAATAATATCTGTAGTTGCTATTTCTCATGGGTTTTGGTAGGGGTGTTCATCAACCGATCCAATCCAATGCCAATCGCACAAACCGAACCGAAAAACCGACAACCGAAATAACCGAAAACCGAAAAAACCGCAAACCGAAAAAAACCGAAATTTTTTATTGGATTGGATCGGATTTCGGATCCTATATGTAAAACCGATCCAATCCAAACCGAACCGAAATTATTCAGTTCAATGAAAATAATTTGATCTTTATATTATAAAAGTAATTATTAGTCTTTATATTTTTATAAGTTATCATCTAGTCCTTATATTAGAGAGTGTAATTGGTATGTAAATGTAATGTTAGTGTAAAAAATTTTGCATTGTTAACCAATTATAAATCATGTTAGGAGTGATTTTTAATATATTTAGGACAATAATCAAACATTTAGAATGATTTAACAATTTATAATTAGGTGATGGTGTAAAATATCTTTACACATGAGAGTGCATATCAATTCATGTATATCCCGTTAAAACACTTATTAGAAATTGTCAATATAATATTTTAAAATTAATTTTTATTTTAAATAAGTAACAAATTCATATGACTTATTAAATACTCGATCAAATCCAAATCGAACCGAAATATTGGATGTTCTCTGATGTAAACAACTATGTAAATATGTATCGATAAAAACCGAATTATCCAATCCAATCCAAACCGCATTTGATTGGATCGGATCGGATTGGATTTTTTGAATGAAGCAAACCGATCCAATCCAAACCGCATGTTATTTTTATCATTGGATCGGATAACTTTTTTGTTCAAAACCGATCCAATCCAATCCGCGAACACCCCTAGGTTTTGGAAACAGGGGCGGTCATGTATAGGTTTTGGTTCTCATGGGTTAGACAATAGTTATTTTTCAATCTTATAGATTGATGTAATATCTGTAGTTGTTGACTTTAGTCGGATAACATGATTTTTTTATATATATTCGAATATCCCTTATATCCTTTCATGTATACATTCTTTTTGCTTATATATAAAAAAAACAAAAAAAAAACCAGAGCATAGTAGTCGGCTACAGCCTATCAAGAAAACACTGGTTAGATCTTCCAATTCTGATTTGTTTGTGGCTGTTAGAAAGCCCTCTTCTTGCTAAAAGGAACAGGGTCTTGAGGTCACTAATCAGTGTCCTTAAAAAATCCAAGAAATAAAAATATTTTTTTAAAAAATATAATTTCAAAACTTTTAATACAATAAAAACAGTATTTTTTTAATACAAGTTTTCTATATTTGGATAGTATTTGGATTGACTTATGAACAATTTATTTTGGCTTATCTACGACATAAGCATTTGTCATAATGTTTGGAAGAGCATATGAAAATAGCTTATGACATATCTAAAAGCTATTTTCAACTTATTTCGATAAGCTCTCCAGGATAGCTTATAAAAATAGCTTTTAACTTAATTGAAAATAGTTTCACTATATTTTTTCGTAGATTATAGAAATAGCTTATAAATAAACGTTTATACATATAAGCACTTAACTTATAAGTGTTTACTTAAGCTGATTATCCATATAGATACTTATTCTTGAAGTAGCGCTCTTAAAACACAGATTGACATTTCAAAGGATTATGCATACCATCTCTCTTGTTGTAGCATTGATTTTAATTTATGTCCATTGTCCAATCACACATAAAGAGAAGGTCCCAATCCATAAGCATCTAATTAAATCACCAGCAATTATCTAGCTATAGCATTAGGATGATATGACGCAGAAGCCTATAGAAGTCTTTCTTTTTTTGGTTGTTAATTATTAGATAGTAGATCATCGAAAAATTCTATGAATTTCATGCGATAAGTAAAACCTATTAGGAAATTAACTCTCTCTCTCTCTCTCTCTCTCTCTCTCTCTCTCTCTCTCACACACACACACACACACACACACACACACACACACACACTTAGATCCAGGCCCATACACACATACACATCAATGCTTACAGGCTACACCTAAGAAGGAAGAAATCCACATCGAACATTTTTACTCATTTGTAAAAGGTGTAATTTTGTGAAAGAGATTTAATGCTTCTATCTTATAATCAAGTGTAACTGATGAGTTGACTAGCACCCACGTAAGCCTACGGAAGTTAGTTAATGAAAAGTATTATTTTTACATTATGGAGATACAAATGACACAAGAGCCCGTAATAATAATTTAGAATGAAAATCCAAATTTATCTAGGACTCTTTTTTTCCTTGAAATTCAGTTCTTAGGCCTGCATATTATATTAAGGTAATGTTTGATATTAGTCATATTTAATTTTAATAATTTTGAGAGTGTGTATGGAAATAAAAGTTTATGATGTTTGATAAAAAAAAATAAAAAATTATTCTCAAAAATAAAAAAAATATCATATTTTTTTAAGTAAGGTGATCTAATGTCACCATAAATCATAAAAGATATCATATAATAAAATTAATAATTAAAGATTAAACCTTTATTTCCATGTGTGAGCACACACAAAATAAAAAAGTAGAGTTTTAATTTATGCACTGACAATATAAATTGGTTTTACATTGATATCCAATAAGATTTTATTGTTGTTTCACTTAGTTATCAAATTAAAAGGACATGTGTCAAATTGTTAGTGGATCTCAGTATAAATCTTTTTATACTAATAATATATACTACTTTAATAAAAAAATATTAACAAAAATGAGATTCTGAAAGATATAATTTATTTGAGCATGCATCGTTCAATGAATTAAAAGCTAACTACGAAAAAAGCAAATGGCCTAGTAGCTAAACCAACTTGGCCTCCACAAGAGTGATTATGGCTTTTAACTCTTAAATCATCAGTTACTCAGATCAGAAACTCGAGCTGCCAAAAAAGGTGGGCACTTTATAGTGGTGAGTGTGAACAAAGTGATTCCATGTAGAACTTCTTTTAACAATTGAATTGTGAGGGTCATTTCGGTAACTTTGTGGGAGCACGAGCAATTTATGAGTGTGGGGCACTAGGGTTGCGGATGGGAATCTTAAACGATTTGGTGCATGAAAAGACAAAAGAAGGGTCCCGTGATGAAAAGGGGCTAAAATAGAAAACTTAAATGTGCGTGTTTATACGTGGCAAAAAATATATTTGAACATTCAAAATACAACACTTAATTACCGTAGGGTATACGACTGTAGTTTCTTATTTTACAAAAGCGGGGACTAATCTTTCGGGAGAGTGAATGACATCCGAAGACGGAAACTCCTCCCATCGAAATTGTTTCATATATCAAGAGCTGAGATTCGAATCTCGTCACTTGCAGATTAAGGAACACAAGTTCACCATCATTTTGTACCAACATTCGTTGGTAGTTTATTATTTTAAGGTTTCTTCTTAGGTGTCACAAGGATATTGATTAAGAAATCAAAAAATAAAAATTTTGAATTGGAAATCGTAACTTTTAAACTTTGTAAAAATTGAATGAACCACTTTCCAATATATAATTTTTTTTATATCATTAACCAATGTCCTTAAAATATATTTAACTCATATATATATATATATATATATAGACACACACGCCTATCAAAAAAAAAAATCATAAACAAATATGAATAAAGCAGCATTGAAGTCTCATATTTAAATATTCAAATTACATTAACTCTTGTACTTGACATGCAATGCAAAGGTCTCATGGATCGAAGTCTCATATTGGCTGTAGGAAGGACAATGGGGACACCTTCTTAAATTTTCTTTGATCTCTGCCAGCTCTAGCATCGTAATGGTCCAACATAGTCTTAATGATCCTATTAAATGAGTACCCATTACACTTGTCAAAGTGATACAAGTCCCACGTGGTTTATATCTGACAAAAGAGATGAAAAATCAAGCATGTGGAATGAATTCTACAATTATCGCATACAATCAATCTTTTTGTACAATTTAACCACAGGAGTGAGTTACTGTGATAAGTTAAAGAGTGAGAGTTTTTTTATAAATTTTTTTTTTTTGAATATCGTGTTTGTTATTAGAGATCATAAGTGAGTGTTTTGAGTGTCTCTTACTACTTAATTTCATCCAACAGCTACTTTTGAATTTGGTCAAGATTCTAACTTTTTTTTGGCTATATATCATTCTTAAGTGCAAAGTATATTTAGAGAAACTTTTTTACCTTCTATTTTTTTTTAGGGTTATTCTACCATTGAATTGGTCTAAGGGGGTTTCAGTTCAGTGAATGCCAGAAATGCCACGTTTCATTGGAGATAGCGTTGGGACAGGAACCTTTTACATATATAGGCACCAGCATTCATCGGTTCAGTTCCAATGTGGCTCTACTGAGGTCAGAAGAACACTGGTTAGATAAAAGTCAGCAATGTTTAAAATAAAGGATTAATTACTTGGCATGTCCTTGAATTAGATTGTTTAAATAGGTTTCTCTTGGGCTCTATTTGGAAGTGAAATAAGTTAGCTTATAGCTTATTTGACTAGCTTATAAGTTTATTTGACTGAAATAGATATATTTTGTTTTTTTTATAAGCAAAACAACTTATCTCATTAACTTATAGCTTTTCTTCACAAGCTAATTTATTTAGAATTTGTTTTGGGAAAACTGAAAAAAAAATATTATATCTTTGATAATCTGTTTTTGTATAATCAATTATTGTGATAATCAATTATAATTAGAATCTATTTTTGTTTGGGTATATTTCTTGAAAAACGATTTTAAGATAATCTATTTCGTTTGAGTGGTGCAAAAATAATTGTTTTTAAGAATACAAATATGCCTAGATGAAGCAAAACAGCTCAAAGGGTGCAAAAATTTCATCAAACAGTCCAGTCCAGTCCTCTAGCTGGAAGCAAAATAGCTGAAATGAATTTAAAAAAGTTTTTTTAGAAAATAATTATGTACCAAACATAACTAGATTTTCAAAAACCTGTTGAACCTGGATTGGAGTGTCTCTATTTCTCATACTCTTAAGAGAAGGTAATTTTTCAGTTGTTTTGAGCTGATGCCATGGGTCCTCCTTCCTAAGGCATTAGTGGTTTTGTCTTCTTTTGTTTCTTTTTCCTTTCTTCCTTTTTGTTACCAAAAAAGTAACTAAATTTTCACAAAACAACTTAATCCTTCAAAGACAGCTTAATGGGAAAGATTTAATATTTCTCAAACAAGTTCTAGCATATCGTTTATAGTTTACTCACTTTTCTCTCATTTTTATCTCATTCATTTAATGAAATTCACACTTTATCATATCTATTATAAATATGTTATTTTATGTTATTTTATATTTATAAACTGGTTCAACCACTAATTTTACCAAACACTTCAAATTCAATCAGGTAGCTTTTCAGTTATCAGTCAAAAATTAGATTATCGACTATAAGCTATCTTACCAACTATTTTTGCCAAACAGAATCTTATATTTTTAAAAGTTTATAATTGGATTCTTATATTTTAAACCTGTATAATCAGATTTCTAAACTTGTGGATAATTTATAATTAAATTCCTGAAAGTTGATATACAGAACCTATGGACCACCACTTTAGTAGAACTTTATTTCTACGGTAGCTAATTGCAAATTATTTATGAGTTCAAGTATCTGATTATAAATATTTTAAGTATAGTGACCAAATTACAAAACATTTATTAGTTTAGTGACTCAATTTCATACTTTCAAAATGTAGAAGCCTTTTTAAAATTTCTCAAATAATTCAAAAAGTTGTAGAGTAATTAAACCTGAAATAAATATGTGAAAATGGAAAGAAGTGATGTCAATATTTCAAGAAATATCGGTAATCATTTGAAAAATTAGCTTCAATAAATCCTCGCGGGTCCATCAATTATGGGTCTTTTTTTAACCAAAGTTTGCTAAGACTAAAGCACCTATTTCATGAACATAAAACCAAAGTGGAAGTAGCATTAAATCATAAAGCCATGCTTCAGCAGGATAGATGAACAAATTAAACTACTGATCAACAAACAGTACTCACGTACAAGTAGAAAAAAACAAGCTATCAATTTCAGTGATTTATGAATATGATGGCAATTCAAAAGGAAAACTCACGCTTCATTACAGTACCGTAGGGGTCAATTAGGCAGGAAAAAATAGCTTTGGTGGGTCGTGAATTCATTGAATGACCGATCACAAAAACAAATAACTCTTAACGTGTATTTGGATCGGGTATTTCAAGATTTCAAGGAATTTGAAATTATTTTTATTTTTAAAATATTTTGTTTGAATATGGTAATTCAAATACCTTGTATTTTGAATTCTTTGTATGGATAAAGCATTTCAATTACCTTCAATTACATTTTTTTTAAATATTTATTTAAAAAATTGGGATTTCAACTATCCAGGAGCGGCGCCTTCTTCGGTGTCCGGAGTCGGGGTCGCCCACCGGTGTCCGGGGCCAATCAACGGTGGTAGGTGTAACATCCCTGGCTGTTTTATGGATTGACGAATGTCCCCACAAACCAACACAGGTCTTTTCAACTTGTTTTGTCCTCACTCACACGCTTCCCGGGAAAACGTCCCAGGAGGTCACCCATCCCAGAATTGCTCCAAGTCAAGCTCGCTCAACTATGGAGTTCTTAAGTGATGGGCTACCAAAAAGAGCATGCATCTTGTTAGTATAGGAAGTACCAATCAATTCATATAAGCCTTCCTAAACTGTATAGTCCCATACCTACACAGTCTTAGGATCCCTCTCATTCGGGTGTGTAATTGGTTCATTCATGTGTCCCTCCGCTAGAAGCCTGCCGGAGCCGCTCCTTGTCCGTGCCTTCTTGCACCGGGCGACCACTCCCCGTCCTTGCTCGGCACCGGGTGTTCAGATAGGGTGGCACTTGAGTAAGGAGAGGGAACTTCAAAATACCTCTTCTTTATGAGATATTTCAAATTCCTCAAATTTACCTTAAACAAATACCCCCATAAAATCTCTTGATTTCTAAAATCATTCATATTTAATATCCAAACAAAATATTTTAGAGTGGAGTATTTTAATTACCTTCTTAAAATACTTCACCCTCTACAAATACCTCATCCAAACACACCCTTAATTTCTTTTGCAAGGTTTGTTAATTAGGATGTACTACCTTCGGACTCAATTATAAGTAAAAATAACGAATTTTACACTTATTAAGAAAGTTAGTTAATTTAGTTTAATTGTCTTGATTTATGTAAAAAAATAAGTTATGATTATTAAATTACCCTTTAATTGTCTCGGAAATGTGCAATGCTCTTGAAAAAGTAAATGGAGAATTAGTTTGATTGGTTCATTTTCTTAATTTTTGGAATACTTATATTAAATAGAGTTGAGTTAGTTTAGATATTACTTATATTTGAGTCAAAAAATATAGATATTTTTTTACTTATAATTGAGTCCGGTGGGAGTATAATGCACGCGTATTATTTGTCATAACTCACATCATAGCAACATGTCATTAGCAAAGAGGTCTTTTTCATAAGAGATTTCTTCCAACAATGTCATAATGAATTCTTCATCCGGTGACACCGACTTTTGAGGGTTTTTAAGCTTAACTATGAGTAGGTTAGACCTTTTGTCAAGTTCATGATCATGATAATCTACTTATTGTGTTTCTAAATTCATAATAGAAGCGTAGAAAAAGCTAACTCATGTGCATTCAACATATGGAAAATGATCTCATATATTCTTGAATACTAGGTTCAACGATAAAGCTTGTCCCCGAAATAAGTCCATCCTAATGAGAGAGCTACTTTTTCTTTTCTTTTTTAATTTTTTTACGGTAAACGAGCTTAATTCAAATGCAAACACAAGGAACATTGCAATCAAAGTTTTCTAGTCCCGCAGGAGCATTCATGTAACACCCTAATTTCTGTGTCTTTCTGTAGAATAAGAAATGTATGTGTATATATATTGATTTTTTTATAAAATCTAGAGAGTGATTTTAAATAAACTAAAATCATTTTCTTATGTTATTTTACCGTAGGAAGTCATGGTTAAATTTTCGGTTGAAAATTCAGACGAAAGTCGGTCTGCATTTTCACTGCCGGTACAAGTTTACTGAGCAGAAAACCTAATTTTGATTCGTGAACGAAACGGTTTGTGTTTTTGTGATGTTCTGTACGATATTGGAATTTTTCAAAAATTTGAGTTCAGAAATAAAATATAATATTTATTCCGGGCGAAATACGATCGGAAACTTGAACTAGATACGTAATGGAGCAGAAAAGGGAGCCCAAAAGAAGTGAAGTGACTTGATGTGATGTGATGGACATGGGTTATGACATACTCCAAAAGTGTAATCATCACACTTTTTAAATTATATCATATTCTATTCTAAAAACTCATTTTTCTCTCTCTTCTTCAACTAAACAAGGCATAAGCCAAAACTTGGTCATCAAGACTTGCTCCTTCCTTCTCTTTCACGCCCATCTCACCTCTCCCTCTATAAATACCCATTTCATTTTCTCTTCATCACTTTCCAACTTCTTCACTTTCTCATTTTTAAGTTTCTAACCCTTAAAGTTTCCATTTTTACTTAGTTTCAAGCTTCAAGTTTTTCATATTTTTTTTTTCTAGTTTCAAGGGTAACACTCTCATACTCTTCTATTTCAAGTTTTACACTTATTCCATGAGTTTACTTTATGTCTTCTTAAAATGTTCTTAAAGCTATTTTAACCTCTAAAATCTCTAGAAAATGGTAGAAAACTCCGTTTGAGTTGAAACCAATTTCTGTGGACTTTATTAATCTCTACTTTCATATTCTAAGAGCTTGATTCAAACAAACATCTCTAACCTATTTTTACAAGGATGGCCGAAACTATGTATTAGTGGCCTAGGAAGTTTTGTTTCAACTTTTTGAAAGATGATAATGTATTTGAGCTTCTAGATACCTCTTGATCTTAAATCTAAAGTCTTGAAATGTTTGGAAATTTCTAACCTATTTAT
The DNA here is from genome assembly GCA_030762895.1 of Sophora flavescens. Lineage (NCBI taxonomy): Eukaryota > Viridiplantae > Streptophyta > Magnoliopsida > Fabales > Fabaceae > Sophora > Sophora flavescens. The sequence continues at coordinate 25,819,002 of CM061062.1, read as the reverse complement.
CCTATGATGGTCAAACCTATGATGGTTGTGAACCTAGGATGTTTTGTTTTCATTTTCCAATATGATCATGGATCGGACTTGAGCATCTTAATACATTTGGATGCTAAGTCTATGAGATTGGAAAGTTTAAAAATTGTTAGCCTATTTATCCTATGATGGCCGAACCTATGATGGTTGTGAACCTAGGATGTTTTGTTTTCATTTTCCAATATGATCATGGACTTGAGCTCCTTAATACATTTGGATGCTAAGTCTAAGAGATTGGAAAGTTTAAAGATTTCTAGCCTATTTATCCTATGATGGTCGAACCTATGATGGTTGTGAACCTAGGATGTTTTATTTTCATTTTCCAATATGATCATGAATTTAGACTTCTTGGTATCTTTTAACGCTAAATCTAAGAGCTTAGAAAGGTTTGAAATTTCTAGCCTACTTATACCAAAGAGGCCAAAACCCTAAGCATGGATTTAGTGGGATTTTTGCTCTATCTTTGTAAAATGAACCTTGGTTATGAACTCCTCACACTTAAGGATCATTAATCCATGAGTTGTATTCTTTTTTGAAAACCTCTAACCCTATTTTATGCCATGGTCGAACCTATACCTTCTTGATTTAGTGTTCTTGGTTAACTTTTAACTTGTGGTTTTGTGTTCATAAACCTAGACTTTCGTCGCGGAGTAGACGAGGACATTCGTAGTACACTTCCTCAAGCATCACGTACCTTTACCTTCACAAAAGGTAAGAGGGGACTGCGTGAGGGATATTCAATAGCTATGTGCATGTGTGTATGTGGTTTACTCGATTTATTTGAATATTGTTATTATATTGAATCAAAGTTTGAATGACTTGTGTACTTGAACTATTGTGATAACTATTTGAAGTTGATCTTTACTTGATTTAAAGTGTTGTGAATCATATATGTTATGAACTGTCATTAACTTTTATATTGTTGACTGAGTTATGATGATATTGATTGATGTCTGAAAAGCCTGACGTTAGTCTGTGCTCAACTAATCATATGATTAAAAACCTAAATAAGCTTCAAAGAGAAATTTGAATGTAATGATGTTCATTTTAAAATGTTCTTTAGTAAAATATATGTTTTGGAAAATAAGTGATCTTACCTGTATTTATTCTGGAAGGATAAAACTTTGGAACTTGTGTTAAATAATTTCAAGTTAAAGGAAATTATTTTCTTACGAACTAAGTTTTTGTACAAGAGAAAATCATTTAGAAAATATGTGTTTTTATGGAAGGAAAAGCCTTTGGAAAATATTTGACCTTAAACAGAGATGATTTTAAGAAAGGGATTTCAAAAGAAAATGGATTTCTTATAATAGTTTACAAATGATTTTTTCAATGAAAAGATTTTCTGTAAAGAAATACTTTCGAAAATATTCCGGTAACTTGGATGGGTTACCAAGGTTTTATTTTGGTATTTTATTTTCATTGAACGAAAAGTAAGAACAGGTGAAATCAAATCTAGTTCGCCAGACGTCGCTTCTAGTATTCTATAATGTGCACGTTGATCTTTGATCCGTGTTAAGTATTGTGGATCAAGAGTCTTAATCATGATGTTGTGGGCTAAGAGTCCTAATCTCGTTATTATGGACCAAGTGTCCTAATTACGTTGTTGTGGACTAAGAGTCATAATCATGTTGAAATAAAACATGGGTAAGATTGTAAGTCTTTTTCTATGACCACAAACCTTGACTGAGGCATCGGTATTAGGTGTTGTGATTGAGCACTCGGACTACGTGTCCTGTGTTGATGTTGAGTAATTTCAAGTGATGAAAATTATGAATGGTCGTTAGCTTTGAGCTTCGACAACGAACGAGATTGAACACAAAGAAAACATCTTGAACGAATGTTTTTCTTCATGCATTTAGGCAGAGGTGCCTCACAGGTTAGTCACTTCGGTGATGCCCAAGCAAGGGCTATTAGTCACTCCGGTGATGTCCAAGCAAGGACTTTTAGTCACTTCGGTGATGCCCAAGCAGGGGCTGTCATATAAGTCACGACGGTGATGTCCAAACAGGGGACTTTAGTCACGACAGTGATGCCCAAGTGGGGGCTTTGAGTTTGATCAACTCTCAGAAAGATGAAGGGATCTCATGAGATTAAGTTTATAGAGCCGGAATATTGAAGTGTCATGCATAATCTTTATAAAAGCTGATTGTACGGGTATGACACCCATTGATATGATACTTGTTGTTTTATCTATTAATATTTGGTAAATGTTAATATGTTGATGTGATGCATGTATCATGCATATGGTTATTGTAATCTATTCATATATTGGTATCTCACTCATGCATATCTTCTTGTTATTTCTCCTTGATTTTGGCATCGTTGTATATCTATGAGTTTAGATGGATCCGAACATCCCATTGGTACCGTCAGAATCGAAGGCTGAGATCTTCGATGATTTGGGGAATGCGGTGGCGTAGCAGATTCACCCCGGATCTACATAGGATACCTATCATGGACCGATAACCACAATGGAGAAGAATGCCGAGGGCGAACCATGTCACAGAGTTCAGACAGTTGAGACGAGGAGGATTGCTTTCCCACCACCTTGGTACTACTTACACGTGCTACAGATGAATGGACAGCTAAATGAGCACCCGCCTCTAGGGGTACCATTACCTGGAGTCGAACCGGCTTCACCGATTGAGGAGGACCCTGAGGAGTACTTGGAGGATGAGCCCATGTACCACGTCTTGGATCACGACGATAATCTTGATGAGGTGCCGGAGTACATGCTTGATGACGATCCAGATTTTTATGATTCTGGCTCTCCTGATGAGGGCGGAGACGCCGTGGACCCATCACGTGGGGTCTCTTCTTGTGAGAGTGTTCGTGACGAGCCTTCCTTTTAGTCGTTAGTAGTGGCCAGCTTAGGGTTGTATATTTTGTGGTTAGTCTGTCTCGGTCCGACTGTATTTGGCTTCTTAGAGCCACCCTTTTGATGGGTGGTTCTGGACCCTCCGCCTATTTTTCTTTACTTAGTTTACAACTGTTAACATTTTGTTATGTAACTCTTATTAATGGTCATCCTGATCAGGCCCTAGTTTCTGTACTAAACTCTAAATCCCATTGAGATAGATTATATATATATATATATATATATATATATATATATATATATATATACATGATGCTTACATTTCATGTTCTGAGTGTTCATTACTTATCATTGTTTTAATATATATATGTGTGTGTGTGTGTGTGTGTGTGTGTGTGTGTGTGTGTGTGTGTGTGTGTGTGTGTGTGTGTGTCACAATTTTGAGAATACTCACTTATTAAGATAACATCATTTACCGGAAGCAACCAGCAATTTAATTATTTTATTTTCCGCAACGGGTAACAAAGTGACGCCCCATTTTAGGGTGTTACAATTCCCCATCCAAATTAATGGGCTATCTCTAAAAGCTTAGCCTACCAACTCAACAACATAACACACAGATTGTGCAAAAAATAAAGGGTCATCAAGCCAAAGTCTATATCCTAACATCCAGCCTGTCAATTTCTTCCTTTCTTGGTTAAGGACAAGGAGTATATGAGATGCCACAGTCTTAACACTTATCCATTTACGGATCATTTCTTTGGCTTTTGCAGGCTCAGTTCGACTATAGGTGGTCTCGGAATTGTCCCACTTAACCCTTTGATCAGAAGTCGATTGGAGTGTGGAGAGGATATTGAAAATGGAGTCGACCACGAGAGTATCTACATTCTTTGTGATTTTCCAAAAAACTGAGTTCATGGGCTTTTTCTCAAACATTTCATGAGCATCCTGTTGGAACCAAAGTGGTTTTTGATTTAATAATATTTAGGTTTTGATGTTAACAAAAGGATTAAATTTGCTTGGCAAAGTGTTAGTCGAGATCTAACAAGTGAGTTCAGTTTATGCAGGAATATCCAAAATAAAATATACAATGCTTGGACTCGTGCAAAGAATTACCCGTCCAAAGGTTATTTAAATTGTTTATATTTTAATCGATAAGTAGACTGACTTTCTTTAGTAGACGAAAATATAAATGAATACCTAAATGAACTGTTATGTACAGCAAGTCCAAAGACTTGAAAATAAGCGCGTCCATTCTGCCACGTCAGCAGACGAGTGCTATCCTTGAAACTCAGGTATACATCCATAGTGCCTAACTAAAATTCAGTAGAAGTCCATAGTGCCACGTCATTGGACGGAGTTTCTCTAAGGACTTAGCAAGTCCAAAGACTTGTGTGGACGAGTGCTTTCCACCACACCAGTGGACGAGCAGAATAAAATCTTGTATAGATGCGTTCTTGAAACTAAGTAAACGGTTTTATATGTTCTATATCTTTACTACCTTGAACACGATTCAATGCAATCTGGTCCACGATGAATTTATTTCAAATGATTGATATTTATTTCAAAGGAATATATGTTCTTTATAATTATTAAAATCTTGTTCCTTTGTAAGAAAATTCATAGTATCAAGGAAATACAAAAAGCAAATAGTACAATTGGAATTGCAAAACAATTTGTACGACGACAACTTTATTGCTGAACAAAACCTGGGTTATACACAAAGGAGGAAAGAAAGTTTTTAAGGTACAATTGCTCAGAACAGTGAGCCTCCATTTTGTGATTTTCTGATAACCAATGATGCTTTTCAATATGGCCAAAATCAAGCTATCAGTCTCAACAAATATCATGCATTTAATGCTATCTCTAAATGGGATTATTCAAAGTAACCGTTGAAGAATTACAAGAGAAGAAGAAGGTCACTATAAATTGAAGACCTCAGATACTGAAGAACAAGAACTCTTTCCTGCACAACTTTTGCTATCTAACAACTCCTGCCTATACAATATTTGCGAGAGCAAGCACTTATTTATTCTTTAAAAAGGCAAAAGTCTGTAATCTCTTAGTTTGAATATTGAGAAAATATTCAACAGATCTCAAACTTTCATATCCTCACACTTAGTGAGTTAAGTAGATCAAAGTTATAAATCTCTTTATTAGAGTTAGAGCCCGAAGAGGCTTGATAGAGAAAGAATACTTGTGGCCTGAAGAGGTGTTGAATACTTGTAACCTATTTGGAGAAATAGTGGAGAAAATCCTTCAAGTCGAAGGGACTGGACGCAGCTCTTGGTTGGAAAAGAGTGAACTAGGATAAAATACCTGAGTGATTTTTCTATCCTTTATCTTTTACAGTTTTATTTATTTATACTAAATGTGGGATTTGATTTTAGTTTTGTTAATCTTTTAAAAAGGATTTCTTGTGTGCTTAATATTTTTATCTTCTCGCAGAAAAATTTGTTCAAAAAGGGTTTTTGGGAAAATAATTAACAAACACAATTCAACCCCCTTCTTGTGTTTGCCTCGTGCCAACTTCACATCCTTTGCCCCATCAAAAACTAAGAACATCCCGCACAAAAGGGACACAACAAAGACCACAAACCAAAAAGGGTTTTTGGGAAAATAATTAACAAACACAATTCAACCCCCCTTCTTGTGTTTGCCTGTGCCAACTTCACATCCTTTGCCCCATCAAAAACTAAGAACATCATGCACAAAAGGGACACAACAAAGACCACAGCAACAAGATACCCAAAGTGGGAGATTGTACCCATGTCTGGAGGTTTTGGCGAAGGCCAGAACGACTCCGATTGAGAGGAGGGGGAGAAGCCTCGATTTGTTGAGCAACGGAGTTCCTAAGAACTCAGACGACCACCTGTTTCCAACAGAGCTCAACTCGTCAAGTGGTGGTGGTTCGGGTGGTGGGCGCACCGCCGGTGAAGAGGACGAGCCAGTAATGGAGTACCTCTTGGTGGAAACCGAAGTGAGTGGGGGAGCAGAAGGGAACAAACCACCAGAGAGTGAGCTAGTCTCCATTAGAAGGCAGAGATCTGGCTGTGGGGTTGCCGGAGACAGGTTGAAAAACAGATCTATGACCGATGGCTTGACATGGGTGGGGAGGAGCCATGGTGGAGGATCTGAGTTCCTGAGGCAGCAACGGACTTCGAGGACAGGGGTTGGGAAGGAACGTGCGGTGGTTTGCGTCGAAAGGAGGATGCAGAGGAACAGGGGAGGGGGTAGGGCGCTGACAAGGGTGAGGGGAGTGGATTTAGCAGTGGGTGGGAATGATGGTTGGTTCCGAACAGCAAAACCCCAACAATGGGGGAGGAAGCCTCCATATAGGGAGGGTAGAAAACCATGACGGCGCATGGGTAAAGAAAACCTTAAAAAATTGTGATTTGGTGATGCCTACAAATCCTTTTCTTTAAATTGTTTAGCTTAGAACCAACAGGAAAGGAATCAATAACGAAACTCATCTGAATACTATTCCATTTTTTTTAATGAGTTTTGTTCCAAGTTCATAGACCCATGTAAGGGAATTGAACTTAGAATTAAACAAACTTTATAAAGACAAGATTTATGATAAAATATAGGCAACATTATTCTTTTAGTAGAGGAAAGGACCAATGTAAGTAGAATGCTAGATAACATCATCCAGCATTAATATTATAGAGACCTAACTTAGTAAATAGTCAATAGAAGAAATAAAATAGCAGTAAAGAGCAAAAAAACCAACGCACCAAGTTGCTAATAATCCCAATGCAGCAGCAGAAATAAACTGATGCTAAGAAAAAGATGCCCAAAGCACCACATCAGCAGAAAGAGTAGCAAAACCAAATAAATACATCACTCCCAAGAAACCAATAGGATAGCATCCATTCAAACTAAATAGGCACATTATCCCCCAATAAGATTTAAACTCTTTAAAACACAGCCCAAATGTATCTAAAAATTACCACTCCACGAGTACCAGACTCCCACAAATAAGTGCAGCAAGCCACAATCAAATAGAAACTATAGGTCACATCCCAATACCCCATGGTGAAACCAAAGATGTAATAGCCCATCACTTGAATCAATAGTATTGATTAACAAATTGAAGAACAAAATAAAGTGCTTCTCAAATGTTTTTTTTTTTGGTAGAAAAATGCTTCTTAAATGTGCAACTATACAATCAATAACCTATGATATCCAAAAGATTAAACTACATCTTAGAGTATCAAGGTAAAAGAGAATCTGTAAAGGATAGTACAAAATCAGTTTTCTATTAGCTGTTGGTTTAATCTGTTGTTGTTAGGTTGTTAATAAGTTAAGAATTAGTTATCTCTTTTCTGTTAGGCTAACCTGTGTATAGCTCTCTATATAAACATCTTTGATGTAAGCCTAATTCAATTAATGAAATATACTTTTCAGTTGCATTCTTCTCCTCTCTTATTTTATGTTTCATAATTTTCAGTTCCTCTTTCAATTACTGCTCAGTCATTCCCAAAATGGGTGAAGCTTCTGGGTCATAGTTTGTTGCGCAAACATTCACTGTTCCAATGGAAATCAAGCTCAACGATGACAATTTTCTGCCATGGAAACACAAAGCATTATTCAACATCAAGGGTCATAAACTTCTAAAGCATATTGAAGAAAACGGAGGAAAGCCAGAACAGTATCTAACATATGAAGATAGAGCAAAGGGAAAGATTAGTGATGAATTTTCAAATTGGGAACGGCAAGATCAATTTCTTGCTTCTTGGCTTCTTGCATCAATGTCAGCCTAATTCAATTAATGAAATATACTTCTCAATTGCATTATTCTCCTCTCTTATTTTCTGTTTCATAATTTTCAGTTCCTCTTTCAATTACTGCTCAGATACCTTTTAGAATCAAAGAAGATGATAAGTATAAGCTTTGTATTCTCTTTGTATAATCTTAAAATTTCTTATTTACAAAATAATGTTGATTTTTTAATTTGAAAAATAAAATCTACAATTTAAAAATGTTATAAAAAAGATTATAGTTTATGTATATTTATTTTTCAATCTATTATATGATACTTTGCTCAAATAAATTTATAATTTTTTGGTATACACTCTAAGAAAGGATAGATATTAAACGTGTATTTTATTATATGAATAATAATTTGTTTTATTACATTCTTGTTTTTGGTTTTTGTTGAAATTATTTAGCTTAACAATTTGTAAACAAATGTCACATGATTTACTTTGAATATCATAATTTGACAAACTTATATTCAATCTTATACACATTTTTTTTGTTTAAATGAAATTTGTGTCATATTTGTCAACAACAATTATTATAAAAATTCATATCTTCTATGGGAAAAATAATTGAAAGCACGATATTTATTTAGAAGTGTTGAGTAGAATGATTAAAAACAATAATATAATGAAAATTCGTTTTTGGCATAATATGTACACAATTTATATCTATCTTATATGTTAAAGTGTATGCTAAAAAAATACGTATTAGATAAAACAAATATATAATAGACTAAAAAAAAAAATACTTACATGAATTATACTCCCTTTTGTAAGATTTTCAAATTATATATTTCATTTCTCAATATTAAATCAAAAATTTAATGTGAATTATTATAATAATTCTTATCTTCTATGGGAAAAATAATTAAAAGCATGATATTTATTTAACGACTAAAAAACTATAATATAACCAAAATTTTGTTTTTGACATAATATGTACACATTTTATATCTATCTTATGTTAAAGTGTATACTAAAAAAATACTTATTAGATAAAATAAAGACATAATGGACTGAAAAAAATAAATAATTACATAAATTATACTCCTTTTATAAGGTTTTCAAATTATATATTTTATTTCTCAAATTAAAAATTAATTTTATTTTGTAAACAAGAAAGCATAAGATTAATCCTTTCACACGTATTTTAGAATATAAATATCAAATAATTTATTATAATTTTTTAGTAACTTAACAATGTTAAGTCAATTGTTAGTCAAAACTAAAAAAAAATAGGGTGGAGTGTAATTTATAGCCAAATTTGGGACTTATATATTGTTATTTTGATAAACTTAAAGGTTGTTAATTAATTTACTCTTAATATTATATTAAGTTTTTAATCATATATCAAGTTTATTGCATATATTTTGTTTTTTTATATTAAATATCATTCTTCTCTTTTGCAATAAAAAAAAAATCTCATCCCTCATATCAAATTTCTCACTCCGTCTCTTAAAAAATCTTCGGGCTTTTGCCAATGACGTGAACTATAACTTCTTCGCAAGTATGTAAACATTCATTCAGACCAAAGACTTGATTCATTGATAAACAGGCCGTGGAATGCGCACTCATACTTTTTTGCTTTACGCCTTCTAGAAAAAGCGTTTTAGATAAAAAGGCCCAGTTCTATGTGCTCATTTTTGTTTTGGTATTTTGCATTCTTGTTTAGGTAATAGATATTTTTGGAATGTGTACACGGCCTTGTAATGTTCCAAAATCCAAGGATGTTACCTACGAGGTTCTTCATATAGTTTTATAAGCTCACTAAAACATAAGATTGACTCAGGAAAGAAAACTACCGAAACCCGAAAAAGAAAAAACTCAACGGTAAATTGTTTTAGTTTAACCATATATTGATGCACGAAAAATTCTTATATAATAAAGTCATGAGAAAAATATATAAATACCCTCTAAACTTAATATGTTTTAAAAATAGGCACTTTAAGTTTGTCAAAAAAAAAAGGCACCTTAAGTTTTAAATTTAAACTATCGGTAAAATTTTAACTATCGTCCCAATTAATCCTTAAATTTTAATTATCGGTAAAATTACTCTTTCTATTAACTTCAAGTTATGTTACTAAAAGTAATTAATCTAGCTGTCTATTTCTGTTAAATCTAAACCATTTAACTTTAAGTTTGGTCACTCATCTTTCCATCACCGATGTAAAATGACTTTAAACAATATAAGAGATCATCCGATGGTGTAACATAAGTGTTTCAAGAGATATCTAACCTCATTTATACTTAATGAAGGAAAAAATTATCTTTTCAACAAAAATAGAATTTACAGGACCTTATCTAAATGAGACAAGGGTTGTCTCTCTCTAGCCAGTGTTCGCATACACGAGGTAGGGTTGTGTTTCCCAGAGACAAGGACATATCTCTCTATAGCTAGCATTTGCATACACGAGACATGGGTGTTTCAAGCTTGAGGAACTTCAACCAGGTACTAGATAGGAGACACGAACGTGTCTCGAAGAGACAAGGGTGTGCCTAAAATTGGATTCTTCAAAATAGAACAATTCAGGCCCAAAAAGATACATTTCGCCCCCAATTATAATCTAAAGAATCTGCAAAAGTAGGCAACAATTCATAAGAATCCATCCAATAATAGCCAAGAACTATTAAATAACCATAATAAAAGTATGACTTTTGGCTATGTAAAATATAGTTATCATTCTGTTTCAGGGTGAAAGAGACATTTTTTTTTATACGTAAATGAGTATAAGGTAGACTTCAACCCTTATATAATTTAGATGCAATTCAACTTAAACCTGATAACACTGCTTTACACAATCCAAATTAGGGTTGATCATCAACCCGTGACCGGTCTGAACCCAACAAACCGATTCATAATTTGGTGAAGTGGGTGGATTCGGTTGGGTTAACGGGTTAAACAGGTGAAAAAATAAGTTTAATATGGGTATCATCGGGCGGGTTCGGTTCCGTATAATTTGATCCATTGGTAACTGAACCCGACAGAACAAGTAAAAAAAACATATCAAAGATCGTTCCCTCTGTTTATGTCTCTTTCTCCCACTTTCATCAGGTCACCGGACTCACAATAAATTACAAATCTTTTGATATATTCACCACATCAGCTCCCTCACTTCCCACCTTCCCAACTTACGTAGCCCTCAATCGTTGGTCGATGCAGATCTTCAGAGCCACCACACGGCACTAGTTTCCGAATTGCCATCGTCTGCTGTACATCATCAACCATGGAGAGGTCGGATCTGACGGTGGCGAACGGAGATCTCAGATCCGGTCCCATCTTCTTCCTCTCCACACAATAATTTCCTATCGTCCACCATCATTCAATAATCTCAGATTTATCACTACACCATCGTTGTCCAATGTACATCACCATGACGAAGCTGGATCCGATGGTGGCGAACGGAGATCTGGTCCCGTCTTCTTCCTCTCCATGCCATACTCTGGTCGGCCGCCTTTGCCACTGCACTGTCGTCGTTAGCTATACAAAACCGGAAGAAAGGCCTCAACACGTGTAATGATTCCGGTGAGGAGTTCTTTTATTCCTGATAATCTTTTTATTTTATTGGGATGGCTGGACGGGACTGCTATGCTCTAGGCCTTTCTTTTCCTTTTTTTTTTGGTTTCTATATCTTCTTGTATTTAAAAAAAAAACTTTGGCTTCAAGTTTGATGATTTGGACTTTTTTTTTGCAAGAATATTATCTGCCCCAACCAGCCCACTAACCATTCAACCCGCCACCCAATTAACCCGCTAAACAAAACGGGTGGAAATGGGCCATGTTTTTCTCTCATTGATTTGTCGCGAGTTGGGGTATTTTAGTCCCGAACCCGATCAATGCTGACCTCTAATCGAAATGATTGATACACCAACTTGAAAATAGCAAATTAACACCCTAAACCTTATAAGAGAACCAAGACCATGAACAAACTTTAATCAAGTCTAGCATATAAATGAAATCATAACCTCCATTTTGGACATTATTCTACTACTAAGACATAGCACAAAGTCCACATTTTTTTAATTATAAATGTGATCAATGGACCATACAACCAATCGTTGATAAATGTGTTATTTGTTACTTTCATTAGGCTTGAATAATTAAAGTGAGACATCACTTTCTCATTATTTTAGAAAGGGAAATGATAGTTAAGGAATGAAAAAAAAATCAAGTTTTTATAGAAAAGTGTCTTTAGTTGTTTAATATATTGAGTAGTAATCAATATGGTTTGTCGGTAAAAAAAAAAATGTGTTTCACTGATTCCTGGACCAATAAAAACTACTCTATAATTAATTGATTTTGTATTGCTTATAAAATAAAAATTTGATTTTGTATTGATATTTTTTATGCTACTATTGAAATAGTCTTTTGGGCTATATTCTCTGCGACTCGGCCCATCTCATAAAACATTCTACATGAATTAGCAACATCGAAGAATTTAAAATGTAATATAATAATTTTAGTGTTGAATTTAAAATGTAACATAATAATTTTAGTCCTAACCTCAAATAGAAGAATTATTGAAAAGGTGCTAGCTATAAGCCATAAGTATTTTACCTTTAATTTGAAAAAGGTAAATCAAATATCACTTTTACCTATTTTGAGTCGTATGAGTAAAGTTTAAAGTGATCAGTAACGGAACATAAACCAAAATTTTGGAGAAATTAAAACAACTATTCAATACATAAATTAAACATATAATAGAAAAATACCTTTGCATGACAATTTTCCTTCTTCATGGCTCGACCACTTTCTGGCCAATCTTCATAACTTGCATCAACATAGTTAGAGCTTGTTTGTGAAAGATGAAATTATCGAGTTTCAGCTTTTTTTTCACTTTAAAAGATGTTTCATGATTAATCAATATGTTTGATATTTAGCTTATATTTTAATTTTAAACAACTTTTTTTTAATGAAAAACAGTTGTTTTCATGCATCATATTTGAAGGACTGTTGTTGATACTGGATTGTGATTATTTCCCACCTACAACCACTTTTCGGGTCTTGCCCCCCACTCCGAGCAACTTCACCTTTTGTATTTTGATAACCTATGAACATCTCATAGCGTCTGGTAGTGCGCCATACTTAAATGTCATATTTAATTATTTATTTTAACTAATATTTATTAATTATTTATATTATTTTTTTGTTAAAAAATTAAATATTTTAACAAGTTTTAATATTAAAAATGTATAAATATTATTAATATAAACAAATAACTTCATACCATTTTTCGTAGTTTATTATGTAAAAGTGATTTTTTTACACCATTCAAACGAAATAGATTATCTTAAAATCGTTTTTCAGCAGACAGACAAAAAAAAAGATTCTGATTATAATCGATTATCACAATAATGATTTATAAAAAAATCGATTATCAATATAATCTTTTTTTTCCAGCTTTTTCAAACATATTCTTAATAGACCCGTGATAGTTCACGGTAGTAAGGAAGTGACAAAATTCATCATAATCTCGATGTACATTCTTTCTCATAGATGACTGCAAATAGAATTTCCCAATTTGGCAAACCTAAGTGAATGTGACCCGAGCAATAGTCTTGTAAGTAGTAAAAATTGATAGACTTTTTCAACGTTCTATAGAAAAATAAAAAAATTTAAATAAGTTTTAGTCCCTGTGCGTATGTTTTGATTTTAGTTTCTATGAATTTTTTCATAGGTTTTAAATCAAATAGAAATAAGTACGAGTATTAAAAATAATCTCTGTTGATTCTATAGTTTTGTTTTGACTTGATGAAATGATGAAATAGAGGAGGGATGGAAACAAAATAAAACATAGCTTTTATTATTATTACCTTTGTAACTGTGTTAGAAATTCTAACATTTTTTTAAGCAAGCTAGGTGTGCAAAAGCATCACTATAAGATCTAACATCTCAACTAGGTTGACACCTTATATCCTATCATTCATTTGCTGTACACCTAAAAATTTATTAAAAAAACGAAAAATACTAAAAACATGGGGGTACATAAACCATAACCTATGGTAAAAAAAAAAAAAAGGAAACCTAAAATTTGGTAATTCTAGTCTATTACGACTAAAATTAAATCTCACCATGTAATTCCTGGAGGAGGTTCTCCATAAGAAGCTAACTTATCCGTGCAACTATGAAACCATAAAGCTCATACTATGAGTAATGTCAATACAATTACACCGATTCTTAAGTCTCCAAGGAGCTAATTCCATGGAATCAAATGCAGCAATTACTAATGTTGAATCGCATTCTAACCACACATTTTTCCAACCTTTCTCCTTTGCAATTTCGATAGCCATCATAGCTCCATATAGCTCAGCATACAAAGAGGAAGCTGTTAGAACCAAAGTTGTTTTGGATTAAATAATCTCTTAAGTTTGATGTTAACAAAAAGGTTAAATTTGTATGGCAAAGTATTGTCAAAGATCTAACTTGTTTATTCTAGATTGCAAGACTGTTTGAATGTTACTAGATAAAGAAACTTGGAAAGAGTATCTTCGCTTTGCTAATGAAATCACATGGGATTCTATTTTTTGATCCTCTAGACGAGTATTCTATCCTTGGTAAATTTTGAGTCTGTTTAGTTATCGCTAAACGAGGTTTTAATATATTGGCTAAGGTAATATTTTGTAGACGAGTATCTAAGTCTAAGAAAAGTTAAGTAGACAAACCAATAAAATAACCTTCAGAAAAATAACAAGGCTAAAGACTTGATATTAGACGAGAAGTCTTACTAGACGCCATGTCAGCAGGCGAGCTATTGAGAATAACAAGTCAAATGAGTTGGATCTAGACAAGTGTCTATAGACGCAGTATCAGTAGACGAGCCCGTCTTACTGATAAGTTAATATTGCACGTCCAGAGACCTACATGTCTACTAGCTGTTAAAATAAACCCGTCTAAGGTTAAGCATATTTATTTTAAATGATTGTTTATTTAATTCAAGAGAATATATGTCTCTTTCCCTTGCTGCTTCATTGTTAACTCTTTGTTTCTTGAGAATAAAAAACATAGTACCATCGAGAACATAAACCTTCGTACTCTGTCATCTACATTTCTGTAAAGTTCAAACCAAGTACAAAGAAGTAAAGTCACAAAGCAACCTTCGGTACAACAGGGAAGTGACAGCTCTACTTTGAGCATTCCTCTGATAAACAAGAGCACTTCTCCATGAAGCATATCAAGTTATCAGTCTCAACGGATCCTAGCATTTAACGCTACGTATAAACTGATACAATTTGAAGACCGTTGAAGAAGTTCAAGACAATCAAGCACTCATTCTATAAATACTGGAAAAACCTCAGTAGAAAAAGATACTAGCTCTGATATCAAAGTGCAAAAACTCTGCTGAAATTTTTAAACAAGTTTACTTGTAAATCTTACTGATCTTAAACTTTCATATTCTCACACATAGTGAGTTCTTAGATCAAATCTGTTAATCTATTTGTTAGTGTTAGAGCCTGAAGAGGCTTGGTAGAGAAAGAATACTTATAGCCTGAAGAGGTGTTGAGTACTTGTAATCTATTTTGGAGAATAGTGGAGAAAAACCTTCAGGTAGAAGGGACTGGACGTAGCTTTTGTTTGGAAGAAAGTGAACCAGGATAAAACACTTGTGTGAATCTTCTAACCTTTATCTTTTATAGTTTTTGGTTATACTAACTGTGGGGTTTTGGATCTGAGTTTGTTAACTCTTTAAAAAGGTTTTCCTGTTTGTGTGTTGCTTTTATTGTTTTGCTTGTAAAAGGTTTGAGAAAGGCTTTTTCGAAAAACTGTTAAGAAACACAATTCAACCCCCCCTTCTTGTGTTTTCGGTCAACTTCAGTTGGTATCAGAGCTCAGCCTCGAAAGGGTTGAGCATCTAACAAGTTCTGAGGGTGTACGATCCAATAGGCATGGATATAGAAGGACAAGCAATCAACATACCTCCTCTCTTTGCTGGTAGGGATTATGACTACTGGAAAAGAGAATGATGACTTTTCTTGATGCACAAAATGTGGATATCTGGGAGCTGATTGGAACTGGCTATACTGAGCCAAGAGGTGATGCTGGAGCTGCTATTCCTAATGCTCAATGGACTCCAAAGCATAAAACTCAGCATCAACTCAATCTGAAAGCTAAGCACTATTTGATGTGTGATATCACCAGATCTGAGCATGGTAAATTCCATAGCTGTAACACTGCTAAGGAAATATTGGATACTCTTGCCCTAGCTCATGAAGGGTCATCCCAAGTCAAAGAGTCAAAGATAAGCATGCTGGTTCATCAGTATGAACTATTTAAAATGGCTGAGCATGAAACCATAGATCAAATGATTGGAAGATTCCAAACCATCACCAACAGTCTTAGATCTCTTGGAAAAACATGATAATAGAGATCATGTCAGAAAAATTTTGAGGAGCTTACATAAACAGTGGAGACCTAAGGTCACTTCTATTCAGGAGGCAAAGAACCTCAATACTCTCACTTTGGAGGAACTTCTTGGATCTCTGAAAGTTCATGAGCTTGAGCTCAATAAAGAGGAATGTTCCAGAAAAGGAAAATCCGTTGCCCTAAAGGCAAAGAAGGCTAGCTCATCCAAAGCTCTCAAAGCTGAGGAATCCTCAGATGAATCAGACCTTTCTGACACTGATGAAGGATCTGATGAGGATGAACTATCTTTCATCTCCAGAAAGATTCAACATATGTGGAGAAAGAAAGGTGGTTTCAGAAGGAAGCAATTCAACAAAAAGTTCCTCAAGGAAAAATCAGACTCCAAAGAAAAAGGTCCACCTCTGTGCTTCGAATGCAAGAAGCCTGGTCACTTCAAAGCCGACTGCCCAGATCTGAAGGACAAAAAGAAGTTCATCAAAAAGAAGAAGGGTTTGATGGCTACTTGGGAGGATCTGGATATGTCTTCATCTGATGAAGAAAATGAAGCTGAGGAAGAGGCAAATATATGTCTCATGACTGATACATCATCAGAGAGTGAATACACTGGTGCTGAGGTCAGGGCGTTGAGGCCTAAAGCGAATTGTGGTATGAGGCCTTTTTAAAATTAATAACAATATTTTATTAAAATTATTATATTTTTATTTAAAGTTTATCTTATGAATTTTTTGGCATGCAAAATCACTTATCGAATTACTATATTTTTTTTTATGAATCATCATAATTAGGGCATTTTGCTCCCCGGTGTCATCTCAAGGTATCCCACAAGCTTCAATCATTTGAACCGGCTATCAACCTAATCTTCGATTGGTTGCTTAGAGCATGGAATTAACCATTGGTTTTCACAACCTCCCAACTAGAGTGTCTGCATCAGGATTATTATTTAGTAAATTATTATGTATTAACTACTAACTAATAAGTAAATATTTTTTAAAAAAATAAAAAAAATACTACCTAACTATATAGTAACTACTAACTAGCAAGTAAATTTTTTTTGAGGCCTAAAGCCCTTGTTTGGGTAGCTTTACCCAAGGGCCGGCAATGGCTGAGGTAATGGATTCTGACCCATCCATCCTTCAAGACGCATTTGATGAATTATTGCACAACTCATCAATTCTGTCTCATGAGTATAGAAGTCTCAAAAAAGATATTTTCAAAACTATCTAAAGAATATGATAGGGCTTGCATGGAAAAACTAAGTCTTGTAAATGAAAATAATAACCTTAAATCTGAGAATATCAGTCTAACTGACAAACTCAAGTGTGAGCCAAATATTTCTTGTGAAGTTGCAAAACTAAAACAAGATGTGACATACCTGACAGACACTCTGTCTAAATTTGTAGGTGGCTCAGATAAACTAGGTTTAATTTTAAGGTACTCTATCATGATAAGCCTGGCCTTGGTTATGACAAAGAGAAGCATGAAGCATCTCATAAAAAGTCAAAACCATATACGTATAATAGAGCTTCAAAAGCTCAAACACATCATGTTAAAACTAAACCGAGCCCGTCCAACACTTACTGTAAAGTATGTGGAAAAGGTGGTCATGTAACATCTAGATGCATACATCACAAGCATACCAAACACGCTCGTCCAATGACTACTAACAAAAAATGACCCACGTCAATCTGGGTACCTAAAGATAAGATTATACCTGTTGCAGATTTGCTTAACAACAGGAAAGAAACACACATCTTGGTACTTGGACAGTGGTTGCTCACGTCATATGACGGGAGAAAGGTGTATGTTCCAAGACCTTAAACATAAGGATGGTGTGTGGGTTACCTTTGGAGGTAATCAGAAAGGAAAGATCATTGGAATAAGTTAAATTGGTAAAAATCATTTTCCCTCCATTGATAATGTGCTTTTAGTTAATGGTTTAAAACATAATCTGCTAAGCATAAGTCAATTATGTGATAGTGAGTTTGCTGTTTCTTTTGATAAGAACATGTGTAATGTCAAGAACACTGATGGATCACTCTTATTCACTGCCAAGAGGCAAAACAATCTGTATAAGATTGACTTGGAGGACATCACAAATCAAAATGTCTCATGTCTAGTGTCCATTAAAGATGAGAAATGGATTTGGCACAAAAGGCTAGGTCATGCAAGATTGAAATTAATTTCAAAGCTAAATAAGCATAACCTCGTGAGAGGATTACCAAACCTTAAGTTCAAATCTGATGCTCTCTGTGATGCATGTCATAAGGGAAAACAAGTCAAAGGTTCATTTGAATCTAAGAATATTGTTAGTACCAATAGGCCAATAGAGCTGCTACACCTTGATCTGTTTGGACCAACCAGGACTGCCTCTGTCAGTGGGAAGAAATATGGTCTAGTGATAGTAGACGACTACACTAGATGGACAAGGGTTATGTTCCTAGCTCACAAGGATGAGTCATTTAGGGTCTTCTCTTTATTTTGCAAACGTGTATAGAATGAAAATGCATGTGTATCACTTCAAATAGAAGTGACCATAGGGGAGAGTTTGAAAATGAGCTATTCCAAAAGTTCTGTGAAGAAAGTTGTATACTTCACAATTTCTCAATACCTAGAACACCACAGCAAAATGGTGTGGTAGAGAGAAAGAACAAATCTCTTCAAGAGATGACTAGAACATGCTCAATGACAACTCTGTCCCTAGACACTTCTGGACTGAAGCTGTTAATACTACCTGCTACATTCAGAACAGAATATACATAAGACCAATCTTGAATAAGTCACCTTATGAATTGTGGAAAGGAAGAAAACCCAACATATCTTACTTTTATCCTTTTGGTTGTAAATGTTATATACTAAATACTAAAGATCAACTTGGTAAGTTTGATGCTAAAGTAGATAATGGATTTCTATTAGGATATTCTGAGTCGTCCAAGGGGTTTAGAGTTTACAATTCTAGAACCTTAGTAGTAGAAGAATGTATACATGTTAAGTTTGATGACAAGAAGCCCGATAAGAAATTATCAGAGCTTGATGAAGCTATTGCAGATTTAAATATCAAAGATTTCGAAAATCAAGCAAATGTCAAACCTGATGATCAAATGGACGACCCTCAACAACATGAGTCAGAAACTTCAACTTCTCAATAGGAAAATATTCAGAGATCTTGGTACTTCAAGAATTATCATCCACAAGATCAAATCATTGGGAATCCTAGTCTGAGTTAGAACCAAAGATAGCAGACGAGGCTCTACTGGACGAGGGTTGGATTCTAGCAATGCAGGAAGAACTGAACCAGTTTGAAAGAAGTGAAGTATGGACTCTTGTGCCTTTACCAAATAAAAAATCAGTTATTGAAACCAAATGGGTTTATAGAAACAAGTTTGATGAAAATGGTAAGGTGATAAGAAATAAAGCTAGACTTGTTGCACAAGGTTATTCATAGGAAAAAGGTATAGACTATACCGAAACTTTTGCACCAGTTGCTAGACTAGAAGCTATTCGCATCTTATTATCATTTGTTGCACATCATAATATCATGCTATATCAATTGGATGTAAAAAGTTCTTTTCTAAATGGTGTTATTAGTGAGGAAGTGTATGTTATGCAACCTCCGGGTTTTGAAAGTGAAACCCAACTTGAACATGTATATAAGTTAAAGAAAGCTTTATATGGCCTTAAACAAGCTCCTAGAGTTTGGTATGAAAGGTTAAGTTTATTCTTAATGGACAATGGATTCAGTAGAGGAAATGTTGATACAACCTTGTTTAGAAAATCCAATGAGTCCAGTTTTATTATTGTTCAAATACATGATGATGACATAATCTTTGGTGCTACTAATGAATCTCTATACAAAGAATTTTCTAAGATAATGCAGAAAGAATTTGAAATGAGCATGATGGGAGAACGCAAGTTCTTCCTTGGACTTCAAGTTAAACAAACAGTGGACGAGGTGTACATCCATTAGACTAAGTACACAAAGGAACTGTTAAAGAAATTCAATATGGTTGATTGCAAACCTATGAACACTCCTATGCATCCCACGTCCATAATGAACAAAGATGATAAAGATAAAAAGGTAGACCAAAAGGTATATATAGGTATGATAGGATCTCTGTTATATCTTACTGTGTCTAGACCTGATATTATGTTCAGTGTATGCTTATGTGCTCGATTTCAATATCATCCTAGAGAATCTCACTTGTCAGCAGTTAAAAGAATATTTAGATATTTGAAAGCTACTACTAATCTGGGTTTGTGCTTTAAGAAAAATGATGATTACAGATTAGTTGGTTTTTGTGATGCTGACTATGCTGAAGATAGAATTGAAAGAAAAAGTACCAGTGGAGGATACCACTTCATTGGATCTAACCTAGTCTCATGGTCAAGCAAAAGACAAAGTGCTATTACCTTATCAACTGCTGAAGATGAGTATATTTCAGCAGCTAGTTGCTTCTCACAACTTCTATGGATCAAACATCAACTGGAGGACTACAATGTAATTGTAAGTAGTATTCCACTTATGTGTGATAATACTGCTGCAATAAATCTATCTAAGAATCCAATATTGCATTCAAGGTCTAAGCATATAGAAATTTAACATCACTTTATTAGAGAATATGTGCAAAAAGGTATTATTAATATACAATTTGTAGATATTGATCATCAATGGGCGGATATCTTTACTAAACCTCTTGGTGAGGACAGATTTATCTTTATTAGAAAGCATCTTAACATGATTTGTGTGGATTGATTGCACGTCTAATGTTTGTCGCGTCTGCTGCATGTGCGTCTATTGCTCAAGTGTGTCCAATGTATGTTAAAAGTGTGTCCAATAGGCATTGTGTCCATTGACTGTCTGCATTCTCTTATCTGGCTCGTCTGTGCTATCTATAATTAAATTTGCATTAATTTATGTCCAAGACATATTTAATTATATTCTCTTGTTGAATTAGTTATTTCCATCAATCCCATCAATAGCCTTTTTACAGTTTCAAGAAACCTGCACCGCATCAGCACTCATTACATGTCTATTCACATGTTTTATTTTTATTTTCTTTTTTAATTATTTTATTTAGGAAAAATCTTCACATTCGAAACCTTTTTAAGTAATATCATTTCCCTCTAAAAAACCTTTCACAACCTCTTCTCTTTGAATCTTCGAGTTCTCTGTTTCCCCTGTCTCCAAACCTTAACTCTCAATCTTCAACAATGGCTTCTTCTTCTTCTTCTACTGTGTCAACTTATGATGTCACTAAGTTGAACATTGGTATCGAGTACCACTTTGAATTTGGGATTTTGAAAGAATACAATGTGGATGTAATCAAGTACATCAACGCTGCTGGCTAGGATGGTCTTTTCCTTGAGAATGTTTGTCTACCCTGACCTTGTTAGGGCCTTTTGGAGAAACCCTCAGGTGACAGACATTGAGGTGTATGTTGATGTTCTTGTTAGGAGAGTGGTGGTGTATGAGAAAACCATCTCCGAAGCTATCAATTGTGCCCAAGAGGGGTTGATCATTTCTGTTACTTGGGAGCAAGACCTGAGTGGATCAGAGGTCATTGCTTCTCTTCTGATGAGGTCTGACAAGGTGAGAACTCACTCATGGAAGGCCGTGGAGATGAAGAATGAGATTAGAATCCTTCATCAGATGTTGAACAAGACGGTTCTTCACAAAACTGGGTCGAAGGACAACCTATCTGCATTGCACAAGTTTTGTTTGTGCCATCTTGTAACAGAAATCAAGGTTAATCTTCCACGCATCCTCTTTGGAAGATTCAGGGAGTATTTCTCTCACAAGTAAAAGGGTAATGCATTTCCTTTTTGCCATCTGCTGTCAAAGGCCTTCAAAGCTCAACAACTTTATGTCTTTCTGGAGGCTAAAACCCCTGAAGAACAAGCATTGATTCTTAGGGATAAAGGCAAGTCAGCATTAGTCTTTGGCAAGGTGAACCTCATCAACATGAAACTGAGCACTATTGCTCAAGTTAAGTTGGCTAAGGAAGAAGAAAGGTTCAAGATAAAGGAAGAGCAAGTAGAGCTTAGCAATGCTGAGACTCTAGGACTGAGATAGAAAATAGTTGGAAGAAAGACCACTATGGGAATGAAACCTGCTGCTGGCATTGTAATCAGGGAGCAAGTTGCTGAAGCACCTCAACCTGCCCCAACACAAAAGAACAAGAAAGATTGTTCTGTCTCACAATGAAGAGGAAGATGATGAAGACAATGTTCCTATTGGAACTATGCTGAAAAAGCCAAAGCTGTCTGTTGCTGTTGCTACTGCCTCAACTCAAACCTGAAGGCAACCCTCAAGGAAGGCCAAGTCTGCTGTGGCTCCTAAGGTAAGCATCCCTACTAATGATCATGTTCAATTAGCAGTAGATGCTCTGATAGAAAGCTTTGATAAGAATATGAATGATAGCACACCTGCACATTCTGTACTACCGCCATCAATTCCACCACCTCACACTGATGTATACATACCTAAACTTCTACCACAACTTGAGACTGAACCACATATAACACCACAAATAACCTCACTTGTCCAAACCTCACCAATTAGACCACATTTTCAACCAATCATGCCTGCAGATGATCTTTGATTTAATCAACCAGATGATGTAGGGATCAGTCCTGGTGTCCCCCTTTCCTAAAATTCCCAAAGTCATTTTTCTCTATACAGACTGGTCGCGCTGTCGCGCACGCGCCAAAAGGAACGAGCGGTTTATAAAAACGTAGTTTAGGGCGACAACTCGGATGTCGTCTCACAAGGACTCTTGACTTGTTATTTACCACAAAAATCAGTTTTGTGGGGGGGGGGGGGGGGGTTGGTTTGAATTGCAAATGGAAAACAATGCAAAAACAGAACAATAAAACAGAGCAAGTTGAAAAGATTATCAAATAACGAAAGACGATTAATCTACTGTTCTCGAATTTCCAACTATCATCGGTTCATGTAATTCCAAGCCCTAAGAAGATTCTAATCCCCTTTCAGTTGTAGCAACAATTAACAAACGAAATCGCTACTACGGATATATGTTCCTATTCCTGAATTAAACAAACGGGGTTAAGCCCTCATGAACTAATCGAACATGAATGAACACACGCGAATTAAACAAACGCGATTAAGTATAGGAACATAACATCACTGAAATGAATCAACACAATACTATACACTCCTGAATTAAACAAACAGAAATGTATAATATGGTATTGAAAAGGGAAAAGTAATTAAAATAGGAATTACAAAACCTCAAGTGTAGTGAAATTCGATTACAGTAGACTAATCATAGAAAATTAGTTCTCCATGAAAAAACGAAACACACAGAAAAATGTAAAAACAATGGAGAAGCAAAAGTCCTTTCAATCTGCCCAGAACAACCTTTTATACTATTCAGAAACTAAGCCCACTCGCGAGGCAAACACTCGCTCGGGAGGCGAATATCATGAACAGTCTGCAACGTTTGGTCTTCTCGCGGGGCGAAGTACTGCTCGTGTGGCGAGGAATGGAAACGTCATGGCTTCTGGTCTTCAGTCTCACGAGGCGAGACATGGATCCGCGAGGCGACACAGAACGGGTTGCATTTCTCTGGAACAATCAGCTATCAGGGTCGCGAGGCGAGGTGTTGTTCACGGGGCGAACCAGAGAGGATGACATTTTTACTGTTCAGCTGGCTTTCAGGTTCGCGAGGCTATAAGACTCTCGCGAGGCGAACACCTCCAGACTTGAAATTCCTCTGATTCTTTATTCCCTTGACTTCTAACTTAACCTGGAAACAATAAAATAGCCATAAGTGCTTTATTTGACTCAAAACTGGCTAAATTAACCTAAAACTACTTTAGAGACTCAAAAGCTTGCTTGAGGACAATCTAATCTAATTTGGGTGAAAATGAGATATAATTAGCACAAAACCCTGGTCATACTAGCCATAAAACTAGATGAGCCAGAGGCTTATCAAAATACCCCAAACTTAAACTTTGCTTGTCCCCAAGCAAACTACAACTCAAAAATCAAAAAGACTCAAGACATGGCAAGCTTAAAAGATTCAATCAACTTTGCACAAAGTTCAAGCAATTCATCAAAACAGTTTTTCCTTCAATGTCCCCCATTTCCAACAAAGTAATCCCCACAATCCTTTATTCTGAACAATTGAGAATTTCATCATTCAAATAGTCATTAATCTAAGCAGGGGATCCAAGTTACACACAAGAGGGAGATCACCAAATTCAAACAACTGCCTTCCTCACAAGGGAGTTTAGTGTTTCACTCAATCGCTCAGTTTTTGTCAGGCAATCAACAATTCACTCAATTCACCTTTCAGAAGCACTTCCCATAAATTTGATTTTCATCTCTAAATGATTCCCACAGAAAACATGCATGCAACATCAAAAGGTCTTTTATGGTTGTAATGGGGCCTGGCTCAGGGTAGGATATACAAGGGTACTAGGCTGAAGACCCTAGGAACTAAGAGAGCATGAACATTTTACGCTTTGAATTTATACTCAAGTTCCTTTCCATTTTTTTCCTTTTTGCCTTGGGTGACTACAGCCTCTTTTTTTATAATACTTTTATTTTTAACATTTTTACACTTTTATTTTTTTACTTTTTTTTTCTTTTCTTTTTCTGCTTTTCTTTTCTTTCCCTTTTTTTTTCAACCTTTTTATTATATTTTTTCTTTTTCTCAATCCCAGAATGACATGTCACATCCTTGTAGCCACCCCAAACTTAGTTTCTTGCAACCATTCTCTTGCTAAGATTCCATGCTCTCCTAATCCTAAGATTGGGTTAACATGGTTTTTCCAGATTCTAGGCTCATAACATAAGGTTATCAAGAATTAACAGACTATCAGGCTCAATGGGGCTAACTAGGGAACATGCATTAGGAAGGGTTCAATTTAGTCAAGTAGCTATTTACAAAGAAAATTCTGCCTAAATCATTTGATGCAAACACATAAGCATGCAAACCAAGTAGAGACTCAAGCAAATTCGGGAAAGTGCAGCTCAAGTGATTCACACAGTTAAAAACATGTTGGAGGCTCAAATCCTCACTTGGACATTTGTTTGAAAATTGTTTGACTGAGATTCTATCCCTAGTGTGTGCTTCCTATCACCCCAAACTTATCATAAATCATGCCATCATAACAAAATCTCAAAGTTCAGTTTTCAATCACATGGGGATCACTTTTCAAAAACAATTTTTTTTTTAACCTAGGGGGAATCATCACATCAATCATGCAATCAATCTGTGCAAAATCAATCTAATTCAATCAAGCTCACCGATCAAAGACTCATACAATTTATTCAAGAGCTAAAAGAAAGACAAGACAAAACAAAACTACAACTAGTTCCCTCCCCACTCTTAAAACATACATTGTCCCCAATGAAACAATATAACTATAAAATCAGAGTGAGGGAAAGGAAAGGGTACTCCCTGATCAAGTGGCAGTGTAGATGGGAGCTTCCGCCTGGATCCCATTGCTTGTAGCATAAAGCCAAGGAGAGGAGTTCATTCCATGGTCCCATAACTTACAGCCTTGAGATAGGAGTGAGCACTTGACAATTATGGTGACCTTTCCCAATGCGGCGGATCCATCACTTCCTCTTTGTGCAAAGATGACCGCTTTCTCAACAAAGTCCTCCCAATAAAATTGGGGTTCAACCCCTTGGACCGGCCATGGTGCAAAATCCAGTCCCTCTGGTGGTTTCGCAGGGGGAGGTGGCAGATAGGTAGGGAAGGTCTCTCGGTCTTTGCTCTCATCTCCGTGACGTTCGGCATTCACTGTTCTGGCAAATCCATCACCTGCTATACATGCAGCAATCTCAGCACACACCACACAATGGTTAGTGTTAGTATAATCAGGACATGAAGAAATATCATCAAAGCCAGAAATAAATGGAAAATTAGAAACCAGGTCCTCATGGGTGTCATCAATAATCTCAGAGAGTAACTTTAACTGGAAAACAGAGTGCTCTTCCAATGGATGTTTCCCAGCATCAAAGATGTTAAACTTTGCCACAATATCACCAAACTCCATAGACATGGTCCCATCATCAACATCAATCTTAGTCTTAGCTGTCTTCATGAATGGTCTGCCCAGGATGATTGGTGATTTACTGGAATTTGTCTCTCCTGCCATGTCTAGGATGTAGAAGTCAGCAGGGAAAATCAGCTCATCAACTTGTACTAGCACATCTTCTACCATTCCCATGGGGCGGGCACTGGTCCTGTTGGCCAACTGGATAGTGAGACCTGTATACTGCAAGGGACCAAGATCAAGGTTATTGAAAATAGAGGTGGGCATGACATTTATGGAGGCTCCCAAATCCAGCATGCAATTTTCAAATTTTCTGTCCCCAATAATGCATGGAATAGTAAAAGTGCCTGGATCCTTGCACTTCTGTGGTAGTGCTTGAGTGGGGGCTGAAGCAGTAACTCTTTCTGGTGCAAGCTTAGACTGGATAAGAGCTGAAACATTTCTTCCCAGATTAACTCTCTCATTACTCTTCAACTTCCTCTTGTTGGTGCATAAATCCTTCAGAAATTTAGCATACTTGGGCACCTGCTTGATCACATCTAGAAGGGGAATATTCTGACTACCTTTACGAACACATCTAAAATTTCCTTCTCCTTGTCTTCCCCACCAATCTTCTTATTTTTCTGCAATCTCTGTGGGAAGGGGATTGGTGGTCTGTACACTTTCTCAGCTTCAACATCGACTGAAGGCTCAGGAGTTACCTCAATAGTTTCTTCATCTTTTCCAGAGGCTGTCTCAACAACTCGTCCAGATCTCAGAGAAATGGCACTCACATTAGGATTGGAGACATTGGGATTTATCACTTTGTTTTGCCGTGATTGACTTGATCCTTGAGCTTGCTGTATGTTGTTTATGGATGTGGCAAGCTGCCCAATCTGTGTCCTCAAATCTTGAATGCTAGCATCATTCGCTGCTGAAATCGTGCTCGTGAGGCCTGGAACTGTCCGACTTGCTGCTGGAAAAGTGTAGTCATTTGTGCAGTCATTTGTGAAGTCAATTGTGAAGTCATTTGCTTGAACATGTCCTCCAATGAAGGTCCAGAAGGTGCAGAAGTGGTCACTTGAGGAGGATTCTGAGGTGCCATCGGTTGTTGTTGGGATGAGTTCCCATACCGAAGATTAGGATGATTCCTCCAATTGGGATGGTACCTATTTGTGGAGAGGTCTGGAGTGCTGTACCAGTTCTGATTATTGCCTTGATTATAGGGATGGACTGCATAAGCCTGAGACAAATCAGTCACGAACTCTTCCTTCGGAATGGGACATGCATCATACGGGTGCTCAGGAGAGTTGCACATGCTACACAACCTTGCAGGCTGAACCCTATCTATTGCCAATTGCCTTACAAAAGAAGCGAGATCATCCATTCTATTCTCAAGGGCCTGGTTGGACGAAGAGCTGTGGACCTCATGCACACCTCTTGTCTCAACAGAATTTCTTCTGGTTGTAAACTGCTGGGAATTTAGTGACATATTTTCAATCAGTTGCTTGGCAGCAGCTGGGGTTTTATCAACAAGTGCTCCCCCACCAGCAGCATCCAAAATATTCCTATCCATCGGCAGTAACCCCTCATAAAAGTACTGGATAAGAAGTTGTTCAGAAATCTGATGCTGGGGGCAACTGGATACCAAATGCTTGAATCTCTCCCAATATTCAGCCAATGACTCATTTCCTTGCCTGATGCCACATATTTCCTTCCTGATTGACGCAGCTCTGGAAGCAGGAAAATATCTCTCTAAGAAAACCTTCTTCAAATCGTTCCAGGTGGTAATAGAGTTTAGCTCAAGATATAACAGCCAATCCTTTGCAGCTCCCTGGAGTGAGAACAGAAAAGCTTTTAGCTTGATGCTATCCTCAGTTACTCCCTCTGATCTCGATGTTGTGGAGCAGACAACCTGGAATTCCTTCAAGTGCTTGTGTGGATCCTCACCTGCAAGACCGCTAAACTTTGGCAACAAGTGAATGAAACCAGATTTTAATTCAAAAGGAGTATCAGCACCAGGATATGCAATACACAAGCCATTATAATTTACATCAGGGGCAGCAAGCTGTCTTAATGTCCTTTGGTCACCCATGTTGTCAAAAACAGTTTTAGAATTAGAATCACTACTAGTGCTAGCCCGAATTTCTCTACGGCGTGTGTGCAGTGTTCTTTCAATTTCAGGATCAAAATCACACAATTTAGGGCAAGTAGACCTAGTAGCCAGACCAATTCAAAACAAGAACGAAAATAAAAGAAAAAAGAAGAAAAAAATGCGAAAATAACAAACAAGAGTCTCCGGCAACGGTGCCAATTTTTGGTCGCGCTGTCGCGCACGCGCCAAAAGGAACGAGCATTCAGTAAATATCCCAGTAACACAGAATATCACACACATTACAGAATTGCAAAGGAAAAATGGAACAATGATCCATATGTATGCCTGTTCAGAAACAATATATATTTACGTAGTTTAGGGCGACAACTCGGATGTCGTCTCACAAGGACTCTTGACTTGTTATTTACCACAAAAATCAGTTTTTTTTTGGGGGGGGGGGGGGGGTTGGTTTGAATTGCAAATGGAAAACAATGCAAAAACAGAACAATAAAACAGAGCAAGTTGAAAAGATTATCAAATAACGAAAGACGATTAATCTGCTGTTCTCGAATTTCCAACTATCATCGGTTCATGTAATTCCAAGCCCTAAGCAGATTCTAATCCCCTTTTAGTTGTAGCAATAATTAACAAACGAAATCGCTACTACGGATATATGTTCCTATTCCCGAATTAAACAAACGGGGTTAAGCCCTCATGAACTAAACGAACATGAATGAATACACGCGAATTAAACAAACGTGATTAAGTATAGGAACATAACATCACTGAAATGAATCAACACAACACTATACACTCCTGAATTAAACAAACAGAAATGTATAATATGGTATTGAAAAGGGAAAAGCAATTAAAATAGGAATTACAAAACCTCAAGTGTAGTGAAATTCGATTACAGTAGACTAATCATAGAAAATTAGTTCTCCATGAAAAAACGAAACACACAGAAAAATGTAAAAACAATGGAGAAGCAAAAGTCCTTTCAATCTGCCCAGAGCAGCCTTTTATACTATTCAGAAACTAAGCCCACTCGCGAGGCGAATATCATGAACAGCCTGCAACGTTTGGTCTTCTCGCGGGGCGAAGTACTTCTCGGGTGGCGAGGAATGGAAGAGTCATGACTTTTGGTCTTCAGTCTCGCGAGGCGAGACATGGATCCGCGAGGCGACACATAACGGGTTGCATTTCTCTGGAACAGCCAGCTATCAGGGTCGCGAGGCGAGGTGTTGTTCGCGGGGCGAACCAGAGAGGATGACATTTTTACTGTTCAGCTGGCTTTCAGGCTCGCGAGGCGAACACCTCCAGACTTGAAATTCCTCTGATTCTTTATTCCCTTGACTTCTAACTTAACCTGGAAACAATAAAATAGCCATAAGTGCTTTATTTGACTCAAAACTGGATAAATTAACCTAAAACTACTTTAGAGACTCAAAAGCTTGCTTGAGGACAATCTAATCTAATTTGGGTGAAAATGAGATATAATTAGCACAAAACCCTGGTCATACTAGCCATAAAACTAGATGAGCCAGAGGCTTATCACAGACCCTTCAATCTTGTATGATGGCAAAGCTGAAAGCCGGGCCAAAGACAAAAGAGATTGGAGAATCCTCTATCACACACACGAACCTGAACTTGAATCAACCAGACCATTCTACCCCTTACCAGAGTATGAATATGAGCCTAAACCCACATACACCCCATGGTATGCACCTATTCCTTATGAGCAGACTGGTCCACTTCCATCTCTCTTATACAATGAAATTGGACCTGCCCTCACTTACCTTCCACTACAGAAATTCCCACCTAGAAAAATCTATCCAAACTTCATAAAATTCCCACCCTTCAAACCACACACTGATGGTGTAGACAGGCATATCATTCGTCTGGTGGTCAAATCCACTCAAAAGGCTGCATCCAAGTACATCGAATGCCGGAGATCAAGGACATATGGCAGGGAGAAGTTCATTATGGGCATGAATACCAAATGGAAGAACTTTGTACATCCGAGGGAGTATGGCAGAGCTGCTGATGTGGTGGATCGCATCATGTATGCACACTTGAAGGCTGAAATTGAACTGCCAAGGTATATCTGGGCTACCAATTTTGTTCCACCCACCTGGCTATTCCACTCCTCTAAAGAAACCATAATTGGAGTGTGACCTCCCATGATTTGTCCAAGTCTTAACATGATTGGTCTGAATTCGGACAAGGATGCCAAATTTCAAAGAAGAATAGAGAAGATGCCTGCTAATGGCTCTTGCTTGTTTGAAGCTAGTCCTGATCCTTCTATTGATGAAGAGATGATGAAGTTTTTATTGAAAGAAAATGAAGATGAAGATAAAAGAACCAATGATGATGCAAGAGGCTTCTGGGCTTGTCATATTAAAGTATGCAATAGGCAAGCATCATCCTCTGGACTCAGTGAAACAAACAAAAGAAATACTCCAACAGTTAGATGAAAGTATGATCTCTCTAATGTTAGATTTTATATTCATGAGGACACTCTAGGAATTCCTCTAATTAGTCCTGTCTATGAAGAAGATCCTGTTCATTGGGCTCCAGATTTACCTAGACCCTTGCCTACCCCTGCACCAACTCCACAAGAATCTGCAGATTCTTCTAGGCATATTGAGGAAATAATTGTTGAAGGTCCTGATATGAACACAGAAGCTGTCCAGACTAAACCATTGGATGAAGAAGTTGCTAAGTCTGCAAACAGACAAGAAACTTTTGAGAGGCACTATTCACAATCATTGGCTCTGGCAGTAGTGCATCCACATGACCAAACTCAACAATCTCAAGCTCTAAGTACCCTGCAAGGTCAACAATATCTGCATGATTCAGCTGAAAGCTCAAGACCTTCACTGCCATCAAATCTTGAAGAAATAATAGGCAGAATAGTAGAGGAGAAGGTGAAACTAGAGGTCAAGGAGCAAGTAAAGGAACAATTTGCAGAATCCTTGGCTCCAACAAATGTTCTGATTAACCGGATGCTAAGCATCCTCACCAGTTTTCAACAAAGTCATAATCTTGTTGTTCAACCTCCTCCACCTCTACCAAATCAAGACACTCCTCAACAACCTCCACCCTCTTCTTAGTTTTCTTTTCTCTTTTTAACCGACAATGATGGTTCACTCCTGTTTCCTCTTTGTCTGATGACAAAAAAGGGGGAGAAAGGATTGAGAATTAAATTTTCATAGATATATATACAAAAGTCAGTTTTTGGATTATAAGTATCTGTTTGCATATGTATATTCTTATATTGTCTTGTTGCATACCTCTGTTTAATATGCTCTGATACTATGTTTGCTGCTTTTGATATATCTCTATGTTTTTATAGCTTTTGTCTTAAAGGTTCTTTTAGCTTTGATACTATGTCTTGAATATGACTGAGTCAATGATAATTGATCTGATAAGATATATATGATATGTGCTGCTGCTTATCTATTTTGTCTATTTTAAGTTTGAATTCTTTATCCTAGGGAGAGCTCTGTAGCTCTCTTAGAATTTTCTCACTCAAATTTAATTAGTTTTTGTCATCATAAAAAAAGGGGAGATTGTTAGAACCAAAGTGGTTTTGGATTAAATAATCTCTTAAGTTTTGATGTTAACAAAAAGGTTAAAATTGTATGGCAAAGTATTGTCAAAGATCTAACTTGTTTATTCTAGATTGTAGGACTGTTTGAATGATACTAGATAAAGAAACTTGGAAAGAGTATCTTCGCTTTGCTAATGGAATCATATCGGAATCTATTTTTTGATCCTCTAGACGAGTCTTCTATCCTTGGTAAATTTTTGAGTCTGTTTAGTTATTGCTAGACGAGGTCTTAAAATATTGGCTAAGGTAATATTATATAGATGAGTATCTAAGTCTAAGAAAAGTTAAGTAGCCGAGCCAATTAAATAACCTTCATAAAAACAACAAGACCAAAGACTTGATATTAGACGAGAAGTCTTACTAGACGCCACGTCAGCAGACGAACTATTGAGAATAGCAAGTCAAATGACCTGGAGCTAGACAACTAGACAAGAGTCTATAAACGCAGTATCGGTAGACGAGCCCGTCTTACTGATAAGTTACTATTGCATGTCTAAAGACCTGCGCGTCTACTAGCTATTAAAAATGAACCCGTCTAAGGTTAAGCATATTTATTTCAAATGATTGTTTACTTAATTCAAGATAATATATGTCTCTTTCCCTTGCTGCTTCATTGTTAACTCTTTGTTTCTTGAGAATAAAAAATATAGTACCATCGAGAACGTAAACCTTTGTACTCTGTCATCTACATTGATGTAAAGTTCAAACCAAGTACAAATAAGGAAAGTCAGAAAGCAACCTTCGGTACAACAAGGATGTGACAACTCTACTTTGAACATTCCTTTGATAAACAAGAGCACTTCTCCATGAAGCATATCAAGTTATCAGTCTCAACGGATCCTAGCATTTAATGCTATGTCTAAACAGATACAATTTGAAGACCGCTGAAGAAGTTCAAGACATCCAAGCACTCATTCTATAAATACTGGAAGAACCTCAATAGAAAAAGATACTAGCTCTGATATCAAAGTGCAAAAACTCTGCTGAAATTGTTAAACAAGTTTACTTGTAAATCTTACTGATCTTAAACTTTCATATTCTCACACATAGCGAGTTCTTAGATCAAATATGTTAATCTCTTTGTTAGAGTTAAAGCCTGAAGAGGCTTGGTAGAGAAAGAATACTTGTAGCTTGAAGAGGTGTTGAATACTTGTAAGAGTGAACCAGGATAAAACACCTGTGTGAATCTTCTAACCCTTATCTTTTACAGTTTTTGGTTATACTAATTGTGGGGTTTTGGATTTGAGTTTGTTAACTCTTTAAAAAGGTTTTCCTATTTGTGTGTTGCTTTTATTGTTTTACTTGTAAAAGGTTTGAGAAAAGGCTTTTTCGAAAAACTGTTAAGAAACACAATTCAACCCCCCTTCTTGTGTTTCCCCGTGTCAACTTCAGAAGCTACACCAAGATTTACCGAAAAACATCCTAAGGTAGCTGCACGATAATCTCTGAATATTCCTCCACAAGAAGCTTGCCCCAGATTCTTTTTTGATGCTCCATTGATATTGCATTTAATCCAATAGCACAATGGAGGATGCCAATGTATTTGCTTAATGCTTGGAGCTGCTCGGGCATGACAAGTGATGGAGAATGCTTTTAGAATACTAAACTCATTCATGGCTAAAAACATTGTACCATGATCATGATTAGTTCCTAGACACTTTAACACCAGCTTTGATCATTGCAATTGTTGAATAACATGTGATGAACTTGTTCTGAAATCTGCAAATGTTTCTGCTATGCCAAATACCCCAAAAAACATAAGTGATTGTTGCCAAAACAACATCACCTATTTGCGAGCTCCATGACATGTTGCAAGATGCAATAACTCCTAACACAGGAACAATCAATAGGAAAATTTAAAGTATAGCTAAGCCAATTCTAAATATAAATTGCACAAGAACAGTTAAAGAATAGGTGGTTAGTTGTTTCCTCAAAGCAGCCACACAAACTGCATCTAGATACAACAATGCCCCCTCATTCGAAGATTTTCATCTGTTGGAATCCTTTTTAAAAGAATTCTCCAAAGAAGAAATGTTTTAGAAGCAGGAATGGATATGTTCCATATTAATTTTCCCCATGAACATGAATTCTTGACAGGAAATTAGAAACTATATGCTTCTTTAAAACTTAAAGAACCACTTTCAGTTTGATTCCAAACCAGAACATCTTTTGCATCAGATTTCCGAATTACCACTTGAATCAGGGGTGGCAAAATTATCCAATTATCCACCATCCATCCAATCCATCCAAAGCTTAATTCATCCAATCCATCCATTACAAAAAAAAAAAGTTAATGGATTGGATCAAATTGGATCAGATTATTTTAGGATGGATAATGATCCATCCATTATCTTTTAAAATCCAATGGATCACATCTTTTAAAAAAAAAAACCATTGGATAAAATTTAATAAAAAAATAAATCATGAAAATCTGAAACTCATCTTTCTTCCCCTTCGTTCGTACGAACCCTAAACGTCACTTTCTTCCATTTTCCTTTGCTTTCTCGCTTCCAACTCACAGTTTCGTTCAAATTCCTTCCATTTTCCATCTATTTTCCTTCGATTTTTCGCTCGGCACTCACACTTTCTTTCAATTTTCTGCCATTTTCCTTCTCTTTCTCGCACCACCAACGTGTTTGATTCTCTCTCTCTTCGGTGAAGGTCACAATCTCAAAGCTTCTGCCATTCGAAGCTTCGGTGAAGGTTGCGATCGGAAACTATATGTTCTGTTTTGCATCCAAGGTCGCAATCTCAAAGCTTCTGCCATTCGAAGCTTCGGTGAAGGTTGCGATCGAAAACTATATGTTCTGTTTTGCATCCAAGGTCGCAATCTCAAAGCTTCTGCCATTCAAAGCCTTTGCTCCAAGGTCTTGCATCCATTTATTTTGTTCTGTTTTGTTTCAATTCTGTTTTAAACTGTATGTTCTTCTTTGGAAACAAGTATATGCAAATGGGAGTTTCAAAATTGGATTAGGAGCTTAACAAACTTGTTTTATTTTTTCTTATGATGTTTCTTACTGATTTTGATGAATGACTTTGGATAACAAAGTCCTCAACATGTTTTCACTTCTTTCATATTAAGCTACTTTTTTTAAAAGGGTAGATAAAATGGTATATTTGAACATGTGTTGTGACTTGTGAGTGAGTAGACAACTTCTATTTCTTCTTCTTCTAGATATTCCAGTAATGGAGATACCTATAGCAATATTAAGAAATTTCATCATTTTGAAGAGTTACATGAAGACTGGCTTCCAAATATAATAAACATCATTATGCAGATTTTGCTTCCTGCTTTTCAGAGTTCAGACAAAAAGGGCATAAAAAATTAAAACTAATGCATGAAGCAATATAATGTGAGAATGCTTGGATGAATGGCAAGCAACCTCCTAGGATCACTTTGCAATATTTCAAATTATCTATTATAGCTAGGAAGAAACCTGATTGACATTTGACAACTTTGTTTAATATGTGGAACATCAATATATATCTATAATGCCTATCAACCAGAATTTCAATATTGTAGAAACTTGGAAGGTTCAAGTTGGACCATGTCCATGATTGATTTATGGAGTATAGGTTTTCAGGCATTTAGCTATTGAAAAAGGAACAACGAATAGAGTATTAATTTAAGGAATTTTAAAGGGAAATTATTTCTTGAAATTAAGGTGCTGAATGAAACATTAACTTGTTATGTCAGGATCATTGTTATTAATGGCACTTTATTTTGCAGTCTAGTGCAGCCAGCAAACTACACAAAAGTGTTACATGATAGTCTAATTTTGGTGCAGTGTTGCATGAACACTAACAAACTGCAACATCTAATATGATGCATGGCATGTTCAATCTGTGCCACACTAAGTAGTCTTGATCTCTCTGTGTCACTATAATTTTTTAATGGTGATGAACTTACTTGAAAAAATCTTATATTTTTCCTTGAGCAACTTTGTTGAAACCTTGTTAGAAATTTCTTGAGGTAAAAATGTTGGAAGCCGTTGTCATTGCATTTCAAAAGGAACTCTCTGGGTTCACATGCAGATACATCTATTAATTGGTCCACTATATGTGAAGAATGCCTGTGAGTGTTTTGTGACAAGTTTGTCCACTGTAATTTCAAGACTCTACTTCTCTTTCTCTGGCTAATACACGTTAAATACAGATATCCAGGTGTATGTTAGAAAACTTCTGATAATTTGCTGGTGAGATGGATCCTGGAAAAGATTGATAATGTGTTATGCATCAAAGTTTCATTCACGATGTTAAATTGCTGTGAAGTGGTGGGATCCAAATTTTATGATTGACTACTTCTTACATCAATCATTTGTAGAATAATGTTAAACTCACAAAATTACATGCACATCATCTTATATTTATATGGTTTTCACAATCTGACTGTAGCTAGTCTTCATCTTTTGCACTCACTCTTATTTTGCCATCTCACATAATGTGAAGTGATGTGTTTGGTGCTGATGTGCACCAAGCATTATTCATCTTTGTATATGATAAAATACAAATTATGATTTTTTTATCTTTGTAGAAAACGTGTGCACTAGCAGGTTTTTGTCATCTGAAAAAGAATAAGGAAGAAACAGAAGGAAAATATGTGTGCATTGTGATTTACTCTTGCTGCAATTCTACACATGATAGCTCTCCTATTGACATTTAAATTTAGCTGTTAATCTCCAGTGTTAAAAACAATCACCATTTCTATAAGATATGGTAGTGCATCAACTTTATCTAGTATGATTTTGTGGATGTTTTAGGCTTTGAAATTTGAACAATATTAACAACAACCAAGTATTTTCCTACTAGTTAGGGAACAGATTTTGTTCATGACTAGCTAACATGTGGTTTTCTACGTTGATGTGTTTACAGGTAATATGTCTAATGAAGAGTATCAAGTTGAGGATGAAGTTGAAGAAAGTTCGGCCCCTAGTTCAAAAAGAACTAAAACATCTATGGCTTGGGATTATTTTGAG
Source organism: Sophora flavescens (assembly GCA_030762895.1). NCBI lineage: Eukaryota > Viridiplantae > Streptophyta > Magnoliopsida > Fabales > Fabaceae > Sophora > Sophora flavescens. The sequence continues at coordinate 25,782,331 of CM061062.1, read as the reverse complement.
AAGTTTGTAGATCATAATGGGCTTCCAAAAGCAAAATGTAAACACTGTGGTAAAGTCTACATGGCAAGAGAAGGTGGTGGGACTTCAAATTTGAGAAATCATGTGAAGAAATGTGCTGTAGGAGAAAAGAGCATTCACCAATCACCAATTCACATATTCTCTTTGTATCTATGGACTTGTCTGTAATGGGAATTTTTGGAATTGGAATTGGAATTGAATATCTTTGATAAGATGTAGTTGTTTTCATTAATGTTTTAAAATGAGTAGTTAAAGATGTATGTATCTAGAAATTATTTAGTAGAGTTGAGATCTTAATGCATTTTATCAAATTAATGGTAAATAGACTATCACTTAATTTAAATACAAGTTCATTTCAAAAGAACATTTTTCTATTTTAATATGTAACTATGTAAAAAAAAATCGCAGAAATCAATTATATATTTTAGTGGTTAACTCATTTTATACTGAGTTAAATGGAAATAATTTCGCAAGTAGGAGAGAGACGGTAGAGATGGGAAAGAGAGAGAGGGGGGAGAGAGAGAGGAGGAGAGGATATTTTAAAACCAATAAAATAATTTAATTGTACAAAAAAATTTATTAGGAGATGATATTTTAAAATTAATAAAATTATTTAATTGTACAAAAAAAATTATTAGGAGAGGATATTTTAAAACTAATAAAATTATTTAATTGTAAAAAAAATTATTCTTTAAAATAATTTTTATGGATGGATTGGATATCCATCCATTAAAAAGTTGTTAATGGATGGATTGGATGGATTTTATTAAATGGATATGGATGGATTGGATTTTTTTTAATGAATTTTTAATGGATCATAATGGATTAATGGATCGTTTTCAATCCATCCATTACAATCCGCATAAAAATTTATCCAATCCATCCATTTGCCACCCTACACTTGATGAATCTCATCAACAATATGAGGAACCTTCTCTTTTAGAAATAAAGGAATATTCCACTTACTATTAGAGATGAATTCACTCACTGATGCATTTAGAGAAGCATGCAAATTGAAAGGAATGTTCATCTTATGAACTAGTGGCAAATTGAGCCACTCATCATTCCAAAAGTTAATTGACTTTCCATCCCCAACCTGCCAAGAAGAGTTTTCCAGAACAGTTATAATATTCAGTTTTAATCCAGGCCAAATTGAAGATTGAATATATGAAGGAGCAGGAACCATTTTCCTCATATATCTAGCTCTTAAAAACTTGGCCCATTGACTATCAGATGCTATCATTTCCCAACAAAGCTTCATCATTGCAGCCTCCTTAATATATCTAATAGATCTTAATCCTAATCCCCCATCCTCCCAAGGTTTACAAACCAAATTCCAAGAAATTGTCACTAGTTTTTTAGTTTGAATATCACCTGACCATATAAAATTCCTTATCCATCTATCAATGATTTTTAACAAAGAGATAGGCCATGCATAAATATAAAACTGTATGTAAGAATACCATGACTAACCGATTTAAGAAGCTGAACTTCCCCATAATTGAGAGCAATAATCCTTTCCAACTTGCAAATTTAAGCTTAATTCTATCCATGATTGGCTGCAAATGAACTCTTCTTGGTTTACCCTTGAAAAGAGGGACTTCAAGATATGTAAAAGGTGAGATACCAACGGAGAAACCAAGAACTCCACTAATTTCTAAACATCCCTCAGCACTCAAGTTCCCAGAATAAAATTTGCATTTATCTAAACTAAGAAATTGTCCTGAAGATTCAGCATAATCTTTAAAAGGGACATAAGGGCTTTTAGACCCTTTTTTTTAGACCATTACAGAAAACTAAAATGTCATCTGCATATAGCACACGACTAGGAGTATAAAAGCCTTTTGGACTAAACATTGGTTTCAAAATACCCGATTGCACTAGAGATGAAATTCCTCTGCTCAACATCTTCAGCAAGGTAGAACAAGAGAGGAGATAGAGGATCTCCTTGCCTCCCAGAGGATACTTCCAAGGATGTTTCTAGATATTTTGTTTAGGCTTAATATTTTTTGATTCTGCTAGAAATTAGATAAGAACTTGGTGGATGATACCATTAACATTTTTCAGTTCTACTAGAAATTGGATAACTGCTAATACACTAAAGCTTCATTTAGATAATAGTTGGATTTTTTATTTTTTATTTTTTATCAGAGATAATAATTGGATTTAGTAAAGTGGTATTTACCAACTCAACCCTTGTAAAAATTATACTCACTCGTCACTTTGTTGTTTTTGGGATTTGGTACACTTATCAAATTAGTTAACAAGAGAACATAAAAACTTCTACTGTAAACTATAAATTACTAATTTTGTAAAATTGTCGAGCAATAAAACTTTAAAAATGAATAAACAGAAGGGACAATCTAATTTCTAGTAAAACATCCATTTCCTATTTTTTTTTTATAGCATTATCAATCTATTTACAAATATAGTATTAATGCCTAAATTTTCTTTTTCTTAAACTGCATAATATCCTTCAATTTTCTCCTTTAGAAATTCCATAGGCACCCAGTGTCCACATGTCCTAAAGAAGCAGATGAACATTCCTGATTCCCAAATGATCTTTGAAACATTTCATTGTACATCACAGAGGAGATGTCAGCATCAAAGTCACTTTCTTGAGCTTTCTGATTTTTTTGCTTTGTACTTGATCCATGATCTTCAATTAACATCCTCAACATGGATTGATCTTGATACATAGAAAAATCTAAGCACTGTGAATTCCCAACTTGGTTTGCAATTTGTGTGGTAGGGGCAGTTTTGGTAAAAGACCATGAGGCAGGGGAAATATGAGAGGGGTTTGAAGAATATGAAGGTGCTAACATAGAATCCTCAGTTTGATTTGGATTGGAGAAGCAGGTCACGTATGATGATTCCCCAACTGTAGTTTTTGTTTCACTATTGTATGGTGAAGAAGAATCCATCAATGGAGGAAGTTCCTTTTCATAGGAGCTGAACCTCACCAACCCTTGAACATGCATTTTCTTTCCACAGGAACTCTTCTGAAAAACTCTGCAGATAGCCCACTCATTCTGAAAGGAAACCAAAAATACAACCATATTAACAAATATTCATATCAATAATGTCACACTTAAACTTGAATTAAACATTGTTATCCATGTGTTAATTAATGGCAAGGTTTTAAATTGCGGTTACGATCACGGTTGTAGTTACACTATGTTTAAAGTCATTGTTGATAATTGCAAATTAGGGTAAATTGCATCTGATGTGGTCGCAATTGTTATCGTGATGTGATTGCGAAGACTACCAAAATCATAATGTTACAGCCTCAATTGCAATTTCGAACCTTATATTAAAATCCTGATTAATGATTGCAAATGTTTATCGTATGGTTAATGACTTAACATTTGTCATTAATTATCAGAAAATATATTTTTTAGTCTATAAATGTTGATAACCAATAATTAACTGATTGATATTCAAGTAGGTATATTTTTTAAGAATACACATTAACATTACTGTATTCAAATCCACCTTGTGCCATAATAGAAAACAGAGGCAAAAGCAGAGAACAAACTTTACCTTAGCCGTTTTGGGTTGATTATATATAGAAAATTTCCCCTCTAATCTGTATTCATGCATGACCCAGTTTGTTTTTTCACCTTTTGGAGCTCTTCCTTTGTAGAAAACCAGAGTTTTCTTCATTCCAATCAGTGCCTCTACCTTGTATATCTCTTTGTCTTTACCTGTGGCCTTCCAGTAGCCAGCATCAGTGGCCCTATTTGTCCTTAGACCAGTTGGGTATTTCTTGTCCCTCACACAGAAAAAATACCACTCTTTTTCACCCATTTTGGCTTTCCCTACATAGAGGTAAAAAAATGTAAAAAAATTGAAGGTAACATAAATAAGAATGCTTAATAACAAAAAAGAATCAAAAGTCCTTAGGAATTAAGAGACTCACCAGGCAAATCCCATGGCTCACACTTATTCAAATCAACCTCTCCAATTGCTCTAGCACAAAAGCTATTGTCAAGAACCTTCTCAGAGAGGTAGTGAGTTATGAGTTCTTCATCTGTTGGATGAAACCGAAAACCCGGTGGCAATTCAAACTTCTGATCTTCCTCTATATATCTAGAAACGTTTTCCATTGCTTCAATCCCACACTAAAATTCTCTGTTCCATTAAACACAAAACAAACCCATCAATTTCAATTAGTAATTCAAACAACAACACAATCATTTCTCAAATATTTAACATAGGATATTAGGAATCAATCAAAAATACTAAAAATCTTAAGACACCCATGAATGATTATAATTGTTTGAAGATTTTTTTGAAGGACAAAGAAGCCAACCTGTTAAGAGATTAGACAAGGATATGTAGTGGAAGAAAAGAAAGCTTTTTGGGTTACAAATATATACTAAGAATGTATGTAACCGAAAAAAAGAAAAGGAAATAATAGAAGGAATGAATGGAGAAAGGTTTTGAGGTAATATGAAGATGTTGTTAAGAAAAGACTGTGTTGTGAGAAAACATTGGTCCTTAAATACTGGTTCTTTTTATTCCTAGATTCAGAGAACCGTGGTTTGCATAACAACTTGGGTATGTTTCATGCTTTTAGCAGTGTCTTTTTTTTACTTTCGTGAGTTAAGTTTCATGTTCAAATTGACTAGGAGCACCTCACCGAGTTAGCCTGCACGTAACTGTTATGTTAATGTCACCGTGTTCTCTAATTAGCCCTTAGTTGTTGTAATAGTTATCTCATTAATTTCAATTCAATGTCACACCTTTGTTACATTGATTAGTGATGAACCAATTATTGGTAATATAGATTGATTAACAGATTAATATTTTACTTTATTTTGGTGCATCAAGGGTATCCTCCTGCCGATAGCTAGAACTAATCTCTTTCAAGTCGAAAAGATCACCGAAGTGAGTTTTGTCTCTCCCAACAAAGCTTTTTACATTTATACGGCAGGAATCAAACTTCTGTCATCATGCTTAAGGAATCTAACTATCTACCAACTGTGTTGGGTTTTGTTGATTAATATTTTGGTTTCTGCTTCACCAAATAAATTATTAATCCATTAATTAATCAATATACGTTGTTAATCAACAATTGACTCATAGCATCCGGTGCAGGTCAAGTATGAAATTTGTAAGGGTAAAAGAAATATATCTCCTTTAGTAATATTCCTTAACCGAAGTCAAATAATAATAGAGTAATTAAACTGTCACTTTGGTATTAAAAATGTACAATACCATTGGTAATTTTGCTATTGTTGTTTAAATTATATCATGATTCAGTCCTTAAATTATTAAAACTTGTTTCAAATTACTTATTTTACTATTTAGAGTAGATAGCGGGAAACACTTTTGATTCATTTAACGATTGAATCGTACGCATAATTTAATTTGGTACTAATTTTTGATTGAAATATATATGTAAGGACCAAAATACCATTTATCTTAATAATATGGCTTAATTTCAATTTTGGTCCTCCTACTATCGGTCATGTGTGATTTTGGTCCCTAAACTTTTTTTTGTGCACATTTGGTCCCCTATTTTTTCAATGTTGTAAATTTGGTCATTTTGTCAAAGTCTGTCAATTTTTTCAATGATCAACATAGGGGAACCATTCCTCTAAGCCCATAGAACCACTGCTCTAAGCGCATATAACCTCTTGTTGAGCTTTTGTGATAAAGGATCATGTGGTGGAACAAAAAAAGGTCCCCGAAAGGAGGGACAAAACTAGTAAATAGCATAGAGAAACCACTGAATCGTGTTGAATCGGAGACGCAGAGGATGAAGAACCTCAATCAGAGGCTGTGTGCTTAGAGAAACGGTTCCTCTATGTTGATCATTGAAAAAAATTGTGAAACATTGTACAAAATGACCAAATTTGTAACATTGAGAAAACACGTGGACCAAATGTGCACAAAAAAAAGTTTAGGGACCAAAATCGCACATAACTAATAGTAAGGGACCAAAACTGCAATTAAGCCTAATAATAATAATAATAATTCGTTGAAAAATTGGGGTTCTTTATTTTAACAATAATTATTTATAGGAAAACTCTAGGTGAAAATATGTCCACATAAACTATTTTCTTTTCAAATCAGAAAATAAAGGAGAGCTACCTGTTCACCATACAAAAATGAAAATGAGGGGGAAAGAGTGAGCTACCTCCAACCCAATTGATGCTTTATCCTTTATTGTAACTGTCTAATGGTGATATTTATCCAAAAACATACACTCTTTTCGTAAAGAAAAATAATAAGAACAAACATGCAGTATGATGACTAAATCCACCTTATCCCGTAGATGTGATCCACTTAAAAGTACATAAATTACGTGAATCAAAAAACAAAAGAAAAGAGCTGTTAGTTTTGGAACAATATCCGCAAAGCTGTAGTTACTTTATGAGAATAAGCTGGCAAACATATAAATATGAGAAATCAAAAAGTCTGCTATTTATTTATGGCCAGCTTATTTTGCATTCAGTTCATCGTGATCAGGCGTTTAAATCAAACAAGATTACATTGGGGAAAAAAGAAGATAATAATACCTTTTCATTGTTGTTTGGGCTTCAATGACTCAAGAGGGAGTGAATTGAGTCTTCTTAAAATATTTCCCTTTTAAAAACTTTTTACAAAACTTTTCAAATTAGAGTTGCGGATTTGCGGCCACATGAACTTTTACAAAATCAATGAAGGGTTTATATAAAATCTTGAATTGAAAGATGATGAAGATAAGAAAGAATAATTCAGAATAGGCTCGGGTTCAAAACTCAATAATAACAGAATACAGAAACTGATTAAACCTTTAAAGATTAAGAACAAGTTATGCAAGTTTCAGATACAAGCATTAACAATCAAGAACAAACTTGCAGGTTTCAGTTTCAGTATTAGTTCAGTTTTAGCAATCAAGAATGGTTTTGATCAACTCAGTTTTGAACGCAGATAACACATTATTGATTACAATCAGACTCAGGTTTCAATACAGTTTATACATATCAAAAACAGAAATTATATTGAACTTTGAACATCAAAATTACAGGTTCTTGATCATAAACATAAAGTAAAGGAGTTTGAGTTTAGAGATACCACACAGGCAGATTTATCCTTGTTCAGTCACCTCTACTATGACCTACATCTAGTCCCCACTCCACCTGTGGGTTTTCACACACTAACACAACAAGCTTTAGCTAGGTAGCTTGAAAAACCTTTAAACCACAGAACGCTCCTTCACCTCGAGATACCACAATATTGTGAAGAGCCTCAATGTTCTTCCTTAGGGATACCTCACCCTAATCACTCAGAGAGACTCCCTCTCTCTTTACAATCAAATAAAACGAAAAATTGATTCTTAACTCTCAATAGTCAGATAAACAAATTGAAGCACTTATGAGAATGAAACACTCTTTTCACAATAAGCTCAAGTAAGAAGATGAATGATTTTCACAATTGATTTCTCAAAATGATTTTGTAAAACTGTGATATGTTATGATTGATGTTATTCGTAAAAAGTGTTCCTTTGGTCCCTCTTTATATAGAAAACAAGTTATAGTCGTTGGGATCGATCAAAACAGATTTGGATCTGATAACAGAATATGTTTTCTTGATTTTGGTTCTTGAAATAAGATTCTACATCGGTTCTTATAATTCTCATCAGTCTTGAAAATAATCGCGTCCATCTAGCCATTTGAATTTAAGATTTTACATCGGACGAGCTAGTAGACAAGCTCCATATGCCATATCATTGGACGGATCTTCTCATTAAGATCTTAGCAAGTCCAAAGACTTGTGTGGACGAGCGCTTCTCTCACCTTAGTGGACGATCACTTCTGTCACTTTAGTGGACGAGCACTTCTGTCACTTTAGTGGACGAGCGCTTCTGTCACTTTAGTGGACAAGCGCTTCTGTTACTTAAGTGGATGAGCACTTCTGTCACTTTGGAGGAGCGCTTGTATCACTTTAGTGGACGTGCGCTTCTGTCACTTTAATGGACGAGTGCTTGTGTCACTTTAGTGGACGAGCACTTCTGTCACTTTGTATTGGTCGAGCGCTTGTATTACTTCAGTGTTGAACGAGCGCTTCTATTACTTCAGTGTTGGACGAGCATTTCTGTTTCTTATTTCCAAAAATCATTTTTATTAACGAAAACTTATTCCTTTTAATGCAGGTTATGAAAATTGATTTTCTTCATGCATCTTTTTAATTGAGCTATTTGTGAATAAGTAATTTAATCTCTTACAAATCAAAGACTTAAATCTAATTTCTCCTTTAAGCTCTTGTCTTGATGATTCCTTGATCTTCGTCTTTGCTCTTTGATTCCTCCATGTAGCCCTTTTGATTTCTTCAAGTTCTTCCTTGAATATTCTCCTTTAATTGCTCACTGAACTTGTTGATCACTGCTTGATACCTGTCTTTGCTATTTGATACTAAAACACTTGCATACACATTAAGTTGTATTTGTCATATATCAAAATCTCTAAGTCATTGAGTCTTACAATCTCCCCCTTTTTGATTATGATAAATCTTTTAACAAATTATAAGATCAGAGTATAAGTGTAGCAGAAGCTAAGTGTTTTGACAGATTTATATCATGGTATCAGAGCAGTCAGAGCAGAAGTATATCAGAACAAAAAAAAATATTAATAGAGCAGAACTTGGTTTACTCCCCATTAATCATTTAAGCTTATAAGCTCCCCCTCAACATATGCATGTATAATTTGTTATTATCCCCTTTCTCTATATCATACTTTTTCCTCCCCCTTTAGGCATTATCAAAAAGGTAAAGAAAAGAAACATTCAAAGCAATAGAGAAGGCAATCATTTAAACATTCAAACATAGCATATAAAATTGTTCATGATAGAGGGATAGGGATTAGATATAGGATTGATCGATTATGCCCAATTCTCTTCTATTGAAAAAGAATCTTTCCTTGTTCAAGGGCTTGGTAAAAATATCTGCAAGTTGTTTAGTTGTATCAACATATTCAATTTCAATTTCTCTACTTTGTATATAGTCTCTAATGAAATGATGTCTGATTTCTATGTGTTTAGTTCTAGAGTGCATTATGGGATTCTTAGTTAAGTTAATTGCACTTGTATTGTCACATCTAATAGGAACTTGGTTTAGTTGCACACCATAATCAACTAATTGTTGTTTCATCCATAAAACTTGTGCACAACAGCTACCAGCTGCTACATATTCAGCCTCTGTAGTGGATAAAGCCACACTAGATTGTTTCTTACTGAACCATGATACTAATGAGTTTCCTAGTTAAATGGCAAGTTCCACTAGTACTCTTTCTATCTAGTTTACAACCAGCAAAATCAGAGTCTGAATAGCTAATTAAAGTACATGTAGCTTCCTTGGGATACCATAATCCCATGTCTTTTGTTCCTAACAGATACTTAATTATCCTTTTAACTGCTGTTAAGTGTGATTCTTTTGGATTCTTTTGATACCTAGCACACATGCATACACTAAATATGATATCTGGCCTACTAGCAGTAAGATAAAGTAGCGAGCCTATCATACCTCTGAATTTAGAAACATCAATAGGTTTACCTTGCTCATCCTTGTCCAGATAACAGGAGGTACTCATTGGAGTAGCCATCTCCTTAGCATTTTCCATGACAAACTTCTTGATCAACTCATTGCAGTACTTGGTTTGGCTAACAAAGATTCCATTTTCAGTTTGCTTTATTTACAGTCCAAGGAAAAAGTTCAGCTCACCCATCATTGACATTTCAAACTCACTCTGTATAAGACTTGCAAACTCTTTGCACAAATGCTCATTAGTGGCACCAAAAATTATATCATCCACATATATTTGTGCAAGTAAAATGTTGTGTGCCTTTTTCTTAGTGAACAAAGTTGTGTCAACTTTACCTCTTTTAAATCCTTTTTCAATGAGAAAATTACTTAACCTTTCATATCAAGCCCTAGGAGCTTGCTTTAAGCCATATAGTGCTTTAGACAGTTTATAAACATGGTTAGGCAATTCATTATTCTCAAAACCAGGTGGTTGACCAACATACACTTCCTCTTGTATAAATCCATTTAAGAAAGCACTCTTAACATCCATTTGATACAATTTAAATCCTATTATGCAAGCATAAGCAAGTAGCATTCTTATAGCTTCTAATCTTGCTACTGGTGCATATGTTTCATCATAATCGATGCCTTCTTCTTGGTTATACCCTTTGGCTACCAATCTAGCCTTATTTCTTACAATTATACCATTTTCATCTAGTTTATTCCTAAAAACCCATTTTGTACCTAGTACTTGACAGTTCTTTGGTTTAGGCACTAGTTTCCAAACTTGGTTTCTTTCAAACTGGTTTAACTCATCTTGCATAGCCATCATCCAATGTTCATCAATTATAGCATCATCTATGTTCTTAGGTTCTACTTGAGACACAAATGCCTTATGATTATTCCAAGATTGATCAAATAACTTTAATAGAACAATGTAGACGTACTATAAATGATATATAAGTCAACACAAAGATTCACATTCACACATTAATAATGATAATTAGAAAACATATTCAATCAATATTCTTTCTTTATTGTTACCCATTTTGTGTTTGGTGAAGGCTCTATGTCATGAGTCCAATTTTTGTTCTTGACCTTCCACCACACCTACAAAACAGAATTTCATGTTTGTGCTATAGGCACCCAAATTTTCTTGGGTCCTTCATGGTTAGTGTATGATAAAGTTCCTTTTGGAACCCATATTTGCCTAGATTTATTGTATGCTGATTTTCTGTATTGACATGTAGAAGCTGTGTGACCTTTTCTAGCACAAAAATTGCATTTAACAAATGGTGTGTTTGATGTCTTAGGCGCAGCAAAAAATTTCTTGAAAGATTTCTCATGTATCTTAGGTTTATAGCCTATTTCAGCCTTATCATAAACACATTTTTGCTGTCCTAATAAAGCATTCAAGTTATCTCTACCATTTGTGAACTTGGCTAAGTCATTTTTCAGTTTTTCAACTTCTTTAGTTAATGTACAACACTTAGAACAATTAGAGTTAGATGCAATCAAGATTTATTTATATCTACTAATTCTAGATAGATCACCATTCAAATCATTTATTTGTTTCTCCAACTTAGGACAATTATCATATATAGGTGGTCCCAAAACAGTAGCCGATCTTTCTTTTATAGCACAATTTTCTGTTTTCAATTCATCTAGCTCTTTGTTTAAAACAAAATTTTTCTATTCTAGTCATGTGATGGTTTTCTTAGACTTAATTAGCAATCTAGCAAGTCTAATGGATTCTTTATGAAGTTCTTCAAAAGCATTTTGCAATTCATCATAAGAAGGTTGATAATTAGAACTTACTTCACTTTCTGAATCACTATGATTGCTGGCCATCAAGCACAATTTTGCCTCCTAAGATTCAGATCCTTCAATGGAATCTACATCATTATAATCCCAAGCAATGTAGGCCTTTCTTGGCTTTCTCCACTTCTTGTCCTTTGAGTCAAACTTTTCAGTTTTGTCCTTCTTTTTCAGCTTTGGACAGTCAAGTTTCATGTGGCCAATCTTTCCACATTCATAGCATGTGATGTTGTTGGAAGAGTTGTCACATTTGCTGAAATTTCTCCTTTGAAAAGTGGATGGATTTCTTTTGAAGTTGCCTTTCTTCTTTAGGAAGTTCTTGAATTTTCTAACTAGCGTTCCCATCTCTTCTTCAGATTCTGCCTCTTGTGCTGAATCATCATCATCACTGTCTTCTACTTCTCTGACTTGTGATTTCAGAGCCAGTCCCTTCTTTCTTTTATCAGTTTCTTCACTCTCATTCAGTCTGTTCAACTCCAATTCATGTTCTTGCAGTTTTCCAAATAATGTGGTAATATAGTCATTGATGAGAGGTCTCTAGATTCCGAGATTGCAGTTACTTTAGGTTGTCATTCCCTGCTCAAGCATCTCATTACTTTGTTAATTTGATCCTCATTTGATATAGCTTTTCCAAGACCAGCCAATTGATTTACAATGTGTGTGAATCTCTTTTGCATTTCAGTCATAGGTTTTCCTCGATTCATTCTTAACAGTTCATACTCATGTGTGAGGGTGTTCATTCTGGCTCTTTTGACGTATGTGGTTCCTTCATGTGTTACTTGCAATGTATCCCACATCTCCTTTACTGATTTGTAATTTGAAACCCTGAAAAACTCATCACGGCTTAAAGCATATGTTATAATATTCTTAGCACGTTCATTATATTGAACTCTTTTCTTATCATCCTCATTCCATTCAGTTTTAGGCTTATTTCTTGGAGCACCATTAGCATCTACAGTAGAGGGGACAAATAGTCCATTTTCTATTGCATCCCATATGTCAACACCTGCTGCCTCAAGAAAGATAACCATTCTTTCCTTACAATAGATATACTCAGATCCATTGAAGGCAGGCAGGCGTGCAAGGGAAGCCCCTTCATTGAAACAATCATTGTAAGACATACTCTTATAGATGTTAAGCCAAACTTCAGAGTTTAGCTCTGATGCCAATTTTTGTTTTGGGTTTATATAAAATCTTGAATTGGAAGATGATGAAGATAAGAAAGATTAATTCATAATAGGTTTGGGTTCAAAACTCAATAACAATAGAATACAGAAACTGATTAAACCTTTAAAGATTAAGAACAAGTTATGCAAGTTTCAGATACAAGCATTAACAATCAAGAACAAACTTGCATGTTTCAGTTTCAGTATTAGTTCAGTTTTAGCAATCAAGAATGGTTTTGATCAACTCAGTTTTGAACGCAGATAACACATTATTGATTACAATCAGACTCAGGTTTCAATACAGTTTATACATATCAAAAACAGAAATTATATTGAACTTTGAACATCAAAATTACAGGTTCTTGATCATAAACATAAAGTAAAGGAGTTTGAGTTTAGAGATACCACACAGGCAGATTTATCCTTGTTCAGTCACCTCTACTATGACCTACATCTAGTCCCCACTCCACCTGTGGGTTTTCACACACTAACACAACAAGCTTGAGCTAGGTAGCTTGAAAAACCTTTACACCACAAAGCACTCCTTCACCTCGAGATACCACACTCTTGTGAAGAGCCTCAATGTTCTTCCTTAGGGATACCTCACCCTAATCACTCAGAAAGACTCCCTCTCTCTTTACAATCAAATAAAACGAAAAATTGATTCCTAACTCTCAATAGTCAGATAAACAAATTGAAGCACTTATGAGAATGAAACACTCTTTTCACAATAAGCTCAATCAAGAAGATGAATGATTTTCACAATTGATTTCTCAAAATGATTTCGTAAAACTGTGATATGTTATGATTGATGTTATTCGTAAAAAGTGTTCCTTTGATTCCTCTTTATATAAAAAACAAGTTATAGTCGTTGGGATCGATCAAAACAGATTTGGATATGATAACAGAATCTGTTTTCTTGATTCTGGTTCTTGAAATAAGATTCTACATTGGTTCTTATCATTCACGTCCATCTTGAAAATAACCGCGTCCATCTAGCCATTTTGAATTTAAGATTTTACATCGGACGAGCTAGTAGTACGAGCTCCATATGCCACGTCATTGGACGAGTCTTCTCATTAAGATCTTAGCAAGTCCAAAGACTTGTGTGGACGAGCGCTTCTGTCACCTTAGTGGACGAGTACTTCTATCACTTTAATGGACGAACACTTCTATCACTTTAGTGGACGAGCGCTTCTGTCACTTTAGTGGACGAGCGCTTCGGTTACTTAAGTGAACGAGCACTTCTGTCACTTTGGATGAGCGCTTGTATCACTTTAGTGGACGTGCGCTTCTGTCACTTTAGTGGACGAGTGCTTGTGTCACTTTAGTGGACGAACACTTCTGTCACTTTGTGTTGGACGAGCGCTTGTATTACTTCAGGGTTGGACGAGCGCTTCTATTACTTCAGTGTTGGACGAGCGCTTCTGTTACTTCAGTGTTGGACGAACACTTGTATTACTTCAGTGTTGGACGAGCGCTTCTGTTTCTTATTTCCAAAAATAATTTTCATTGACGAAAACTTATTCCTTTTAATGCAGGTTATGAAAATTGATTTTCTTCATGCATCTTTTTACTTGAGCTATTTGTGAATAAGAGATTTCATCTCTTACAAATCATCTAAGACTTAAAATCTAATTTCTCTTTTATGCTCTTGGCTTGATGATTCCTTGATCTTCGTCTTTACTCTTTGATTCCTCCATGTAGTTCTTTTGATTTCTTCAAGTTCTTCATTGAATATTCTCCTTTAATTGCTCACTGAACTTGTTGATCACTGTTTGATAACTGTCTTTGCTATTTGATACTAAAACACTTGCATACACATTAAGTTGTATTTGTCATATATCAGAATCTCTAAGTCATCAAGTCTTACGTTTATTACCATCACCGAAGTTAATTGTTTGACCATAAATTTAATTTTGATATATTTTTAATACAAATTTTTTTTTATACGGTTAACTAATCACATATCATTTTATATATAATTTTTAAGGTAGTTATTATAAAAAAAATATTTTAATGTTGTGATTAAATATTATTAGTTGTTAGTATATAAAAATATTGTTTTTGTCAAAAAAATATAAAAATATTGTTATTGTAATTAAATCCAAAATTATTTGTATAAAATTTGTCACTAATATAAGCCACTGTGATCGATACATGAATGCTAAAAGTTAAATATAACTTCTATAAAGAATAAAATACCTAGTAATTCATATTTATTTTCATGAAAAATAAGGCATGCCATTCAGCACCACTCGTTTATTATAAGCTATCTCAAATGTCAAATATATAGCAATGATATTATATGATACAGATCTCTTCCAGTTCAATCAATAGTCTCGAGTTTAAATTCATGCCTTGAAGAGTTAAAACTTTTGATCAATAGTCAGTGTTAAAAAACTTTTGAAGAGTTTTGTTGCCTTTATAGTCTAATCTGGGTCGATAGATTAGTCTTCATAATTTTATTTTTTTTGAAAAGGTAAAAGTATAACTATCTATTAATACGAGTACAAGCATACTCTAAACCCATTTACAAATAATGGTAGAACCACAAAGAGTAAAGAACAGTTACAAATTACACCCGTTCAATACACTTTCTAGGATCTATACACCAGTTGCTAAAAGAACAAAAACCCTGTATTACTGATGCAGAAAACCACTTCCATGAACAGCAGCAAGGATCTAATACAATAAGGCCATTACTTGAAAATTAGAAGATCGTGTTTGGGAATGGAATTTATTAGAAATAAAGGCACCGAATACCTTTGTGTAAATGATAACATTTCTTATTACATCAACTTTGTTTTTTTCTTTTAGGGAAACCACTTACAACCACTTTTATTTATAAAAAATAATAATTAAATGACTTTTTAGACAGCAAAAAACTTACTTAAAGAGAATATGTCTTTAAAGTGAGCAAATAATTAAGGGTATATCTACACTTATTGAATTCTTCTAAAAAAGAATCTACACTTATTGAATAAAATGTATAAATATCTCAACTTACTAAACTTAATAAATAATTTAACAATATATATATATCTTTACTTATTTATTTTAAAAACAAATTTACTTAAAATTAAAGAAGCTTTTTCTCTTTTATATTTTGCCGATCATAAAGTCACTTGATAATAGAAAGACAAGGATATCCCAGCTTACCACTTACACAAAGGTATTCGGTGCCTTTATTTCTAGTATAATGAAACTTTTATGAAGAAATTTTTATTTCTTAATTATGACGGTATAAGTCACAGACTTTTTCGTAGGTTTATTTATTTATTTGCTACAATGTGGGTTTATTTTGTTCTATAGAGTTTTTCTTTCTTTTATTTTTTAGGTCTTGATAACCAATGTCTTAAGTTAAAGAGTCAAATAAAAGTAAGTTTTCATCTGGGAAGAAAATCTAACACTTCATAAAACATTGCCCACATCACTTCCCAATAAAAAAAGTTCCTTTGGCACCGTTTGGATTGACTTTTTAAAAAAGTGCTTCTGTGATATAAAAGTAGAAGCAGAAGCTATTTTGTATTTGGATGAATTTTATAAAAAAATGTTTTTGAGAGATTTATTAAATGGACATTATTGCCCAATAAAATATTAATGATCTTCACTCTCTCTCTTCTATTACTTCTCATTTTTTTAGAAGCTAGAAATTGTACCTTCTGAAAAAAGCACCAAAATGTGCTTTTTGGTCTGCTTTTGCTTTTTTTCAAAAGCCCATCCAAACACCTATATATATTTTTTCAAAAGCACTTTTATTTCAAAAATAAGTGTTTTTTTTCCAGAAAAAAGCCCATCCAAACGGGCTCTTAGACTCATAAATTATAATTAGCTCTATTAAGTGCATTGTTTTATGTAAGTGGAATCCATTGTATTTAATTAAACTCCCTTGTCAAAAAAGTATATAATACAATATTGTTTATGGGAAAAAAATTATAGCATTAATCAACCATGAATTATTATACATGTGATTTTTTATATAATTATTGTGAGAGCCGAATATTTCTAATGACATGATAATATATGATTTGTTCTAAACTGTAATACCCCAAAGTACATTGAGATACTACTAGATACAAAAACATAAGATACACTGAAATTAGTTTTTTTCGCTAAACATCTCATACATTTTCAAAATCATACTTAGAGACTAAACAATGACAATATGACACTTGACTCCGATCCGGCAACACTTCAATAACAGAAACAACTTACATTGGAACAACTGCCAAGTATTTCCGGAGATACTTCACAGCTCTCCAACATAGGAGGGATTAACCTGAAACAAAAGGGTGATGGGGTGAGATATGAAATCTCAGTGAATTCCCTGCAAACAGTGGACTCAGTCCCACACATATACATATATTACTAAACTTATACATATCATCAAGTATAAACATCATTGCTGCCCCCCACACACCATGGTACTTAAGAGGGACTAGCTTTGGGTTCAAACCTGGCATTATCATGACATTCATAATATTTGCGAACCACTCATTTGGACATCCCATTTTAATTTGTTAGAGAAAAACATTGATGTTCCCCACACACCGAGTTACTTATGAGGAACTAACACTTCGCTGCTCCCCGCGCAACGAAGTACTTAAGAGGAACTAACACTTCGCTGCTCCCCGCGCACCGAGGTACTTAAGAGGAAATAGCTCTTAGAGATAAGGCAGATCATACGTCTATGATCACAAGCGGCGTCCCACTTGCTTTGCACTTACTTGCTTGCCTTTCCTAACCAGAAGGACTTTTATACTTGCCTTTCAATCTGAAAGGACTTCAGTGCTTGACATCTGAATGTCATTGATAACCATTCTAATTCGAAAATCATGTACATAATTAGCATGGTTACTACCTTTGGATGCCAAATGGTGTTTCACAATCATTTCATCATAAGATTGAATAACTTAACTCATAAATCAATCTATCGCTTAACAACTAATGACATAAAACAAAACACATAAACTATTCACATGAACATTCTATAATCTCTCAATTAGAATACAGTACTACTATTGACAGGTAATTCCCAATTGAAATCACAGTATTACAAACAACATGTAAGTTACACCCTAAGGACCCAAAACCCAACAATCAACATTCATTAGCAACATATGCAGAATTCGTACGATTTTTAGTCAACTTAAATGATTTTATTAAAATACCAAACGAAGTCGGATTTGGACAAAAGACCACTCCCTGTAAAGTTAAATAAGTCTAATTTATAAATAATATTTTAGTTTTGGAATACAGTTTACTAAAGCTTATAGTTTTAATACGCAAGTTTCTGCACCCAGAAAAACAGGGCAGTTACAATACTCCAAATTATAACAGGTTTTTCTTCATCATTACTCAGTGTAAAACAGTAAAACAAGTGCCTAAATTGTATCATTTTGAGTCTATTTTATAAAAAAAACAAGAATCATACCAAACAAATCACTATAGAAATAATTATAAGCAAAATACTGCACATATGTTTATACGGGTTTCTGACCAGTAACTTCATTTGGAATTTTTCACAAACAGATTACATGCATGAAATTGAAATAATTTATATCATCAAAATGTACTCAATTTACTTCATATAATCAACATGCAGATACAAAATCAAACAATAAAAGCAAGCAAATCAAAATTCCTAAGCTTGGATTTATGGTTACCAAGCACTAACTAAGGAAACTCACTTGACCAAGTAGTGGATTTGGGGTTGTTTGTGTGAATCTCCCTTTTTGGTTGAACCCTAATTTTCTCTCCTCCTTCTTCTCTTCCATTTCTTTCTCTTGGTTCTGCAAGCTTGCTCTAGGATCTCAAAACCCCATCTTCTTCTCATGGCTATATCCATTGATCTCTCTTCTTCATTCTTCTTTCTTCTTCCTCTCCCTTCTCTTTCTTTCTCTTCTCCTTTCTTTGTTTGCTATTCTGACGTTCTCTCCTTCTTCTTTTATCCCCTTATCTTCTTTTTTTCTTATTAGTTTTATCTTTTATTTAATAAAAGTTAAAACTCAAGTCACTATCTACACCTCTTCAACTACTAAATGCACCCCTACCTTAATTCTAAAAATTTCTTCCTTAACAAATCTAAAACATTTATTATTAGCTACCCTTAGAACACTTCTCCCTTAAAGATAGGCTCCTTCTATTCATTGGGTAATACTATTTAGCCAAAGAAGGAAATTTGGGATGTTACATAAACTCGGTGTATCGCAACGCTGTCAACGAAGGACTAATCACTGTTCGCGGGGCATGGCTTCCGCTGGCCAAGCATTATTTTAACACCACCAAGAATCGAACCTGGGAGCAAACCGAGTCGACCCCTAGAGTGTCCCAGGGCAGGCCTTACAACCACTAGGCCAAGTGGCTTGGTTACATGATAATATATGATTAATTGGTGATATAAAAAAACTTATACATTTCAAGATATAAAAATTAAATTAAATTCTATACAATCTTAATTTTATTGAATTTGTTCTAGATTGGATGTGGGATTTGGATTCTCTCCATCCACTTTCTCTTGATCCCCTCTCCATCCTCTCCATGTCTCTCATCCTTCCTCTCTTTCTCCAATTATTTCCTCTCCCCTCTTTATTTCCCCTCCCCCTCTCCCTCTTTGTTTTTGGTGCCACAGAGGTAGCATAAAGGGAGAGAATCCAACATTTTGGGTTGCATGCCTCAGGCCTATCCGGCAGTGGCGGACCTTAGTTATGGGCTACAACAAGTTATGGGCCTTAATACACCTTGAGGACAAGGTGTTTTTGAAAGACCAATGGGATGTAATGTGTAACACATCGATTTTTCTGCTTTCTAAGATCGATATAAATATAAATTAACGTTTATATTTTTTTTATCTAAAACTTAGAAAACGATTTTGGGAAAACCAAAGTCATATTCATATTATACTTATTTTTATACGTATACAGTTAAATTTTTTGTTGAAAATTCAGACGGAACTCGATTTGCGTTTTCACTAACATTAAGATTTTACTGATCAGAAAACCTAATTTTGACTCGTGAACGAAATGGTTAGACTTTATATTTCATTTCCAACAATATGGGTTATTTTGAAAATTTTCAAAATAAATAAGTTATTATGCTTATTCAGGCGTAAAACCCTAATCGGGAAATCGACGGAGTCGAGAATGGATATGCAGAGATAGAATCGGACGCAGAAGGAGCTGAGCCATGGAGTGAGTCATCACCATGACTCACCAAGCATTTATTAAGCATTAAATGCAAGCAATCATGTCTTTTATGTGAAAAGACCAAAATGCCCTTAACCTTAACTTAACCTATCTTAGTTAATTTTTAACCATGGTTAAGACCAAGTCATTATCAAATTGGCTTCTCCTTCCTTTTGTGGTCCAAAACTCAGTCACACCTCCTTCAACCATAACCACTCAATTGTAATGATTACTTTTGGTGTGAAATGACTATTTTACCCTTAAATTTCCATGGTATTACAAGTGGTGCCATCACAAATTTGGACCAAAATATCCTTCCCCCACACGGCTTCCCCTTCGCTTAACAACCTTTAGGCAAAATTTTACTCATTTGGCATCAACTTCATAAAACATAGCCATTTTTTCCTCTTAAGAACTCTAAGAACACACATTGATATTGTTCATACTCACCGAAACTGTACCATAATTCTGACCCTTTTCTGTTCTGAAACTTGAAAAACTTTCTACATGAAAGTTGTTCCTCTTCCTCTCTTCTTTCCAACGAGATAACGATCATCAAAAACGGATATGTAGATCGGGAGATATGCCAAAATTACTGAAACAACTCAAAATCTTCATCTTCCTCACTTTTCTCTCAAGAACACTTAATGATTTTTGTGAAGAACTTGATCATCTTCATCACTTGTTCATTATCAAGAGGTATAATCTTTCTCTCCATGATTAATCATGAACTCTTATTCATTCATTTTGTAAGATTTAGCCATGAATCATCATGTTCTTCATCATATTCAAAGTTCATGATACAATCTTTAAAAAATTTTCTACAAAATTGTAGAAAAAACCTATGATCATGAAACCAATTTCTATGATCTTATAATCACTTCTATGTTTATAATCCAAGAGGATGAATCAAACAAAAATTTCCTTATGATATATCTATGCTTGGCCGAAACTCACTTTGTGTGGGTGGAGGAAGTTTTGTTTCATTTTCTTTAAAAGTTAAGTGTGATTTCATACTTGTAGTTCATATGTATCATGAATCTATGTTGTTGAATCCAAATTAATTCTCTATACAAATTTTTCCGTGTTGGCCGAATCTCACTCTTTTTAGAGTTAGAAGATTTTGTTTCAATTATTGTGTTTTAAATCCTTAATCATGTATCCTTAATGCTTAGGATCCTTGATCCAAAAGCTTACAAAATTTTATCATGATTAGCCTATTGGTTTTGTGTTGGCCGACTTAGTGTTCTTGAGAGAGGTTGAAAATATTTGTTTCAATCTTTGAGTTTTGCTTTATAATCATGTGTTTCAAGTACTTAGGATCATTAGTCCAAGAAGTTGCAAAATTTTAGCATGTCTAGCCAACTTAACACATGGTGGCCGAAGCTTAGTCATAGCAAATAGGATGTTTTTGTTGTTTCATTTATTGATTTGTGATTTATTTGTTGCGAAGGATAAATCTTAGTTGATTATCCTGAGTTGTGTGGAGGAGACCGGATCCAAATAGGAGAAACCGTTCGTGAAACCAAACTTGAATCTTCAAGAGGTAAGAGGGGATTGCATGAGGGATTTTTTCGATGGCTACGTGCTATCTAATTGATGTCTGTATTATTTATTTGTGGTGTTTGTTTCAGTTGTGTTATTTTTATCGGTGATGGGTTATCTTCACTTAATTGTTTATTTGCAGTTATATATTATAATGTTGTGATGCATGATCTGTCTGGGAATATTGCTATGATGTTGTTATTGAATGTTGTTTGAGAAGCCTGACAGTGGTCATGCCCAATCAATTAACCATATAAAAGCTTTAATAAGCTTTATAAATTATATTCAATGTTTAACGGTGAAATATTGGAATATAATATTGATGGAAAATAGTATTTGGGAAAAATAAGACATGTGGGAAAATATTATTATTTTAATGATTTATCAGTATAAAAGTAAACTATGACTCTCAGTGAGGACATAACCATGAAATTATTTTTGTACTGCTAATTTTTACGTAAGAAATTCCGTAATATTATAAAAAGTTATTTTATGAAATTAATCTTCGAAAATAACTTAATTATGATTTTAGAAAAATATTTTAGTGGATAAGTTTAAGAATTGGCTTAAATGACTTTTAAAACGTTAGGTGTCAATTAGTTCTGAAAAAGCGGTTACAGAAAGTATTTTTCTTAAAACAACAGTATTTTTGTAGTCTCAAGTTTTTTTTACAAGCCAAAAATGTATTGAATTGAGTACTAGGGGTACCCAAACCCAAATACAGAGTGTCAATATTTACAACAATAAGTAGAACATCTAAAGATACTTCTTCAACCAACAACTAATGCAAGAAGGTTGAAGACATAGCTATAAATGCTCCCCTGATGAGGAAAAGAAAAGAATAACCCCACCACATGCTCCCCTAAATTTTTGTAGTCTCAAGTGACTCTTTTTTTTTTTTTTTGAAAAATAAGGTTTTCAAGAAAAAGATTTCAAGTAATTGATGATTCTACAAAGGATTTTCTGTAAATGAGTTTTACTAAACGGTATTATTTCCGACAACTTGGATAAGTTACAGAGACTTTGTTTTGGATTTGTTTTTCACAGAACGAAAATAGTTTTAACGTTGAAACGCGAACCTAGCATCAGAGACGTCGCGATAATAGTGTTATTTAATATAAGCACGAAGATCTTTGATCCGTGTTACGTTGTTATGGACTTTGTGTCCTATCCATGTTGTCTATTCACGTTGTAATGAACGTTCTTAAAGTTGAATGTTGTTTTCTATCACCACAAACCTAAGACTGATTGCAAGGTCTAAGGTGTTGTGAATGGGCACTTGGACTTCGTGTCCTGTGTTAACGTTGAAAAATCTAACACGTTGAAAATTACGAATAGTCGTAAGCCATATTGAGCTTCGACAAAAGAAGAATGAACACAAAGAAAAATGACAAGGTATTCGTGCTATGTTGTTATGAATGATACCTTAATGATAAGGTATTCGTGCTATGTTGTTATGTATGATGCCTTAATGATAAGGTATTCGTGCTACGTTGTTATGTATGGTGCCTTAATAAATAAGATATTCCATGCTACGTTGTCATCTATGGTATTTCATGCCACGTTGTGCCTAAAATACCTGGCAATCGAGCTTGATCAGCTCATTTACATGATGTTGGGATCTCCGGAGATTAAGTGAAAAGATAGACGTTGAAATTTGAAGTGTTCATGCATTTGTTTTCAAAAGACGGTGATCGAGTATGAAACCCAGTGATAGACTACTTGTTTATTTATAGAAACGTATATGTATATGTGTTTTATTTTGTGTCGCGCATGTAGTTATCGTGTTAAATCCATATATTGGTTTCTCACTCTTGCATTATTCTGTTGGGATTTTATCTGCTGTGCTCTATATTGGGGAGTTCAGATGAACCGCTCAGGGGATATGATGTATACAAGAAGAAGGTTCCTTAGTTGGGGGCAT
The DNA here is from genome assembly GCA_030762895.1 of Sophora flavescens. Classification (NCBI taxonomy): domain Eukaryota; kingdom Viridiplantae; phylum Streptophyta; class Magnoliopsida; order Fabales; family Fabaceae; genus Sophora; species Sophora flavescens. The sequence continues at coordinate 25,759,162 of CM061062.1, read as the reverse complement.
GCCGATGTTTATTTGCTACTATTATGTCTGTCTTATAGGTGTGACCAGCTTAGGTTTTATTTTTCGTATGTTGTTGTTTTTCAATAAGGACCTATACTTATAAGGATCTAGGTGTGAAAACCGTAACATGCGGTATAGTTGTATGACGTTATATATATATATATATATATATATATATATATATATATATATATATATATATATATATATATATATATATATATATATATATATATATGGTTATACTTACGTTGTTGTTGTGGTTATCGAAAAGAAAAAGGGAAAAAAATTTATCACCGTTTTGAGAGATGATAATAACTTAAGAAAATATTATTTTCCGAAAGCAACCAGCGAATTACTTTTAATTTATTTCCGCACGTGTTTACGAAGTAATGCCCAAGGGGGGCGTTACATTAGTGGTATCGGAGCTGGTCGAGTCTTTCGGAAATCTTTGGGAAATAGGACTGTTGTGTTGATGTTGTGTTTTCTCTGATTAGGACTTGTTTGAATTACTTCTTAGAAGTAATGTGTGTTAATACACAAAAATGTGGACCAGCTGTCAACAACACCAGGACAAATAAACCGACGGCGAAGGGGAGAATTTACATTTTGAGTGGTGCGGAAGCTTTGAACTCTGATGAGCTCATACAGAGTGATTGCGACATAGATGGTAATATCTTAACTATACTTTACGATTCTGGTGCGATGCATTCATTTATTTTTATGGATTGTGTGAAATTATTGGAATTGCTTATTTCTTCATTATCGTATGATCTGATTGTTTCAACCCTTACTGTTAGGACAGTGATAGTCAATTCTATTTGCTTGAACTATCCCGTTGTTGTCCAGAATAAATACTTTCTTAATGAAAGAAGTTTCTGGATGAGACTTAATCTAGTTACTTTTATCTTTGGTGGAAGTGATCCAATCTGAATTCTTGTCGGACTGTTATTCTTTAAATCATTGTTAGTAAAATTCTTGTGAAAGAAGGAGATTTATTAGATTCGAGTTTGTAAATGTGTACCCATCATGCATTTTTACATCCACGAACTTTTTAGACAATCTGTTATGCACAAGATATTCTTATATTCTTTTCAGATCAATAAAATTCTTCTATATACTTTCTTGTGAAAGTAAGGTCTTGGGATCTCTCAATCCTATCTTGTTTCGAGTCACGAAATTTCGAGGACAATTTTTTTTTAAGTGGGGTAGTAATATAACACCCCGATTTTTCCGCTTTCTAAGATCGGTATAAATATAAATTAACTTTTGTATTTTTTATCTAAAACTTATAAAATGATTTTTGGAAAACCAAAGTCATATTCATATTATAATTATTTTTATAAGTAGACGGTTAAATTTTTGGTTGAAAATTTAGACGGAACCCGGTCTGCGTTTTCACTGACAGTAAGATTTTACTGATCAGAAAGCCTAATTTTGAATCGTGAACGAAATGGTTAGACTTTATATTTCGTTTCCAATGATATGGGTTATTTTGAAAAATTTCAAAATAAATAAGTTATTATGCTTATTCAGGCGTAAAACCCTAATCGGGAAATCGACAGAGTCGGGAATGGATATGCAAAGATAGAACCGGACGTGGGAGGAGCTGAGCCATGGAGTGAGTCATCACCATGACTCACCAAGTGTAACGCCTCCGTTGGCGCTACCTGTACTTACTCAAATGCGGAAATATTTATAGAAAAAAAATCTCTTGCTCATTTTCTTTCGGAGAATAAAATTTCTCTCTCTTGTTCTAGTTCGAGACACAGCGCATAAAAAAAACTTTGAACGAATACATAAATAATACAACCTGTACATTCATTCATACTTATATCCATGCATCCATACGTACCAAAATAATTACATCATAGTTTTCGTTCTTCCCAGGGTACGTACATCAATTAGAGTCATTAGTACTTGTAGGAAATATATACATAATACATACCACATTAACATAAGAGGGTTAAGTGGAGAACCAATGTTTTCAAAAAAGACATGGCTCTCATAAGCCTGATATACAGTAAGTAGAGGTTGGCATTACCCCTAAAATACAAAAATGCCTATGCTGGTCAAACTAGTGGAATCCGTTAGAGAGACCTCCATGGTCACCTCTAACTGAAGAAGGATCAGGCAAACCTACTCCATCATCCATCTCAACAACGGGACCTACAACCTCATCATCTATAGGGTTATACTCTATCTCCTCCTCATCATCCTCTACTAGGTCTTCTTCAATAGGATCGTCCTCCTCAGGATCGTCTTCAATCATAATCTCATTGTCGTTTTCTCCTCCTACTACGACTATAGGTGAAGGTAACTCCAGTACAGGGGAGGCAGGTCCAGATCCAAGTATTACTTGCAGAGGTGAAGGTTGGTGAGGAGTGTTCCCAGTCTCCAGCAAAGTCCTCAAAAGAAGCCACATCGGGGGTAATGGCACTTCTACCGTCTTCAAACTATGTGCATACTGTGTTGCTCCCTCTTCACTTCCCTTTGTTGTTAGCAGTGGCCCGGTGTATCTGGCGCTCCGGGCTCCCGTGTGAATTTCCCAAGCGCCTTCATCCTCTCTCTTTTCAAACGCGAGGACCAGAAACCCCGAGTAAGTCAGGTGATGCATCGGATCCATCTATATACCCATAATAATGAACCATAAAAGCAAAACACCAAAACAAGGAAAAATAAAGTAAAGGTGAGATACCAATATACGAGACATCATAAAAGCGACATACATGACTTACACACAATATCATGCAATATACCTTATAACTAAAACACATGGATTCATTCCCGACAATCGAATGCAATTTTTGTGTGAAACATGATATGTCACTTCAATTTTTTCTATCTAACTCATAATTCTCCGTGTTGTTTTGGCTTCAACGACTCAGGTTTAAAAATTCAGTAATAGTTCAGTTTCAGTAATCAAGAATGGTTTTGATCAACTCAGTTTTAAAAGCAGATAACACAGTTTTGAGTACAATCGAACTCTGGATTCAATACAGTTTATACAGATCAAGAACAGAAATTATATTGAACTTTAAACATCAAAGTCGCAGGTTCTTGAACATAAAAAATGTAAAGGAGTTTGAGTCTTGAGAAACCACACAACCAGATTTATCCTGGTTCAGTCACCTCCACTGTGACCTATATCCAGTCCCCACTCCACCTGTGGGATTTCACACATTAACACAAGCTTTAGCCAGGTAGCTTGAAAAACCTTTACACCACAGAGCACTTCTTCACCTCGAGATACCACACTCTTGTGAAGAGCCTCAATGGTCTTCCTTAGGGATGCCTCACCCTAACCACTCAGAGAGACTCCCTCTCTCTTTAAAATCGAAATGTAAAACAAAAATTGATTCCTAACTCTCAATAGCCACATAAACAAATTGAAGCACTTATGAGTTTTGAAACACTCTTTTCATAGTAAGCTCAAGAAAGATGATGAATGATTTTCACAATTGATTTCGTAAAAATGTGATATGTTATTGTTCTTGTTATGATATGGTATCGTTCTTATGAAAGTGTTCCTTTGATCCCTCTTTATATAGAAAACAAGTTATAATCGTTGGGATCAATCAAAACATATTTGAATCTGATTAACAGAATCTATTTTCTTGATTCTTGTTCTTGAAATAAGATTCTACATCGGTTCTTATAGCATTTGCTTCCATCTTGATAATAACCGCGTCTATCTAGCCACGTCAGTAGACGGAAGTACTAAAACACAAAGTAATTAGACGTGCTCCAACTAGTAGACGAGCTCTATATGCCATGTCATTGGACGGAGCTTCTCATTTAAGGATTTAGCAGGTCCAAAGACTTTTGTGGACGAGCACTTATGTCACCATAGTAGACGAGCGCTTCTGTCACTTTAGTGGACGAGCACTTCTGTCACTTTAGTGGACGAGCACTCATATCCCTTTAGTGGACTAGCACTTCTGTCACTTTAGTGGACGAGCACTTCTGTTACTTTAGTGGACGAGCGCTTGTATCACTTTAGTGGACGAGCGCTTCTGTCACTTCAGTGGACGAGCACTTCTGTCACTTGTGTTGGACGAGCGCTTGTATTACTTCAGTGGTGGACGGGCGCTTGTATTAATTCAGTGTTGGACGACCAGAATTAGAATCTTGTTCTTATTTCCAAAAAATCATTTTTATTAACGAAAACTTATTCCTTTTAATGCAGGTTATGAAAATTGATTTTCTTCATGCATCTTTTCAAATGAGATTTTTGTGAATAAGAGATTTCATCTCTTACAAATCATCTAAGACTTCAAACTAATTTCTCCTTTAAGCTATTGTTTTTATGATTCCTTGATCTTCGTCTCTGCTCTTTGATTCCTCTACGTAGCTCTTTTGATTTCTTCAAGTTCTTCCTTGAATATTCTCCTTTGATTGCTCACTGAACTTGTTGATCACTGCTTGATACCTGTCTTCTTAATTTGACACTAAAACACTTGCATACACATTAAGTTGTATTTGTCATATATCAAAATCTCTAAGTCATTGAGTCTTACAATCTCCCCCCTTTTGATTATGACAAACCTTTTAACAAATTATAAGATCAGAGTATAAGTGTAGCAGAAGCTAAGTGTTTTTAACAGATTTATATCATGGTATCACAGCAGTCAGAGAAGAAGTATATCAGAGCAAAAAAAATATTAACAGAGCAGAATTTGATTTACTCCCCATTAATCATGTAAGCTTTTAAGCTCCCCCTCAACATATGCATGTATAATTTGTTATTATCCCCTTTCTCTATATCATACTTTATTTTTCTCCACGTATAATTTGTTATTATCCCCTTTCTCTATATCATACTTTTTCCTCCCCCTTTTGGCATTATCAAAAAGGTAAAGAAAAGAAACATTTAAAGCGATAGAGAAGGTAAGCATTTAAACATTCAAACATAGCATATAAATTGTTCATGATAGAGGGATTAGATATAGGATTGATCAATTATGCCCAATTCTCTTCTAATGAAAAAGAAGCTTTCCTTGTTCAAGGGCTTGGTAAAGATATATGCAAGTTGTTTAGTTTTATCAACATATTCAATCTCAAAATCTCTACTTTGTATATGATCTCTAATGAAATGATGTCTGATTTCTATGTGTTTAGTTCTAGAGTGCATTACGGGATTCTTAGTTAGGCTAATTGCACTTGTATTGTCACATCTAATAGGAACTTGGTTTAGTTGCACACCATAATCATCTAATTGTTGTTTCATCCATAAAACCTGTGCACAACAGCTACCAGCTGCTACATATTCAGCCTCTGCAGTGGATAAAGCCACACTAGATTGTTTCTTACTGAACCATGATACTAATGAGTTTCCTAGTAAATGGCAAGTTCCACTAGTACCCTTTCTATCTAGTTTACAACCACCAAAATCAGAGTCTGAATAGCTAATTAAAGTACATGTAGCTCCCTTGGGATACCATAATCACATGTCTTTTGTTCCTAACAAATACTTAATTATACTTTTAACTGCTGTTAAGTGTGATTCTTTTGGATTTGCTTGATATCTAGCACACATGCATACACTAAACATGATATCTGGCCTACTAGCAGTAAGATAAAGTAGTGTCATGCTATCAGTCAATGACAAGTGTCATGCTATCAACCAATCACAATCCACAATATAAGATATATCATTCAACAATTATACACTAGCAGTAATTTGAAATATCTTAGTCTTTTTAACAAGCAATGACAAGTGTCATGCTATCAGTCAATCACAATCCACAATATAAGATATATCAGTCAACAATTATACACTAGGGTTATTCACATCCTACATTATCAACATATAATATCCAATCATCATAACCAAGTAGTATAATTAAACTTATAATAGGGTACATGACTAGAATGAGCTCCTCAGGCAAACTCCCTTTACCTCAAATAGTGAAATTGTTGCCTGTGAATGCTTGTTCTAGAATTCGTTTCCTCCCACGATTCCGAAAAGTACTCTTATGCTATGTTTCCTTCACAAAATATCACGATACAAGTCAAAATTCGTTCTATCCTACTAGGAATAGAATTTGGCTTCTTTGGGGAAAAAGATTTAGGAATTTTTGTTGAACCTAAGCTCTTAGAGCTTAATCATATAGGTCATAGGGAGGTTAAAACAAGTGTTAGATTTCAAAAATAACACAAAATCCCTTCTCTTCTCCCAAACTCAGTTTCGACCCTTTCATGGAGGTAAGGGGTTTGGGTTTTCATATATATATATATATTAACAACAACAACTACAAACTCATAAATATGATCAAGTGAGTTTAACTCTCTAGACTTTAATCATATCAAATAAACAAGAGGATGTGAGTTCATGAGAAGATAAAATGGGTTTTCTAACTACATGAACATGACAAGAAAATATCAAAGAGAATGAATAGCAAATAGGATCAAAGGCCAGGAACTTACCCAAGTAGAAACAATGAAGAAGTTGATCCTAGCTTGGATTGAACTCCAAAACTTAGCTCACAAGTTGATAAACTTGTTAGGGAAGAAGAAGCAATAGTGAGAGTGTGAGAGGGGGGAAAAGGGCGTCGGGTACAGGGGTGAGATTTATAGGGTAAGTGCTTTAAGATATTTTAGTACGTTGCTTGTTGGAACTAAAAGGATTTAATGGATTATTTGGTAGAAAATTAATATATTTAAGTGTAATCATAGATTAAAAGTTATGATGTTTTCAATTTTCATGAGTTCCATCAATCACTTTTATCATTTCTGCTCCACATTATTTCTGCACTACGTCTCGTTCTATTATATACCTGTCTCAAAATTCATCGGTGCGCTTTCATTAATTATTTCAAAAAAGAAAAATTTGAAATAACTCATATCACGTAAGATCAACGTCAAAGTCATTGATTTTTCGTTCATGAGTCAAAATTAGGTTCTCTGATCAGTAAATTCTTACTGACTAGGAGAACACAGACCGGTCTTCGTCTAAGTTTCAACCCAAAAATTTTATTGGAACTTCATTCTATTAGATATGATTCAAAAATGATTTTGTTTTGGTCAAAATCATTTTCTAGGTTTCGGATAAAATACCCACATTTGAATATCTTTAAAGTTATTGGAAAGCATAAAAAAAATCGGGATGTTACATTACTACCCCACTAAAAAAAAATCGTCCTCGAAATTATGCACCCGTAAAAAGATCAGGATATTGTAATTTCATCTTATCCTCAGCTTCCCAAGTTTCTTCTCTGATCGTGTCGTCCCAAATAACCTTGACTAAAGAAATTTGTTTTCCCCTGAGCTGCTTAATCATCCTATCCTCGATTCGTATAGGTGAAGTCTCATAAGAAAAGTTTTCTTTTAATTATACTTCATTGAGTTCAATTACATGCGATGGATCAGGAATATACTTCCTCAGTTGTGAGACATGAAACACATTGTGAAGATTTGAAAGAAAATGCAGTAAAACAATTTGGTAGGCTACTGGACCAATACGTCGAAGAATTTGGTAAGGTCCAATAAATTTTGGATTGAGTTTTCTGGATTTTAGGACTCTACCTACCCCAGTCGTGGGTGTGACTCTCAGGAATACGTGTTCACTTTCTTGAAATTCGAGAGGTCGTCTTCTTCAATCAGAGTAACTCTTCTGCCTGCTCTGGGTCGCTTTCATCCTTTCACGGATTTGTTTCATCTTCTCTGTTGTTTTCTGCACAATTTCGGGACAGATAATCGTACTCTCCCCATCTTGATACCAACATAAAGGTATTTGACATTTTCGCCCATACAGAGCCTCATAGGGATCCATCCCTATACTTGCATGAAAACTGTTGTTGTACATGAATTCGATCAGCAGCAAGAGATCATCCCTACTTCCACGATGGTCTAAGACACGTGCTCTCTGTAAATCTTCCAAAGATTGGATTGTCCTTTCTGTTTGTCCATCTGTTTGAGGATGATACGCAGAACTTAATTGTAATTTGGTTCCTAGCTCTTTTTGTAAACTCCCCCTGAAATGTGAAGTGAACTTCGGATCTCGATCTGAAACGATACTCGAAGGTACTCCATGCAGTCTGATTATTTCCTTGATATAAACATCAGTTAGTTTATCCACAGTAAAATTGGTCGTAACAGGTAAGAAATGTGTAGATTTCGTTAACCTGTCTACAGTCACCCCGATTGAGTCAAAACCTTCGGAAGTTCTGGGTAAACTTACCACAAAATCCATTGATATACTATCCCACTTCCACTCCGGTATATCTAGAGATGTTAGCATTCCTCGAGGCCGTTGATGTTTTACTTTAGCTTTCTGACATGTCAGACATGATGCTACATACTCAGTGACTTGTTTTTTCATGCCTGGCCACCAAAATCTTTGTTTCAAGTCTTGATACATTTTTGTTGATCTAGGATGAATACTCAGTTTTCTCTTGTGTCATTCCTCCATAATCATTTCCCTCATCTCTGGATTATCTGGTAAACAGATCCTTCCTTTGCATCTTAGAATTTGATCCGATCCTAAGCTGAATTCGGTAGCTTTACCATTTTCCATCAAGTCTTTCTTTTCCTGGATAAACATATCCACAACTTGTTGTTCTCGTATATCTTTCATCAGTCCACTAGAGATCTTTATCATTCCTACACTGATCTTATCTCGGCTTATCTCCATAATTAAATTGAGATCTCAGAATTTCTCAATTAATTCGAGTTCTTTCACCATCATAGCTGAAATATGAATGCTTTTTCGACTTAGTGCATCCACTACTACATTCGCTTTTCCCGGATGATACTGCAACGTGAAGTCATAATCTTTTAGGAACTCATCCATCGTATCTGCCTCATGTTGAGCTCCTTTTGGTCAAATAGGTACTTCAAACTCTTGTGGTCACTAAAAACATCAAACTTTGCTCCATAAAGATGGTGTCTCCATATTTTCAATGCAAAAAATACCACAGCTAGTTCTAGGTCGTGTGTTGGATAGTTCCTCTCATGAGTCTTCAGCTGATGTGATGCGTATGCTACGACCTTTAGATGTTGCATTAACACACAACCCAAACCTTGATGTGAAGCATCACAATATACTTCATAGGGCTCATTTGGTTGGGGAAGTATTAACACTGGTGAAGTGGTCAAGCGTTCCTTTATCCTTTGAAAACTCTCCTCGCATTTTGTAGTCCACATGAAAGGTTGATCCTTCTTTGTAAGTTGAGTCAACAATGCGACTATTTTGTAAAATCCTTCGATAAATCTCCGGTAGTAGCCTGATAAACCAACAAAGCTACTAATCTTTGTCACCATCTTTGGTCTTTCCCAATAAAGTACAGCTTCCACTTTCGTAGGGTCTACAGCAATCCCTTCTTTGGTAATAACGTGTCCTAAGAATTTCACTTCTCCAAGCCAAAATTCACACTTGGAAAGTTTGGTGTACAACACTTTTTCGTGTAGAATTTGCAATACTTGTCGCAAATGTTCCTCATGTTCCTCATGACTCTTGGAGTATATGAGGATGTCATCAATGAAAACTACGACGAACCTAACAAGAAACGGACGAAAAATCCGATTCATGTAGTCCATGTAGATAGCAGGTGCATTCGTCACTCCAAAAGGCATTACGAGATACTCATAATGTCCATAGCGAGTTCGAAACGCAGTTTTGGGTATATCTTCCTTCTTCACTCTTATTTGATGATAACCCGTCCTTAAATCTATCTTCGAGAATACGACAGCTCCTCTCAATTGATCCATCAAGTCGTCAATCCTTGGTAGAGGGTATTTGTTCTTGATTATCACCTTGTTGAGTTGTCGGAAATCTACGCAGAGTCTCGAACCTCCGTCTTTCTTTCTTACTAACAAAACTGGTGCTCCCCACGGGGACACACTCGATCTTATGAATTGTTTTGACAGAAGGTCCTCCAGTTGAGTTTTCAGCTCGGCAATCTCTGTAGGTGCCATTCGGTACGGAGCGATTGAAATCGGACCAGTTCCAGGAACTAGATCGATGGAGAACTCGATATCCCTAATTGGTGTCAAACCCGGAACATCGTTCTGAAAAACGTCTGGAAACTCGTTTACTACTACCGTTGTACTCAGATCGATCTCCTCCTCGACTTCTAAGCTAGATAAAAACAAGCATCCCTAATCTCCTTTTTTCGAAGAAGTTCTTGCTTGGTTGGTAGATAAAAATCCAGAAATCTCAGTATTAGGGAAAACTAAAGTTTTATGGGCACAGTCTAAAAAGATATGGTTGGAAGATAACCAATCCATGCCTAAAATTACATCTAACTGTACTAAAGGCAAGCATATCAGATTCACCAGAAAATGTCTATTCCGAATAACGATGGGACAGTTTAGACATATAGAATTTACAATAATTGGTTCAGCAGTTGGGGTCGAAACAATTAAATCATACGTAATAGAAGAAATAGGGAAGTTCAGACGTCTCACACAATCCATTGAAATAAACGAATGTGTTGCACTTGAATCAAAAAGTACAAGTAAGAAATTACCAGCTATGTCACAATTACCTTGTATGAGATCTTCGGATTGTGAAGCTTCAGCACCGCTCATGGTATAAACCCTTCCCTTAGCGGTCGGTTTGTTGGTCCTCAAATTATTACAAGGTGGGTTAGACCTCTGAGCATTGCAATCCTTGGCCATGTGTCCTACTCGTCCACACTTGAAGCACTTTAATCCACTTAATTGACAATCATTGGTAACATGATTTGTGTTTCCACATTTGTAGCATCTCGGAATATAGCCTTGGTCCTGATTTCTCTGTCCTCCGCTACCAGATGCAGAGGCAACTGGGCAATATGATTGTCGGTTCTGGTTATCTCCAGGGCGTCTGTAGTATCGCTTCCTTTGGTTCTGTATTCCTTTCTGGTTCTGGAATTGATTTATAGTTCTAGACGGTCCTCCAACATTACCTTTGTTCTCCCTCCCTTTCTTCATCTGTTCAATTTTTCGGAACATCTCTACCAATTCTTGGAAATTTCGAATTTATAGTGGCAACACTGATTCTTTGAACTCGAATCTCAGTCCTCCTTCAAATTGCTCACACTTCCAGCCTTCATCTGGTTGGGCTTGAAAGAAGTGGAAATATTTAGCGAGCGATTCATGCTTCGCCGCATATTACCCAATTGATAAATCCTTTTGTTGCAAATGTAGGAATTCTTGTTCTTTTTCAACTCTGGCACTTAAGGGAAAATGCTTGTCAAGAAAGGCATTTCGGAAGACCTCCCAAGTAATTTCCTATTGATCTGCAACCAACAACTGTCTGCTGCCCTTCCACCAGTACTCAGCATCTCCCAAAAGTAAGAAAGTAGCGTAGGAAACTTTAACTCTTTCTGGGGTATCAATCAATTCAAAGACCTTCTCAGGTTCTTGTATCCGCAAATCTACTTTCTCAGGGTCAGTCTCTCCATGGAATTGTGGCAGATTCTGACATCTAAAAGTAGTCAGGCATCTTCCTTCCGCAGCTTGCTCAGCACGAAGTTGTTCTTGTTGAGTTTGTGCAGCCATAGCAGCTACTTGGAGGGCAATAGCAGCAGCAACATCTGCCATTAAGCTGCAAAATCATTCCCACCGTCACCATCATAATATTCTTCGTAGTCACCCAGATTCTCTGCTCGACCACCTCTACAGCCCCTACCATGGTCGCGACCACATCCACGTCCACAACCGCGACCACGTCCACCTTCTATTTCCATGAGTGACCTACAAGATATAATTGATTAAACCTCAACTCGAAACCAAAACGTATAATCACATAACGACATACATTACTTATTGTAAGTAATTCAATTTATTCTATGTCAGAGATCACATAACTTAGACATAACAGACCTATTCCCAAGGATTCCCGAAAGACTCGACCACCTCTGATACCACTAATGTAACGCCTCCCTTGGCGCTACCTGTACTTACTCAAATGCGGAAATATTTAGAGAGAAAAAATCTCATGCTGGTTTTCTTTCGGAGAATAAAATTTCTCTCTCTTGTTCTAGTTTGAGACATAGCGCATAAAAAAAACTTTGAACGAATACATAAATAATACAACATGTACATACATTCATACTTATATCCATGCATCCATACATACCAAAATAATTACATCACAGTTTTCGTTCTTCCTAAGGTATGTACATCAATTAGAGTCATTAGTACTTGTAGGAAATATATACATAATACATACCATACTAACATAAGAGGGTTAAGTGGAGAACCAGGGTTTTCAAAAAAGACATGGCTCTCATAAGCCTGATATATAGTAAGTAGAGGTTGACATTACCCCTAAAATACAAAAATGCCTATGCTGGTCAAACTAGTGGACTCCGTTAGAGAGACCTCCATGGTCACCTCTAACTGAAGAAGGGTCAGGCAAACCTACTCCATCATCCATCTCAACAACGGGACCTACAACCTCATCATCTATAGGGTTATACTCTATCTCCTCATCATCATCCTCTACTAGGTCTTCTTCAATAGGATCGTCCTCCTCAGGATCTTCTTCAATCATAATCTCATTGTCGTTTTCTCCTCCTACTACGACTATAGGTGCAGGTAACTCCAGTACAGGGGAGGCAGGTCCAGATCCTGGTATTACTTTCAGAGGTGGAGGTTGGTGATGAGTGTTCCCAGTCTCCAGTAAAGTCCTCAAAAGAAGTCACATCGGGGGTAATGGCACTTCTACCGTCTTCAAACTATGCGCATACTGTGTTGCTCCCTCTTCACTTCCCTTTGTTGTTAGCAGTGGCCCGGTGTTTCTGGCGCTTCGGGCTCTACGGTGAATTTCCCAAGCGCCTTCATCCTCTCTCTTTTCAAACGCGAGGCCCAGAAACCCCGAGTAAGTCAGGTGATGCATCGGATCCAACTATATACCCATAATAATGAACCATAAAAGCAAAACACCAAAACAAGGAAAAATAAAGTAAAGGTGAGATACCAATATATGAGACATCATAAAAGCCACATACACGACTTACACACAATATCATGCAATATACCTTATAACTATAACACAGGGATTCATTCTCGACATCGAGTGCAATTTTTTTGTGAAAACTGATATGTCACTTCAATCTTTTCTATCTAACTCATAGTTCTCTGGAGATCCTAACTTCTCTTCGCCGAGCATGATATGATCACGATAATGCCTATAACATAATTGTTTCGCGTTGGATTGGCCACTCGTGGGTCCAAATCCTCAATTGTTCTGGGGTATCACATCTCACCTAAATAATACATAATAGTTCCTGATTGAGTACATTTCGAGTAGGGTAGCCGATTTCCATGACAATGGGTTGCAAAGCCCCAAGCATTTCGTGGAGTTCGAACCCGAATGTCCCCGAAGTCCCAAAAACTAAAGAAACTGTCTTTGGTCCGTAACTATTCAGTTTCTTAGTTCACCCTTTGTGAAACTGTAGCTCGATACACAATGGCACGTCTTCTACAATGGCATAAAAGCCAGACTATGCATGTAAAACAAGTGTTTTCGTTTTCATTTTGTTTTTCGCGTTGTTCTTTCCTCGTTAAGGCTTACGCTCTCGACTACTTTTAATCAAGTATTAAATTAAACTTTAATACTCACATAGGATTTTATCAATAAAATCCATGATTCACAATCTCCTTCACAACCGAACACTAGTCCGACGTCTCGAAAATCTAGGTTCTATTTTTTCTCGAAACTCGAGTAGGAATTATAGCCCGTCAATCCGGAAAACTAGGTCCTTTCTACTTTCTCGAAAACTCAAATAGGAATTCTAGCCCGTCAATCCGAAACACTAGATCCTTTCCATTTTCACTCTCTTTCCAGAGGTTTTCGTTCAGTGAAAACTAAATCAAAACAAAATCCAATTGTTTCTCCCTTTGCACCATGAATAAAACCACCGTTTCTAGAAATACCTTTTCACCATCACTTTTCTTTTGGAAAATCCATTTTTCTGAAAACTTCAAAAATTACTAAAACAATCTCTTTCAACTTTGCCATAACAAAACTTTTGTAAAATTTTGAAAAGAGAAATCTTAATTTCAAATACTTTTCCTTTTCAAAAAACTTTTGAATAAAGTCCCTTGACTTTTGGTATTTTTCCGTTTTCTTTCCACTTCCTAATTTTTCTATCTTGTCATTTTCAACATTCAAGATTATTTTCTCATTTTCAAATAAGTAAAACAAAAACATTTCAAACTTTCTGAGTTAAGGTAATTTTAAATATCTTAGTCTTTTTAATAAGCAATGACAAGTGTCATGCCATCAGCCAATCACAATCCGCAATATAAGATATATCATTCAACAATTATACACTAGGGTTATTCACATCCTCCATTATCAACATATAATATCCAATCATCATAACCAAGCAGTATAATTAAACTTATAAGAGGGTACATGACTAGAATGAGCTCCTCAGGCAAACTCCCTTTACCTCAAACAATGGAATTGTTGCCTGTGAACGCTTGTTCTAGAATTCGTTTCCTCCCACAATTCCGAAAAGTACTCTTATGCTATGTTTCCTTCACAAAATATCACAATACAAGTCAAAATTCGAAAAATTCCTTCTATCCTACTAGGAATAGAATTCGGCTTCTATACGGAAAAAGAATTAGGAATTTTTGTTGAACCTAAGCTCTTAGAGCTTAATCATATAGGTCATAGGGAGGTTAAAACAAGTGCTAGATTTCAAAAATAACACAAAATCCCTCCTCTTCTCCCAAACTCAGTTTCGACCCTTTCATGGAGGTAAGGGTTTTGGGTTTTCATATATATATATATATATATATATATATATATATATATATATATATATATATATATATATATATATATATATATATATATATATATTAACAACAACAACTACAAACTCATAAATATGATCAAGTGAGTTTAACTCTCTAGACTTTAAACATATCAAATAAACAAGAGGATGTAAGTTCATGAGAAGAGAAAATGGGTTTTCTAACTACATGAACATGACAAGAAAATAACAAAGAGAATGAATAGCAAATAGGATCAAAGGCAAGGATCTTACCCAAGTAGAAACAATGAAGAAGTTGATCCTAGCTTGGATTGAACTCCAAAACTTAGCTCACAAGTTGATAAACTTGTTAGGGAAGAAGAAGAAATAGTGAGAGTGTGAGAGGGGGGAAAAGGGTGCCGGGTACAGGGGTGGGATTTATAGGGTAAGTGCTTTAGGATATTTTAGTGCCTTGTTTGTTGGAACTAAAAGGATTTAATGGATTATTTGGTAGAATAATAATATATGTAAGTGTAATCATAGATTAAAAGTTATGATGTGATCAATTTTCATGAGTCCCATCAATCACTTTTATCATTTCTGCTCCACATTATTTCTGCACTACGTCTCGTTCTATTATATACCTGTCTGAAAATTCCTCGGTGCACTTTCATTAATTATTTCGAAAAAGAAAAATTCGAAATAACTCATATCACTTAAGATCAACAAAAAGTCTTTGATTTTTCGTTCATGATTCAAAATTAGGTTCTCTGATCAGTAAATTCTTACTGACAGGGAAAACACAGACCGGTCTTCGTCTGAGTTTCATCCCAAAAATTTAACTGGAACGTCATTCTATTAGATATGGTTCAGAAATGATTTTGTTTTGGTCAAAATCATTTTCTAGGTTTCGGATAAAATATCCACATTTAAATATCTTTAAAGTTATTGGAAAGCATAAAAAAATCGGGGTGTTACACCAAGCATTTATGAAGCATTAAATGCAAGTAATCATGTCTTTTATGTGAAAAAACCAAAATGCCATTAACCTTAACTTAACCTATCTTAGTTAATTTTTAATCATGGTTAAGACCAAGTCGTTATCAAATTGGCTTCTCCTTCCTTTTGTGGTCCAAAACTCAGCCACACCTCCTTCAACCATGACCACTCAATTGTAATGATTACTTTGGGTGTGAAATGACCATTTTACCCTTGAATTTCCATGGTAATTACATGTGGTGCCATCACAAATTTGGACCAAAATATCCTTCCCCCACATGGTTCCCCCTTCACTTAATAACCTTTAGGCAAAATTTTACTCATTTGGCATCAACTTCATCAAACATAGCCATTTTTTCTCTTAAGAACTCTAAGAACACACATTGATGTTCATACTCACCGAAACTGTACCACAATTTTGACCCTTTTATGTTCTGAAATTTGGAAAACTTTCTGCATGAAAGTTGTTCCTCTTCCTCTCTTCTTTCCAACGAGCTAACGATCATCAAAAACGGATATGTAGATTGGGAGATATGCCAAAATTACAGAAAAAACTCAAATTGTTCATCTTCCTCACTTTTCTCTCAAGAACACTTAGTGATTTTTGTGAAGAACTTGATCATCTTCATCACTTGTTCATTATCAAGAGGTATAATCTTTCTCTCCATCATTAATCATGAACTCTTCTTCATTCATTTTGTAAGATTTAGCAATGAATCATCATGTTCTTCATCATATTCAAAGTTCATGATACAATCTTTAAAAAAATTTCTAGAAAATTGTAGAAAAATCCTATGATCATGAAACCAATTTCTATGATCTTATAATCACTTCTATGTTTATAATCCAAGAGGATGAATCAAACAAAAATTTCCTTATGATATATCTATGCTTGGCCGAAACTCACTTTGTGTGGGTGGAGGAAGTTTTGTTTCATTTTCTTTAGAAGTTAAGTGTGATTTCATACTTGTAGTTCATATGTATCATGAATCTATGTTGTTGAATCCAAATAAATTTTCTAGCCAAATTTTTGTGTTGGCCGAATCTCACTCCTTTTAGAGTTAGAAGATTTTGTTTCAATTGTTGTGTTTTAAATCCTTAATCATGTATCCTTAATGCTTAGGATCCTTGATCCAAAAGCTTACAAAATTTTATCATGATTAGCCTATTCGTTTTGTGTTGGCCGACTTAGTGTTCATGAGAGAGGTTGAAAATATTTTGTTTCAAACTTTGAGTTTTGCTTTATAAGCATGTGTTTCAAGTACTTAGGATCATTAGTCCAAGAAGTTGCAAAATTTTAGCATGTCTAGCCAACTTAACACATGGTGGCCGAAGCTTAGTCATAGCAAATAGGATGTTTTTGTTGTTTCATTTGTTGATTTGTGATTTATTTGTTGCGAAGGATAAATCTTAGTTGATTATCCTGAGTTGTGCTGAGGAGACCGGATCCAAATAGGAGAAATCGTTCGTGAAACCAAACTTGAATCTTCAAGAGGTATGAGGGGATTACCTGAGGGATTTTTTCGATGATCTGCCTGGGAATATTGCTATGATATTGTTATTGAATGTTGTTTGAGAAGTCTGACAGTGGTCGGTGCCCAAACAATTAACCAGATAAAAGCTTTAAGAAGCTTTATAAATTATATTCAATGTTTATCGGTGAAATATTGGAATATAATATTGATGGAAAATAGTATTTGGTAAAAATAAGACATGTGGGAAAATATTATTATTTTAATGATTTATCAGTATAAAAGTAAACTATGACTCACAGTGAGGACGTAACCGTAAAATTATTTTTGTACTGCTAATTTTTATGTAAGAAATTCCGTAATATTATAAAAAGTTATTTTATGAAATTAATCTTCAAAAATAACTTAATTATGATTTTATTAAAATATTTTAGTGGAAAAGTTTAAGAATTGACTTAAATGGCTTTTAAAACGTTAGACGTCAATTAGTTCTAAAAAAGCGGTTACAGAAAGTATTTTTCTTAAAACAGCAGCATTTTTGTAGTCTCAGTGACTCTTTTTATTTTTGAAACATAAAGTTTTCAGGAAAAAGATTTCAAGTAATTGATGATTTTACAAAGGATTTTATGTAAATGAGTTTTACTAAACGGTGTTATTTCCGACAACTTGGATAAGTTGCAGAGACTTTGTTTTGGATTTGTTTTTCACAGAACGAAAACAGTGTTAATGTTGAAACGTGAACCTAGTATCAGAGACGTCGCGATACTAGTGTTATTTAATATAAGTACGAAGATCTTTGATCCGCGTTACGTTGTTATGGAATTTGTATCCTATCCACGTTGTCTATTCACGTTGTAATGAACGTTGTTAAAGTTGAATGTTGTTTTCTATCACCACAAACCTAAGACTAATTGCAAGGTCTAAGGTGTTGTGACTGAGCACTCAGACGACGTGTCCTGTATTAACCTTGAAAAATCTAACACATTGAAAGTTACGAATAGTCGTAAGCTTTCTTGAGCTTCGACAAAAGAAGAATGAACACAAAGAAAAATGACGAGAACAAAATGTTTTATATGCATTCATTAGAAGATGTGCCCATATTTTTATGTATGGTACCTTAATGATAAGGTATTCGTGCTATGTTATTATGTATGATGCCTTAATGATTAGGTATTCGTGCTACGTTGTTATGTATGGTGCCTTAATAAATAAGGTATTCCGTGCTACGTTGTTATGTATGGTAGTCCACACCACGTTGTGCCTAAAATACCTGGCAATCGAGCTTGATCAGCTCATTTACACGATGTTGGGATCTCCGGAGATTAAGTGAAAAGTTAGACGTTGAAATTTGAAGTGTTCATGCATTTGTTTTCAAAAGACGGTGATCGGGTATGAAACCCAGTGATAGACTACTTGTTTATTTATAGAAACGTATATGTATATGTGTTTTATTTTGTGTCGCGCATGTAGTTATCGTGTTAAATCCATATATTGGTTTCTCACTCTTGCATTATTCTGTTGGGATTTTATCTGCTGTGCTCTATATTGGGGAGTTCAGATGAACCGCTCAAGGGATATGATGTATACAAGAAGATGCCGATGTTTATTTGCTACTATTATGTCTGTCTTATAGGTGTGACCAGCTTAGGTTTTATTTTTCGTATGTTGTTGTTTTTCAATAAGGACCTATACTTATAAGGATCTAGGTGTGAAAACTGTATGATGCAATATAGTTGTATGACGTTATATATATATATATATATATCCATATACGGTTATACTTACGTTGTTGTTGTGGTTGTCGAAAAGAAAAAGAAAAAGGAAAAAAATTATCACCATTTTGAGAGATGATAACAACTTAAGAAAATATTATTTTCCGAAAGCAATCAGCGAATTACTTTTAATTTATTTCCGCACGTGTTTATGAAGTAATGCCCAAGGGGGTGTTACATAATGACCCCAAATATGGCATTAGGCCCAACTCCCCCAAGCATTAAGCTCAAGTATTATTAGTTTTCTTAGATGTGATAGAAGGATCTAGAATATGTTTTAGCTATGAGGTGTATTGATAAGTCACCAAGTTTGTTAGTAGATTCCTTAATAGGATACTATATGTAACCATGGAAATGAATGAGAAATGTAACCAGAAAAGAATTATGAATGAAGTTAGTGATATTCAGTAGATTTATCTTTGTGTTTTCCTTAGCTTAGCTTGTAGTGATTTCAGTTCATTACAGGTACCCAAAACCATAGACATAGAAACATTTTGGATGGTACAAAAAACTGCCTAAGTGTTACTTTGAATACCAAAAAGTCACTTAAACAGATAAACTTTATCTGCACCTGATTTTACATATAACCAGAAACTCCATAGTTATAGGTAGTTGATAATTTGACCCCAGCAACCTGACCACGCTTTGAAAGCATCGAGCCACATGAAAACACCAATGACCAAGCTCTTTAGTGAATGCCACCACTAGGCTTTTCAGATTTATGATTTAATGGAGACAATTTAAGATACCTTCCAACGAAAACACTCTAGGCTTTTCTAAGTTTCTTTGGCAATCTAAAATGCAATTTCTATTTTTATTTTACAATTTTCTATATTTTCTCTGTTTCATCTGTTCTCTCTTTTCAGATTTTATTATTTTACAATTTCTTTCAAAGATTTCGGGCACACAAGGATTGGGTGTTGTTTTACTCCATTGAAAGTGTTGGGGATAATGAGCTTTTCTTGCATATAAGAAAAAAAAATAGTTTTAAAATGTATTGTGGGGATGATGATTTGTTGTTGGTTTTGTTGGCTTACAAAACATCACTTTTATCGGTACGGATGGTGATGGGTGGATGAAAAAATGTCTATGATTTTGTTATGATGTGTTAATTTTTTATTGATTATAATATAAAAAAAATTGAATGCATACCAATTAAATCCTTTCAAAAGGAAAACTACGAAACAAGTTTAAAATTGTATAGCTTATCTTGACTTTAAAAGTATCTTTATAAGGATCAAATAGTTAAATAAGATAAGCAACCTTTGATAAAGTTATATATAATTCATATGAATTTTAACATTATTTTAGTTAGTAGTTAGTGGCTCCCCTAAAATTTCAGGTAAGATCCGTCACTACATGAAGGACCACAAGGTACCAAATAGTCTCCCTAAAAATACTTGATCCAGAGCATGAGGTAAATTTAGATTCCACTTCACATTCATCCATCAATTCCTAAACGGACTTGATCGTGGAAGTGGCCTTGTAGGTACCCCCACCTCTGGCTATGTTGCTATGATCACCACAACCAGGAGAGCATAAGGATCGTGAAAGAACAACAATTTATGGGGTTACAACAGCGAGAGTTATCTGTAGGGGAATATGCGGCAAAGTTTGAATCACTTGCCATATACTTCCATTTCTTTCAAGCTCAACCGAATGAAAGCTGGAAGTGTGAGAGGTTTGAAGCAGGACTGCGATTTGAAAATAAGGAGTCTGTTTTACCTCTGCAACTTCGTAATTATCAAGCTCTAGTTGAAATGAGTCGTAAGATCGAACAAATGAGGAAAGGAAAGGATAATAAGGGGAATGTTGGTGGACCCTCTGATTTCAAGAACCAGAATCAGAACTGGAAAGGGAAACAGAATCAGAAGAAACCTTATTTCCGTCCACAGGGAAAATACCAGAATCGACAACAATACCGTTCGAATTTTGCTGCATCGGGGAATGGAGGCCAAGGGAATCAGAATCAAGGCCAGATTAGGAGATGTTTTAATTGTGGAGATACGAGGCACATGTTGGATGCTTGCCCAGTGCGGGGAGTAAAATGTTTTAATTGTGATCAAGTGGGACACATAGCGAAAGACTGCAATGCACCAAAGCGTGGACCGACTATCAACAATGCCAGAACAAATAAACCGACAGCCAAAGGGAGAGTTTATACGATGAGTGGAGGTGAGGCTTCAAACTCTGACGATCTTATACAGGGTAAGTGTGACATAAACGGTAATCTTGTAACTGTACTTTTTGGTTCAGGTGCGACGCATTCTTTTATCACGATGGATTGTGTGAAACTGCTGAAATTACCTGTTTCTTCTTTGTCGTGTGATCTTATTGTTTCAACCCCTACTGCTAAGCCAGTTTTAGTCACTTCTATTTTCTTGAATTGTCCTATCATTATTCAGGATAAACATTTTCTTGTTAACCTAGTCTGTTTGCCTTTAATACAGTTAGATGTAATTTTATGCATGGATTGGTTGTCTTCCAACCATATCTTGATAGACTGTGCTCATAGAACTCTAGATTTTCCTACGGATGATATTTCTGGATTTTTAACTGCTAATCAAGTAAATGTTTCTTTAAAAGAGGTAGTGCAAGGATACATGATATTATTTTCCTTAGAATTTAAGAGCGAGTTAGACTTGCAGTGTATACCCGTTGTCAATGAGTTTCAGGAGGTTTTTCCTGAAGATGTACCTGGACTACCGCCTGTTCGGGAGATTGAGTTCACGATTGATATGGTTCCAGGCACTGGACCAATATCTATAGCACCATATCGAATGTCGCCATCAGAACTTGAGGACTTAATAGGACAACTAGTGGAACTGATGAGAAAGGAATTCATTAGACCCAGTGTATCGCCTTGGGGAGCTCCAGTTTTATTGGTGAAAAAGAAAGATGGAACTTCTCGTTTATACGTAGATTTTCGTCAGTTGAATAAAGTGATGATTAAGAATAAGTATCCACTTCCAAGGATAGGTGACTTAATGGATCAGTTACATGGAGCAACCATTTTCTCAAAGATAGATTTACGATCTGGCTATCATCAGATTCGCGTGAAGGTGGAGGATGTTCTTAAAACATCATTTCGAACACACTACGGGCATTACGAGTACCTTGTGATGCCATTCGGAGTTACGAATGATCCAGCTATATTCATGGATTACATGAATAGGATTTTTCGTCCTTACTTAGATCAGTTTGTCGTTGTTTTTATAGATGATATTCAAATCTATTCTCCTAGTAAAGAAAAACATGTTGAACATCTCAGTGTGGTTCTCCAAATTTTAAAGGAGAAACAGCTTTACGCAAAACCTGAAAAATGTGAATTTTGGTTAGACCAAGTTCAATTTTTAGGACACATAATCTCAAGTGAAGGAATTTCTGTTGATCCGTCGAAAGTTGAAACTGTTTTACAATGGAAAGGCCTAAGAAGGCAACGGAGATTCGTAGTTTTGTGGGTTTAGCGGGATACTATAGGAGATTCATTGAGGGATTTTCCAAAATAGTAGGACCTATTACCCAATTAACTCGAAAGGATCAAGCATTTATATGGACTGAAGCATGTGAAGGAAGTTTTCAAGAGTTAAAACGAAGGTTGACTACTTCACCTGTGTTGGTACTACCTGATCCTCGTGAACCTTTTGAAGTTTATTGTGATGCTTCACATCAAGGGTTAGGATGTGTATTAATGCAAGACCGAAAAGTTGTGACTTATGCTTCAAGACAATTGAAGATTCATGAAAGGAATTATCCTACACATGACTTGGAGTTAGCATCAGTGGTATTTGCTTTAAAAATCTAGAGACATTATTTGTATGGAGTGGCTTTTAATGTTTTCAGCGACCAAAAAAGTTTGGAATACCTATTCGATCAAAAGGAGCTTAACATGAGGCATAGGCGTTGGTTGGAATTTCTAAAGGATTACGATTTCCAATTACAGTATCACCCTGGAAAGCAAACGTAGTAGCAGATGCCTTGAGCAGGAAATCAATGCATATGTCGGTAATGATGGTTAATGAGCAAGAGTTATTGGAACAATTCTGTGATATGTGATTGACAATTAAGATGTTTCCAGGAAAAGTGTGTTTAGGTATGGTTACTGTTTCAAATGGACTGATGGAACAAATCAACGAGAAGCAAGAAAGTGATCAGTACCTACAAGGAGAAAAAGAATTAGTGCGACAGAAAGCTGTGTCAGAATTTAAAGAAGGAAATGATGGAATTTTAAGATTTGGTGAAAGGTTTTGCGTACCGAAGGATGCCGAACTGAGAAAGTTAATTCTTGAAGAAGTTCATAGGAGTAAGTTAAGTTTACATAAGAGAGCTAGTAAGATGTATCAAGATCTCAAGAAATTGTATTGGTGGTATGGCATGAAGAAAGATGTGATGGAGTTTGTAGCTGCATGTTTAACTTGTCAAAAGGTTAAAGTAGAACATCAAAGGCCAGCAGGAATGCTACAATCCTTAGATATTCCAGAATGGAAATGGGATGGTATTGCGATGGATTTCGTGCCAGGTTTGCCAAAGACTCGGAAAGGGAATGACTCTATATGGGTAATAGTTGATCGACTGGCTAAGTCATCTCACTTTTTGCCAATTAATATGAAATACCCACTGGAAAGACTAACCCAATTATACATCGATGAAATTGTCAGATTACATGGAGTACCTTCGAGTATTATCTCAGATCATGATCCGAGATTTACGTCAAGGTTTTGGCAAAGTCTGCAAGATTCATTGGGAACGAGACTCAGATTGAGTTCGGCGTATCATCCTCAAACGGATGGGGAATCGAAGAGGACAATTAAGTCTCTTGAAGATTTGCTGAGAGCCTGTGTGCTGGAAAATACTGGAAGTTGGGATGAATATCTATCATTGAAAGAATTCACTTACAATAACAGTTTTCACTCGAGTATAGGAATGGTTCCCTATGAAGCTTTGTATGGCCGACGGTGCATAACACCTTTATGTTGGTACCAAGATGGTGCAATTTTAATAGTAGGACCAGATATCGTGCAACAAACGACGGAAAATGTGAAAATGATTCAGGAGAAAATGCGGACAACTAAGAGTAGACAGAAAAGTTATGCTGACAAGAGACGACGACCTCGAGTTTGAGGAAGGGAAGAATGTGTTTTTGAGAGTCACGCCGACGACTGGGGTTAACAGGGTAATTAAATCTAGGAAACTCACTCCGAAATTCATTGGACCCTACCAAATTCTTCGTCGTGTAGGTCCAGTAGCCTATAAAATTTCTTTACCACCCTTTCTTTCCAATCTTCATGATGTATTTCATGTTTCACAATTAACGAAGTATATTCCTGATCCATCTCATGTAATTGAACCTGATTTAGTACAACTAAAAGAAAACTTGTCTTATGAGACTTTACTTGTACGAATTGCGGATAAGATGACAAAGCAGCTCAGAGGTAAACAAATCTTATTCATCAAGGTTATTTGGGATGATGTGACTGGAGAAGCAACGTGGGAAGTGGAAGATAAAATAAAGTTACAGTATCCTGATTTGTTTACAGGAACGTAATTTTGAGGACGAATTTTTTTTTTTAGTAGGGTAGTAATGTAACACCCTGCTTTTCACTGTTTTAAATAACAAAAATATGTTTATATGATTATTTGAGTTTTAGGAAATTATTTTAAATAAATGGAGTTTACCACTCAATTCTACTTTAATGTAGAAAGCTACGATTAAAATTCAGGTTGGAAAGTCAGGTGAAACCCGGCCCGCGAATTTCACTGACAGTATATTTATACAGATCAAAAGACCTAATTTTAATTCATAAACGAAAATGTTAAGGTTTTTATTTTATTTCCTATGATTGTGTATTTTTAGAATTATTTCATTAAAAGTGAAATAATATACGTTTTACGGACGTTATACTCAATCGGGCGAGCAGACTTGAGGCGATTACGGGAGTTTCGGTACTCGATAAGTGGATAAAACCTATATTCTCTTAGGACTAAGTCATCCATATGAGAGGTTTAATGTGACTTAAGGTTATGTTAGCAATTTTGGATAATTGCATTTTGACCCCTAAACTTTCTATTAATTACCTTTTTGTCCCCAAACTAGTTTCCACGATACACTAAGTGAAGTGGGCCAAATTCTTGTCATCCAAACCCATTAAGGGTTGAAGCCTAGAGCCCAAATTTCTTGGCCAAGAATTAATTTTCATGATGCCATTTTATTTACTTAAGTTTCCTATGTCATGGTTTTATGCCTTAAGCATTTTCATGAAACAAATGTTTGGACTTTGATGGACTTTTTCCCAAGCCCGTGTGCAAGGGCCATGCTTGCCATGGATTGCTCATAAATTTGATGAGTCAAGCTCATTCAAGATCATTCTCACACTTTCTCAAAAGCTCCACAAAGTTCTCCATTGTTCTAAGTCTCTTCTCACACAAGGAAGCTTAATTTGTGAAGCAAGTTGGTGATTCCTTGCTCATTTTTAATTTCCAATAGGTGATTCTTCTTCCTCAACCTCTTTTAGTTATAGTTTCTTCAAATCATTTCATGATTCAAAGCTTTATTCATCATGTTCTTGATATATGTTCTTAACTTTGATAAATCATAGAAAATCATATAAAAATCCTAAAAATGTGAAACCAATTTCTATGTTACTATTATTATCACTTCTATCATAATCCAAGAGTATGTTGAAAACCAAAATTTCCTCCCCTAATTTCTTGTCAAGGCCGAACCTATAGGTGTGGGGGGAGGAAAGTTTTTGTTCATTTTCCTTATAAATGATTTTATATATCATCTTTATAGCATGTATTCATGTTGAATCCAAGTTGGTTCATCAAACAAAGATCCCAAGCTTCATGTACTCATTAGGCCGAATCTAGGTTTTTTAGGAGTTAGGAAGTTTTTGATTCAAACTTTGTTGATTTATTCTTAATCCATTGTCTTAAGTACTTAGGATCATTAATCCAATAACTTAAGCAAATTTAGAAATTTTAGCCACTAAACCTTATGGAGGCCGTGACCTATCATAGAGGATTAGGTGATTTATTTGCTTGATTTTGATTGGTTCACTTGTGATTTATTGAAGGATAGTGATTTGTGACTTGTACGTGAAATCCGGAATTCTGACAAAATACATTTAATACGCAGAGAAATCTTCGAGAGGTAAGAGGGGATTACCCGAGGCATATATTCGATGGCTATATGCTATTCCGTGATTGTTTGTAATTATTTGTTGGTTGGTATTTATTTGAATTGTTTGAGTTGTGTTATTTTATCTATGATGCTCTACTTGCATTTAAAATTGTTTATCTGCAATTATATTATACTGTTGTGATGCATGATCTGCCAGGGAATGTCTCTGTGATATTATTGTTGGTTGTTACTTGAGAAGCCTGATAGTGGTCAGTGCTCAATTCAATTAATTGGATAAAAAACTTTAAGAAGCTTTATAAATTATATTCAATGTTTTAATGGTAAAATATTGAAATATAATATTAATGAAAAATTTTATTTGGGAAAAATAAGGAATTTTGGAAAATATCATTATTTTAATGATTTATCACTGTAAGAGTGAACTATGAGTCGCAGTAAGAGCGAAACTGTGAAATTATTTTTGTACTGCTAATTTTTATGTGAGAAATTCCGTAATATTATAAAAAGTTATTTTATGAAATTAATTGTTGAAAATAAGTTAATTATAATTTTTGAAAATTATTTAAGTGGAAAAGGCTAAGTTTTGGCATAAAAGGCTTTAAAAATGATAATTGACGGCAATTTGGAAAAGTATCGATGGCAAGTGTTTTGAAACAGGAGTACGTATTTTAAGTAAGTTTAAACCTCAAGTGACTCATTTTTATGAAAACTAAGTTTTGTTATTTAAAGGTTTTATTAAAGAATTTCCCATTTGAAAAGATTTTCCGAAATCAAGTTTAACTCAACTGTGTTAAAAGTGATGTTGAACTTAGTAACCGTGATGTCGGGGTACTAAGGTTCTTTGTTGTTACGGACTTGGGGTCCTTTGGACTTTGAGCTCTTATAGACTTGGTGTCTACTGTATACGTGGTGTATACCGTGTTTAAACATTTAAGATGTTTTTCTATTACCACGAACCTATGATTGGTGCATCGGTTTATAGGTGTCGTGATAGAGCACTCGGACTTTGAGATCCTGTGTTATTAATGAAAGTTTTAAATATGTTTAAAACTATGTTAGTCGTAATCCATTTTGAGCTTCGTCAAAGAAAGATTGAACACAAAGAAAAGTGTTAAGAGCAAAGTGTTTTGCATAAATTTGGCAGACGTGCCCACGATTTTTTGTGTGATTACCTTGCGGTGTCAAGTTTTTCATGCTACGATTTTCTTCATTGTGCCCCGGTTGGGATAATGAAACCCCATTTACGATTTTATCATTGTGCCCTGGGTGTTGGACAGTGTGCAATGGGTTTTGGCTGCGTGCCTTCTTGCCTTGTATGGCAATCGAGCCTGATCAACTCACCACGTGTTGGGATATCTCATGAGATTAAGTACGACTTTAGATGACGAATATGAAGTGTTCATGAATAGTTTTTCACATGGTGACGTTTGGGGTGTGAAACCCATTGATGAACTATTTGCTTATGAAAGCTTATGTTGGTATATATGTATGTGATTTATATGGTGTCGAGCATGTAGTTGTCGAGTAAAATCCATATATTGGTTTCTCACTCTTGCACGTTTTCTTGTTCATTTTCTACTTGTGGTACATTCATTTATATCCGAGATTAAATGGATCCGATGATGCCCCTGGCGCACTCAGTGATCCGTAGCAATACGTTTGAGCACAGCGCACATGGTGGTGCTTGGGAGATAAATCCCGGGGCGACTAGTGCTGTCTATTTTGGTCCTACTCGCGAGGTTACTGGCACATTAGTTGTAGGACCTCAATGTAGGACTCATGTCGTGGAGACTTGCGAGGTATCTCTACCCCCGTCGTGGCTCTACCTATAGTACTTGATGGATTATGGAGAGATCGAGTTTCATCCTCAGTTGGGACAACCCTTACAGATAGCTGCACCGGCTGTAGCCTAACTTGATGAGCCTCCGGTTGGGATGCTTCCAGAGGATGGGATTGAGGAGGATCCCGAAGAGTTTATAGAGGACATCCTTGAGGATCTTCCACCGGTTGATGAAGATGATAATTCACCCGACGAGGGTTCAGGAGCAGCAGCATCCTCATCGGATAGTTCTGCTTTGGGATGGGGTGATCATCATGATCTCCCTAATGGTTTTCATTAGTATAGACCAGCTTAGGGTATAGTTTTGGGGTAGTGATATTCATCGGTTTATCTAGCTACTGAGAGCCATTATCTTTTTGTTATGGTTCTAGACGTTCACTACTATTTTGTATATGTCTTTATATTTCTAACTTAGTGTGTAGAAATAGCCTGTATCGATGAAGGCTTCTTTTGTAACCTTATAGTGGTTAGAGTTTGTTTAAAATTTATGATGCATATATATATATATATATATATATATATATATATATATATATATATATATATATATATATATGTGTGTGTGTGTGTGTGTGTGTTTGTTCTATTCAAGACGTGTTTGGTTGATTATGTTATCGACGTTTTAAAAAAAATTCAACACTATTTTCGTGATAAGACGTTTAATTTAAAGTATATTTCCAAAAGTAACCAGCAATTAATAATTTAATTTTTCATTTTTGGGTAACTATGTGATGACCCTAGAAGGGGTGTCGCAGACGACGGGGTGAGAATTGAGATTGGACGTGCAGGACGCCGGGGCTGGTTCGTGGGGCAACACGACATAGTCGGAGGCTCGGTGTTGCGGTGGTTCATGTTATATCCCAGATGGCAGGAGTTAATGCAACTACAACACCATCAATTGGTCTCATACTTGTACCCTCCATCCTCCAAACTCAATATGAATCGCCTAAAAACATTTCTTTAATCCATTTCGATAACTTCGTATCCCTCGTTAACAGACATAGAAGCACACCATGATAAGGTTAATCTTTTGCACATCACACAACAAAAAGTTAGAAAAATTGAATACCTAGTCTGCTTAAGAAGCATAACACAAACACAACAAGCTCCCTAGGAAATGAATTACCAATTTCACAAGTAAAAACCCATGTAGAACAAAGAAGAAACAAGCATCTCACATAGAGCTCCCGAACCTAAATTCAGCTCATATACCAAAACCATTAATATACTTAACA
This sequence comes from Sophora flavescens, assembly GCA_030762895.1. Taxonomy (NCBI): domain Eukaryota; kingdom Viridiplantae; phylum Streptophyta; class Magnoliopsida; order Fabales; family Fabaceae; genus Sophora; species Sophora flavescens. Next base: position 25,729,998 of record CM061062.1, on the reverse strand, counting down.
TATAAGCTATCACTTTTGGACTCCCAATTTTCTAAGATAAATTCTCTGCTCCTTCGTTCTCGCTCACCATCGTCTTCTCTAGTCGGCTCAAACATCACGCATGCACACTTCCCCTTGCCATAAACCTTTCGCGTACCACCCCTTCCCTCTTTTCTCACTCCATCGTGAGTGTTTTGGTCAAGCTCTATCGTCTCTCCACTTCCAGAACCACCAGCCCTTCTTCATGCTTCATGTTTCTAGATCCTTCTTTCCTCTTTTAATAATTTAATTTTTATTTATTAATTATTTATTTATTTAAATGAATTCTTTTCCTGTTTTGATGCCTCATCAGTCATCACTGCCAGCTAGGAACGTTAATCCACCTATTATTATGTATTACAAAAAAAATCATGACAACACAGGTCAAATTATGGGTTCAAAGGGTAAGTTACTAAAAAAAATATAATTCAAACTAATCAATATTTTTAATTTCGTCTACACAATTTTAGTGGATAACTGAATTATTTAGATAAGTTCAAACTATTTTAATGATCCCTCCAAACTTTTGATAGATTTATATGATAATAATAATAATAAAGGAGAAATTAAACTTATCTCCTCTTTTGGAGCACTAGTTTTGTTTCTTGTTCCTGGCGGTTTGCTACTTCATTGGGTGTTTTTCTGCTAGTGGCAGGGGATTATATGTTGCTGTGGGGCTTTGGATTTATACTGATATAGTTACTATACTTTCCCTATTAGAATAGTGGCTTGCTGACACTACAAAAAAAACTTGTTTAGTGATCGAAGAATTCGGTTGCTAAACATACTAATTCGGTCGCTATCCTGTTTAGCGACCGAATCAAAGGGGTAGCAGAAACCCTGGACGCTAAACATTTAGCGACCGAACTTGTATTTCGGATGCAAAATGGTGACCGGTAATTCGGTCATTAAAATATTTATTTCGGTCGTCGATGAGTTGGTCGCATGATCAGATAACCAAATTTGGTGACTGATATTCGGTCGCTGTTTCGGTCACTATTCATGAAAATATTTTTTTTTTAATTTTCTTGTAACTTAAGCCTAGCGACCGAATTTTTTTTTTCAAAAAAATAACACCATTGATTTTTAATTTCTGATATAAACAGAGTACATCAATATATATATATATATATATATATATATATTTTGGATAAATAGAATACATAAATATAATAATGTACTAACGATCCAAAACACCATTGTCAATATGGCCAAGAAAACACATAGATTAATTAACGCAAGTTTCATAATGTTTATTAAAAAAAAAGTTTAATAACTAACGATCAAAACATCAAAACACCACAGTCAATGATGTACTAATGATCCAAAACACTGAGATAAATTATTAGACATATCAAAACATCAAAACTTTTTCAGTTCAACTTCTTCAGTTCATCAATCCTCCATTGGGATGAACATGTAGAAGCGAGAACCTCCAAGGCACTTAAACTTTGCCAATGCACCAGTGGACAGCAAATACAACTCCCTGATACCCTGTGTGTCCGTTTCAAAATATGGCCGATCCTCATGGATTACTTTCATCCCATTGACTAGATTTCCACATTTGTCTTCAATAGTCACAGAACGTGGTATTCCTTTTCCCCAACAACGATAGAATGATTGCGGAATTGAAATTAAATCCTTTAAATACACAAGAACAATTTAGTATCGATTATGCCTTAATTATCTTAATTTTTCTCCGATCGTTATTCTTCACTTGATGAGATACTGTACCTGGTCCAAATGGATGGTTGTCTCAAAACATTTAGTCGGATCTATTTTCTGATAAAACGATAAGGAAAACAAACATGATTAGGAAAACAAACAACCAATGGTATAAACAATATGAGGATTAGGAAGTAAGCACAATGGCATAAGTTCACACAAAGATGGAAAGATCCATGTAGAAGACTAGCATGTTAAACAGAACAAAGAGATGCAACTTCACATGCAACTTTGTAGCAAAGTTATAAAATGCATTGGCTGTCAAGGCAAGAAAGCTAATAATTTCAATCTATCCACACACACATGCTTTTACATAATAGCAGACATAATAGTTTTCAGGAAAACAGATGCTTTTACGTGGTTTTGAAGGATGGTCATAGAGAGGACTTTTCCTACCGGAAGTGCCTTGATAACCTATTAAGGGAGAAGTATCCAGACATCGTTGAATCGTTCATCAACAAGTATCCAGACAATACGTTGTGTATAATTCGTGCATTTAAGTTAATGTTGGGACTTGTTTTTACATATTAGCAGACATATATTTTCAGGAAAGCAGATGCTTTTACGTGGTTTTGAAGGATGGTCATAGAGAGGACTTTTCCTACAGGAAGTGCCTTGATAACCTATTACATGCTTTCACAATATTGTGTACAGAGCTGCTTTCTAATGTGAATGAAGATAGAAAACTTGTGCATAACGTTTGATTGTTTGTTAGTCAATCACAAATTTATCTAGATATATCTGAGAATATTATTAAAGGCTGTTAACTAGTTTAGAATACTTAAGTTTAAGTTAGCACCTTTAATCCTAGTTAAATTAGTAAATGAATAATGATCTTATTAAAGAAACATTATACGGCCAATACTAACACTAATTTTACTAGGACTATGCTTTTAAGCAAAAAAAGACAACAAGACTTCATAAGTTTATGACATGTAGTTTCACTTGGTGCCACCTCCTGCTTGTTAAACATAGTTAAACTTTCATGTTGATTTAATGTCCACCATAGGATTTAGTTGGAACAATTTAAATGAAAATATCAACCAAATAAACATGGTATACTGCCAAGGAAATAGCGAAACAAAGTTAATGAATTTAATCATCTTTGCAATTACCATATTCACATTAACCATCTCAGAAAACCATAAAATAGTCATTAACACAATATCCATCTCAATCTTCAATTGTTTTAAAATCAATAGTTATCCCCAATGACTAACATAATAACCATATAAAAAATCAATCTAAAAACAAATCACGGAACTCAACAGCAATAAAGAAAATTCAAACACTAAAGTAAAGCAAATTGATGTAGAAAATTGGGGAAGCTACCTATTAGATTATAAAATCCTTCAACCCTTTCTTCCCAACATCAAACAAACCACATGTCCAGAAACAAACCACATGGCAACACACATACAGTCTCAGCAAGAAATAAACCTCATTCACTATGAACCCTAACTTCACAAGTTCAAAATTCACCCCCAGACTAGAATATAAAATCACCCATTCAGAACAGCACCCACAAATATCCCTCACAAATTTCCCATTCAGAAGCAATGCAAGAAATAATTTTTTTTGGAATTGAAAATGAAACAACAAAGAGTACAACGTTGAAAAGGTACCAGAACAGTGGTTGCGGCGTAGAACAGTGGACAGCGAACAACGACGTGGCGGTGTGTGGGTGGACGACGGTCGTGACACGACATAGGTTGTGTGAGATGGCAGTTGGACCTGAAACAGAGAGGGAGAGAGACGTGTGAGAAAGATACATAGAGAGGGACGCGAGAGAGGGAGAGAGACTTACCGGTGTGATGGTCGCGGTGACAGGGCGCGCAGTGGCCAGACGAGCGATGGCCGGAGGTGGGGTGGACGCAAAGAGGGTATTATGGAGAAGAGAGAGTGTTAACTCGAAATGGGGAGAAAATGTGACTCGATTGAGTTGTTAGGGATTTTATTTTTAGCAATCGAATAATTCGGTCGCTATTTATGTCGCTCACTCGAAAATAAAAAAATGGGTCGCAATTGCATTTGTAGAACGGCTGAATAATTAAATTCATTTACCGTGTTTTTGTGACCGATATTAATAAAGTTTAATGTTACTATTGCGTAAAAAACAGTCGCTAAATTTGGTCGCAGAGTGGTCAAAACAATTGATTTTCAAATTTATGTGTGTTGCGACTGATTTAGTGGCAACCTAGAATTTCGGCCGCTAAATCGGTTGCGAAATATACAAAAATAGCTTAAACATGAGTCTTGGTTATTGGTCACTAGAATGATTTCGGTCACTAAAATTCGGTCGCTATTCATGCTTTTTATTGTAGTGTGATTCAATTGGGTGGGGGAATGTAACTACATGGAGTGGATGTATAACAGGTTCTCTATGGTGTGGGATTTGTGGGTAGCCTCAATACTGGGGTGTTTTCTTACTTGTGTATATTTTTACTCAAACTGTATTGGTGTTTGTAACAGATGGAGTACATTTTGTACTCTTGTTTACAAAATTCTTGGTTTACCAAAACAAAAAAAAAACAAAAAGGAGGTTTGTGTAACTACAATCAACTCTCTTTCATGGAAGGTAAGTGTAATGATAACTACATTTCAAAGGAGATGAGTGTAGTTTTTAAAATAAGATGGGAAGATCAATGTAATTTCAACCAAGTATAATTAAAGCAAGCCTTAAGGAAAATAGGTGTAATGTCTTCTTCTTCTTCTTTGTCTTCTACAACAACAACAACAATAACAACAACAACAACAATAATAATAAATCTCATGAGGTTTAGCTTAATTAAATTTTATACTTACCTTATTCTAGAAATTGCATCAATTTCTTTGATGTTTATGTTATTATTAATTTAACTCCTTGAATGGGTAATAATTGAACTCACACTAACCTTCCGGGTAAGGAAAGGTAATTATAGCTTTGGGAATAAGAGATATGTTGAGTATAATCAAGTAAAACTTTAATTTTTTCATAATAATGACAATAATTATAATAAATATTCTTTTTATTGTCACAACAACACATTTATTACAATCAAGTAGGAAAATTACACACTTAAATTGAAGATCATATGGTCCTATGAATTTGATAATATAATCAGACTTCTACTAGATTATGCCATGTGACACCCTAACCTAGGTCATCACATGGTTACCCGTTAACTCATAGCGGAAAATAAAACTTTAATTCACTAGTTGCTTTCGAAAAATAATATTTTCTTAAGTTGTTATTACCTCTCAAAAAGGTGTTAAATTTTTTTCCTTTTCCTTTCTTTTTCGACCAACCCAACAACAATGTAAACATCATCAAATATGGATATATAAATATAACACACTTCTATACTGCATCATAATGGTTCATACAACCCGACCTTAATAATTATAGGTCCTTCAAAACAAAACATAAGGTAATTAAAACCCTAAGCTAGTCGTAACTAACAGACACTATGGAAGTAGTAAATAACATCAGCATGCACTGAACTAAATAGCCTTCTTCTTCTTGTGGAAATCATATCCCTTGAGTGGTTCCCCTGAACTCCACAATATACAGCACAACAAGGCAAACCCAAGACAACAATGCAAGGGTGAGAAACCAATATATGGATTTAACTTGATAACTACATGCGCGACTCAAAAGAAAGCATATAAACATATATATTTTCATACAACATCAGTTCTTAAATAAACAAGTAGTCATCATTGGGTTTCATACCCGAAACATCATCGTTTGAAAAACTATGCATGAACACTTCAACTTTCAACATCTAACTTATCACTTAATCTCCGGAGATCCCCACACCGTGTAAATGAGTTAATCAAGCTCGATAGCCAGGTATATTAAGCACTTCGTGGCATGGAATACTTTATTCATCAAAGCATCATACAAACTTTGTAGCACAAAATACCTTATTTATCAAGGTACCGTACATAACTTCGTAGCATGGAATACCTTATTCACCAAGGCACCATACATAAAATGTGGGCACGTCTGCCAATGAATACATGTAAAAGATTTTATTCTTGTCATTTTCTTTGTGTATAATCTTTCGTTTACCAAAGCTCAAAAGCTTACGACCAACATAGTTTACAATGTCTTAAAATCTTTTATTATCAACAAAAGACACGCAGTCCGAGTGCCGAGTCACGAAACACTAGACCGATGCACTAGTCATAGGTTCGTGGTAATAGAAAACATCTTCAATGTTTAAACAAAATACATCACGTATACAGTAGACACCCAGTCTACAAGACCTCAAAGTCCAAAGGACCCCAAGTCCATAACACAACAATGAACCTTAGTACCCCAACGTCTCGGTTACTAAGTCCAACACCATTTTTAACACAGTTGAGTTAAACTTGATTTTGGAAAATCGTTTTAAATGTGAAATTCTTTATTAAAATCGATGGTTACCAAATCTTGATTTTCATAAAAGAGAGTCACTTGAGGTGCAAACTTGCTTAAAATACGTACTGCCGTTTCAAAAAACTTGCCATCGACACTTTTTCAAATTGCCTTCAATTATCATTTTTAAAGCCATTTAAGCCAAAACTTAGTTTTTTCCACTAAAATATTTTTCTAAAATCATAATTAAATTATTTTCAACAATTAAGTTCATAAAATAACTTTTTATAATATTATGGAATTTATTACGTAAAAATTAGTAGTACAAAAATAATTTCACGATTACGCCTTCACTTTAATTCATAGTTTACTTTTACACTGATAAATCATTAAAATAATAATATTTTTGGAAAACACCTATTTTTTTCAAATAATTATTTAGACAAAATATACTCCAATATCTCTTAGTTAAACATTGAATATTCTTCGTATATCTTCTTAAAGCTTTTACCTCGTTTAATTAATTGAGAACTGACCACTGTCAGACTTCTCAAACATCATCCAACAACATCATTATAATAATTAACCCAGGTAGATCATGTATCACAACACTATAATATATTACTGCAGATAATTTATAAACAACAGATAATCAATTAAAAGAAGAAGATAAACATAGATAAAATACCATAACTAACAACCCCGAATAAACATACAGACCACAAACAGATAGCACATAGCCATCGGAAAAATCCCTCAGGCAATCCCCCCTTACCTTTAGAAGTTACTAAATTTTTTCTCAGCGTGCTTCCCGATCCGATTCCGGCTTTCCTCTGTGAAACTCAGAACAAACCAACAAGGTTTATCCTTCACAACAAACATTAAACAATTAATAAAAAATCAAACAATCAAAACACTCTAGATCCTAAGACTATGATTCGGCCAACCATAGAATAATAAGGAAGAAATTTTCTTTTGCTTCATGCTCTTAGATAATGAAGATAGGGATCATATAGAGTTCATAGAAATTAATCTCATGTCAAAAGGATTTTTCTACAATTTTCTAGATATTTTTGAAGATTGGATCTAGAAATTGAAAAAGTGATGTTCATGGCATGAAATCATAAAATGAATGACGAAGAACACATGATTGATCATGGAGAGAAGAAATCACCTCTTGATGCTTGAAGAAATGATGAGATTTGATCAAGTTCTTCACAAAATCAACAAAGTGTTCTTGGATGTTCTTAGAGAAAACTTAAGGAAGATGACACAAAGTAAGGAAAAAAAATTCCTAAGTCATGCTAAATGAAAGGGAGGGCAGCGCACATTAGGGTGAAGGGAGGGTATTTTTGTCCAAATAAATTGCCTTGGGGACAAAATGGTAAAAGCACATAGGGACAAACTTGAAATTTCCTTTAAGACCAAGGGTATTATGGTCATTTCCACTCAAAAGCCATCATGACAATTGAGTGGCTAGGAATGAAGGAGGTGTGGCTGACTTTTGGTCCACAAAATTGTTGGGACAAACTTGGCATTTTAATGGAAGTTCAAGGGTAAAATGGTCTTTTCACCATGAAAATATCTAATGGCATTTATGTGCCATTATGGCCATTATGATTCAGATAGGATCATCATTAATGCTCATCAAATCAGTCATCTCAGCTCCGTTGCTGACCCCGTGGTTCATCTGACTCGGGTTTTCCTAGAGATATTTTGAAGCTTTCGCCCGCAACAAATATAATATTATATTTTTATGTAAAATTTTCAAAACTTCCAATATCGTAGCAAATACGATAAAAACTTTATTCATCTCGTTCATGAATTAAAAGTACGTTTTTTGAGCAGTAAACTTTTATTGTCAGTAAAAATACAGAAAACGGCAGACCAGTTTTCGTCTGAATTTCCAACCAAAAACTTTCTCGTAACCTTATAATAATAAGTATAACATGAAAATGACCTTGGTTTATCCAAAATCATTTTCTAAGTCTCGGATAAAAATATATATATTTATATATTTATTACCGATATTAGAAAGCAGTGAAAATCGGGTGTTACATTACTACCCCACTTAGAAAAAATTCATCCTCGAAATTTCGTAACTCAAAACTAGACATGATTTCTCAATCCCAAGGTCTTACTCTCACAAGAAAGTTTATAGAAAAACTGTCACTCTGAAAGGAATACGGGAATATCCATTATGTAAAAAGATTCTTTAATAGGTTCGTGCATGTAAAAATGCATGATCGGTACACATTTACAAACATGAATCTAATAAAGTTCCTTCTTTCACAAGAATTTTACTACACAATGATTTAAAACAACAACAATCTGACAAAATTCAGACTGGGTCACTTCCACCAAAAGTAAAAGTGAATAGACTAAGTCTCATCAAGAAACTTCTTTTATCAAGAAAGTGTCTATCCTGAACAGCAATAGGACAGTTCAAGCAAATAGAATTGACAGTAACTGGCTTAGCAGTAGGGGTTGAAACAATCAGAACATACGATAATGAAGAAACAAGCAATTTCAAAATATTCACACACAATTCATCGAAAAAAAAGTATGAATTGCATCCAAATTCGAAAAGTAAACTTCAGAGATTATCGTTGTAGTTTGAAGTCTCAGCTCCCCACACATCATAAACTCTACCCGCAGTCTTTGGCTTATCAGTTCTGGTGTTGTTGACAGCAAGTCCACGTTTTGGTGCATTGCAATCCCTCGACAGATGTCCCACTTGATCACAATTATAGCACTTGATTCCCCTCACTGGGCATTTATCAGCCATATGGCTTGTATCCCCACAATTGTAACACCTCCTGACTTGGCCTTGGTTTTGATTCTTCTGGCCTCCATTTCCCAGTGCATAAACAACTGGATGATAGAGTTGTTGGTTCTGGTCATTTCCTGGTGGTCGGAAATATGGGTTTCTCTGGATTTGCTTCTCCTCCTTATTCTGATTTTGAAACTGGTTCTGGAATTGAGAGGGTCCTCCAACAGTTCCTCCGTTGTCTCTTTCTTTCCTCATTAGCTCCACTTTCCTACACTTCGGGACTAAGGTTTGCAAATTATGGATTTCCAACGATAGCACTAATTCCTTAATCTCGAAAAGAAATCCTTTTTCAAAACGCTCGCACTTCCAATCTTCGTTTGGGTTGTTCTGAAAAAAGCGAAAATACTTAGCAAGTGATTCAAACCTCGCCGCGTACTCTCCAACAGTTAAATCCCTCTACTGAAGTTGCAGAAATTCTTGCTCATTCTCAGCTCGTGCACTTTGAGGAAAATACTTGTTTATGAAGCTGGTTCGAAATACTTCCCAAGTAATCTCCTGATTCTCTACTTCCCACAGCTGTTCGGTGCCCTTCCACCAATACTCAGCATCGCCCACCAGCAGAAAAGTGGCATAAGATACCTTCACTCCCTCGGGACTGTGAATCAGCTTAAACATTTTCTCTAACTCCCGAATCTATAAGTCAGCTTTCACAGGATCTACTTCTCCATGAAACTGTGATGGATCTTGACGCCTAAAAGCAGTTAAATTCTTGCCTTCAACAGTATGTTCAGCTCGAACCTGTTCCTGCTAGTTCTGGGCATTCATAGATGCAGTCTAATTAGCAATAGCAGCTGCTACATTTTCCATCGCCTTAGCCGCATAATCCGATCCTTCTTCATAATCTTCATTCATGTTACCACGACCGCCAACACGACCGCCTCTACAGCCTCTTCCACGGCTGCGTCCATGTCCACGTCCCCGTCCCCGTCCACGTCCAGCTTCTGGTTCAACAACTGGTTCCATAACTGACCTATAAGCCACAATTAGTTAAACCAAAAACCAAAAACTGAAACGTAAACATACTAATTACCACACAATACTTCTAAGAAGTAATTCCAAACAGATCTTAATCAGAGAACACACAACATCAACACAACAAACCTATTTCCCAACATTCCTGAAAGACTCGACCAACTCTGATACCACTAATGTGACACCCTAACCTGGGTCATCACATGGTTACCCGTTAACTCATAGCGGAAAATAAAACTTTAATTTGCTGGTTGCTTTCGGAAAATAATATTTTCTTAAGTTGTTATTACCTCTCAAAAAGGTGATAATTTTTTTTTCCTTTTCCTTTCTTTTTCGACCAACCCAATAACACCGTAAACATCATCAAATATGGATATATAAATATAACACACTTCTATACTGCATCATAATGGTTCATACAACCCGACCTTAATAATTATAGGTCCTTCAAAACAAAACATTAGGTAATTAAAACCCTAAGCTGGTCGTAACTAACAGACACTGGAAGTAGTAAATAGCATCAGCATGCACTGAACTAAATAGCCTTCTTCTTCTTGTAGAAGTCATATCCCTTGAGTGGTTCCCCTGAACTCCACAATATACAGCACAACAAGGCAAACCCAAGACAACAATGCAAGGGTGAGAAACCAATATATGGATTTAACTCGATAACTACTTGCCCAACTCAAAGGAAAGCATATCAACATATATATTTTCATACAACATCAGTTCTTAAATAAACAAGTAGTCATCATTTTGTTTCATACTCGAAACATCATCGTTTGAAAAACTATGCATGAACACTTCAACTTTCAACGTCTAACTTTTCACTTAATCTCCGGAGATCCCAACACCGTGTAAATGAGCTGATCAAGCTCGATATGCAGGTATATTAGGCACTTCATGGCACGGAATACTTTATTCATCAAAGCACCATACATACTTCGTAGCACGGAATACCTTAGTCATCCAGGCACCGTACATAACTTCATAGCATGGAATACCTATTCACCAAGGCACCATACATAAAACGTGGGCACGTCTGCCAATGAATGCATGTAAAACATTTTATTCTCGTTATTTTCTTTGTATATAATCCTTCCTTTGCCAAAGCTCAAAAGCTTACGACCAACATAGTTTTCAATGTCTTGAAATCTTTAATTATCAACACAGGACACGCAGTCCGAGTGCTGAGTCACGAAACCCTAGATCGATGTACTAGTCATAGGTTCGTGGTAATAGAAAACATCTTAAATGTTTAAACAGTATACATAACGTATACATTAGACACCCAGTCTATAGGACCTCAAAGTTCAAAGGACCCTAAGTCCATAACACAACAACGAACCTTAGTACCCCGACGTCTCGGTTACTAAGTCCAACACCACTTTTAACACAGTTGAGTTAAACTTGATTTCGGAAAATCGTTTTAAATGGAAAATTCTTTAATAAAATCGTTGGTTACCAAATCTTGGTTTTCAAAACACTTGCCATCGACGCTTTTCCAAATTGCCATCAATTATCATTTTTAAGGTCATTTAAGCCAAAACATAGCTTTTTCCACTTAAATATTTTTCTAAAATCATAATTAAATTATTTTCAACAATTAATTTCATAAAATAACTTTTTATAATATTAAGGAATTTCTTACCTAAAAATTTGCTGTACAAAAATCATTTCACCGTTACGCCCTCACTATGACTCATAGCTTACTTTTACAATGATAAATCTTTAAAATAATAATATTTTTGGAAAATTCCTATTTTTTCCAAATAATTATTTAGACAAAATATACTCCAATATCTCTCTGTTAAACATTGAATATTCATCGTATATCTTCTTAAACCTTTTACCTCGTTTAATTAATTGAGCACTAACCACTATCAGGCTTCTCAAACAACATCCAACACCATCATTATAATAATTAACCCAGACAGATCATGCATCACAACACTATAACATATTACTGCAGATAACTAATTAATGACAGATAATCAATTAAAAGCAGAAGATAAACACAGATAAAATACCATAACTAACAACCCCAAATAAACATACAAACCACAAACATATAACACATAGCCATCGGAAAAATCCCTCAGGCAATCCCTCTTACCTCTTGAATTTACTAAATTCTTTCTCAGCGTGCTTTCCGATCCGATTCTGGCTTTCCTCCGCGAAACTCAGAACAAACGAACAAGGTTTATCCTTCACAACAAACATTACACAGTTAATAAAAAATCAAACCATCAAAACACTCTAGATCCTAAGACTATGATTCGGCCTCCATAGGTTTTCTAGGCTAGAGATGTTAAAAATTTATACACTATTGGATTAATGATCCTTGAGTACTAGGAAGGCGAGATCTACGATCATAACACAAATATCAAAACCAAATCATCTAACTCATTATGAGTGTGATTTCGGCTAAGGTTAGCAAATCAAGTTAGGAACCTCAAAATTTCACATACTCTTAGATCCATGATCTTAGAGTAGTATAGAGTTAAGAAATATTGTCATAAGTAAAAGATTGAAACGAATCCATTCAATCCCTCTAAAGCTTGAATTCGGCCATAACCAGAAAACTTGGCTAGGGATCTCAAAATTTCACCATATTTTGGATCAATAATCATTGAGTGCTAGGAAGATATAATCAAGTGTCAAAAAGCACAAATTTTTTTAAAAAAATCATCTAACCTCTAGCCTAGGGTTTTCGGCCAACAACAAAAATTTAGGTTAGAAGTTTAAAAATTCTCAAGCTTCTAGATCTAGCAACTAGAAATATTAAAGAGACAAGATCAAGTGTTATTTTACAGAAATTGAAACAAAACCCATATCCTTCCTTATGGCATAGGTTCGGTCAACCATAGAAGAATAAGGAAGAAATTTTCTTTTGCTTCATGTTCTTAGATAATGAAGATAGGGATCATATAGAGTTCATAGAAATTGATCTCATGTCAAAAGGAATTTTATACAATTTTCTAGAAATTTTTGAAGATTGGATCTAGAAATTGAAAAAGTGATGTTCAAGGCATGAAATCATAAAATGAATGGGAAAGAACACATGAGTGATCATGGAGAGAAGAAATCACCTCTTGATGCTTGAAGAAATGATGAGATTTGATCAAGTTCTTCACAAAATCAACAAAGTGTCACTACAAAAAAACAACTGTTTAGCGACCGTAATATTCGGTCGCTAAACATTGTAAATCGGACGCTATTTAATTTAGCGACCGAATTAGCGACCGATTGATGGTGGCGGCTGAATACCTGGTGGCTAAGGTTTTAGCGACCGAATTAATATTTCGGTCACTAAATGGCGACCGAAATTACAGTCGCTAAATAATAAAAAACGGTCGCTATTAGGTTGGTCGCATTTTTTAGGTAACCATTTCTAGCGACCGATAATCGGTTGCTAGTTTGGTCGCTAATTTTGGTTACTGTTAACCTATATTAGCGTCTGATTTTCGGTCGCTATACCACATCTGTAAATGCTAAATAAATTTTGGCGACCGAATTATTGGTTTCTAATTCGGTCGCTAAACTGGTTATTATTAATTTTTTTTAAAAATTTAATTTTTAAAATAAAAATTGTTTTCTGTTTTTCTTTAAACGTTAGCAAAATAACTAATAAAACACACCAAATTACTTATGAAATATACAATCATAAGAAATAATAAATATATATAAATATATAAAATAATCCAAAGTGTCGTACAAGAATGGTTTAAAGTCAAAAATATGGGAAAAAAATCAGTCATGATGAGGGGGAGATGGAGGATTCCAATCATCCTCAGAGTCCGTACCACCGACGTCTGCTAGCTGATCATCCTCTGGAGTAGTAGCATTAGTAGCTGGCGGCAGAACTGGAGGAGCGGCAGCAAGTGGCACAACCTTCAGAGCATCACCCTGAACAACTGGAGTCTGGATCCTCATCTGCTCCAACACCAGCCGCGTATGATGTACCGCCTTGCTTGATGCTCGTCTGCATCATTTCTTTGGTGTGCCTGAGTCAACTGTGCAATCTGGTTCGCCATCTGCTGCTCTCTCTCGCTCTTCTCCCGAAGCTCCGCGTTCAGCTGCGTGATGGTATCCTGCATTTGGTGGAACTGCTCCTGAGGGACGGTATCGGCATAGGAAGGAGCAGGCGTGCCGGATGATGAAGCGATAAACTCGCCTCCCAGGTGTCCGAGGCCATACACATGCCCCTTCTTGTTCCTGCCCCCGACGACCTCCAAATACATGGCATTATCGTCGACGGAGATAGGAGAGCAGGGCCCATCACCAGTCAAAGCCTCATCTTGTGACTGTGAGGCACGTGATATGGCATCGTCCTTCTTCTCGTTTAAGCCCACCTACAAAGTATAGTTGAAGAGATTTAGTTAAAATTATATCCAATATTAACAAATCATTTATAATAAATTAAAAGTAAACACTAAATTATTTTTTTGCTTACAGCATAGTTACGGGCCTTGTCGTTGACCCATGTCCCCGACTTCAACTTCTTCGTCCTCTCCACCAACTCCATAGCAGTGGGGGCCCGTTGTTTCTATGCTTTCTGCACAGAAAAATATAATCTTAAATTCATAAGAATAATGAAAAATGAAAACTAATTAATTAAATAGTATATTAAGTCAAAAGTTTAATGTATTACCAGCTCGTCGGATTATTCATGACCAGTGAGCCTTTATGCTCAAATATGTCCCTGACGAGAGCCTCTAAAGCTAAGTCCCACCTATACTCTTTCTGCAACTTACAGTTGTTAGGAAATTCGTGTGTACATATATATAATGTAAATTTAATTTAAATAACTTAATAAATTGTTACCTTAAACTCTAGAAACAACCGATCCCTATGGCCCTTTGGGATGGCCTTCCATGTAGGCCATGGACCATCAAACTTGCGTCGCAGGATCTTCGATATCGATTCAGAAGGGCCCTTCGCGGGCAGAAAGCTGCAGCAAAATTAGAGCATTAATAAATGTTATAAATAAATTTTAAAAACAAGTAAATAGAAATTAACGATACTTTATATATATTAAAAAATTAAATTAGCATACTCATTATCCCCCCTGGGGATAAGATGAATCCTCCTGTCGGATGGACCACGACTCTCCTGTCCCGATGATGATGATGGTCCTGTCGTCGTAGGTGTGGATGATGAGGGTGCAGCCTATGTCCCGACCACATGAGGCTGGGTAGGGGGTGCAACTCCATCACCCTGAGGTGTCCCGTCCACAGAGGTGCTGGTAGGGTGGTCTCGATCTGAAGGCTGTGGGTCGGCCGGCGAAGGGACTCTCGCAGTACGACCTCCACGACGACCCCTACCTCTAGAGGAATCTGCCATCTGTGAAAAAAATGAAAAGATGATTACACAACAGTGTAAATAATACAAAAATAAATTACCTAAGTAGAATGACATTTACACAATGAATTATGACATAAATAAATTACCTAAGTAGAATCTCCGTCACTAAATTCACCCTCACTCTCATCAGTATCACTTGATCGGAATGTACCTTCGCTAGATGCGTCCAACTCGGATTGATCCATTATCTCTCTTTCAACTTCTTCCCCATTTCCGGAAATGTCCGCCATAGAATTAACAATAATGTCCGGCGTAATTTGCAACGGTACGTGGGGTCTTGAAAACTCATCATCTTGGTACGGAGCATGTTTTTCAGGCTGGTTGATTACATTTTCAGTAATTATACTGCGAGCCTTTATCTTAATAACACCCAACCAGCCATGATGTCCTTCGGGATATGGCGAGTAATAAACCTGCTCTGCCTGTTGTGAAAAAAATGAATGGGTCGTACGCCTTATTATACCTTCGAGACAGCCTAACTTGAACAATACCATATTTTTTATCTATTTTTGTCCCTACGTCAAGAGTAGGATCAAACCAATCACACTTGAAGATAACTAACTTCATCACGGGGAAACCAGTATAATCGAGTTCAACGATGTAGGTTAGAACCCCATAGAAATCATCCTCTACATTGCCATCAGTGGCTCGCACACAAACACCATAGTTACACGTCTGCATTCCTTCATTCCATGTTTTTGTGTTAAATTTATATCCATTTACAATATAAGTATTCCATGATGTAACCCATCATTAGGTCCCCATGCCAAATTTGTCAACAATGGATTTTGAACATTGTTTTCTGGATCTAGTACCTAAAAAATCAAATATTATATTATTCTTATACATGCTATATATTTAAGGAGATAAAATGTATTTCAACAAATGAAGATGCTTAACCTACATATTTACTGAACCACGTAGCAAAGTGAGAAGTAATTTCTCGATCAACCTGATCGTTTGAAATGTCAGGTTGGAGATCCCTTAGAAAATTGTCGTACATCCTACATATAGGAGATTAACAGCAGGACGATTAATAATCATAAATGTCAATTGAACTTATAAAAGACATTGTAGAAACTTACTCTAAATATGGCGCCACCTCTTCACAATTTTGAAGGATATACAGATGAGCAGCATTAATGTCACGCTGCTCCAAGAAATATCCTTTTGATTTGCCACTAAATCTGCCCGGATAGTTGAATATTGATATAGGAGGACTAGTTGAACTTCCTTCGCCCGAATCAACGTTTCTAGGCATCCTTGTCCTTCTCGTGTTAACTTCGTCCGGATAGAAATAAGAGGCAAAAGTGGAAGTCTCCTCTACTAAGTATGCTTCACAAATGGAACCCTCCACTCGTGCCTTGTTCTTGACTTTGTGTTTAAGGGAGTGCAGGAACCTATTACAGAGGGATACATACAAATAATTACTAGTTTTAGGGAAAGCTAAACTATGCTCTCGTGTTCATGAATTTCATATGTATTAAGTAAAATAGTTGATGTTGTTTACCTCCCAAATGGATACATCCAGCGGTATTGGAATGGGCCACCAACTCTTGCTTCGTAAGGTAGATGAACTGGCAGGTGTTCCATGTAATCAAAGAAACTCGGCTGGAAGATTGCTCCAGCTTACATAACAAAACGGGTATCTTGACTTCCATATCCTTTAATTGATTCACATTTAGTGTTGTCGATGTAAGCTCCCTGAAAAAGTGGCTAAGCTCAACAAGTGGGTTCCAAATTTGCTTCGGTAATGCGTCGAACGCAATTGGAAGCAACCGTTGCATGAACACGTGGCAATCATGACTCTTCATTCCATGTAACTTTGCTTCCTTAATGTCAACACATCTACCCAGACTAGAAGCATACCTATATGGTAACTTTAGTTCTTTAACCCACTTACAGACGGCCACTTTCTGTGTTTTGCTTAGTGTATAACTTGCCTTCGGTTTGATAAGTCTGCCACGACCACCGTCCTGCAACTCAAGCTCCTTCCGATTACAAATTTCAGCCAGATCCAAGCGGGCTTTATTTGTATCCTTTGTCCTCCCCTTGATGTCCATCACAGTGTCAAACACATTCCTCTCAGTATGCATGACATCAATGTTGTGACGGAGTAGCTGCGTCCTCCAATACGGCAACCTCCAAAATATACTTTGTTTTGTCCAATTATGGTTGACGCCATAATCAGGAATATGTTCTCCTTGGGTTTCATGGACGAGCGGTAAGTACTGTACTCTGCGCCATACATTAGGACCAGTCAAATGTGGTGGAGACGGTGTTGTCTCCACACAATGCTTCTTGAATGCATTCTTGTTCCGCCTATAAGGATGATCTTCTGGAAGGAATTGACGATGACAATCAAAATATGAGATCTTTCGACTGTTTTTAAGCGTGAATGCCTTCGATCGCTCCATACATATTGGGAATCCAAGCTTCCCCGCAGTCATCCAACCCGACATCATCCCATAAGCAGGAAAGTCGTTGATCGTCCACATTAAAGCTGCTTTCATGATGAAATTCTGCCTCAAAGATACGTCATATGTCAACACACCATCATTCCACAACATTGTCAACTCATCTATCATCGACTGCAAGTACACATCAATCTTACCTTTTGGATTAGACGGACCCAGAATTATGACTGTTAGGAACATAAACTCCCGCTTCATGCACATCCCCGGGGGAAGATTGTACGGAGTCAGGATAACCGGCCAACAAGAGTATGCTTTTCCAGACTGCCCAAAAGGATTAAATCCATCAGTAGATAACCCCAATCGGACATTGCGAGGGTCCTACGAAAATTCCATATGAACCCTATCAAAATGCTTCCAAGCTTCTCCATCAGATGGATGACACAAGACATCTTGCTCCCTCTCATGCTCACTATGCCACCTCATGTGAGCTGCAGTGGCCATCGAAGAGTACAATCTTGTAAGTCTTGGCACGAGCGGAAAGTACCACATCTTTTTTAGCGACCTCTTCTTCTCAATGCCCATCTTAGTGGTTGTCTTATACCGATCCGCACCACAAAATCGACAACATGTTATGCTTTCCGCTGAATCATCCTTATAGTACAACATACATCCATTCGGGCAACAATCAATTTTCAAACACCCCAGACCCAAATTTTCCACAGACTTCTTAGCATGATAAAAACTAGTAGGCATCCGATTGTCTTCTGGCAACGCCTTGGACAACGACTTTTGAGGCGATTAAAACAGCCTTCTTGCATATTGTAGTCAGATTTGATACTCAACCATTCCATGCACATCGACAACTCCGTGTACTCCCGATATCCTTCCCACAATGGAGATCGTGCAACACTCAGCATATCATAGAATCTTTGAGCTTCGGGATTCGGATTCTCCTCTATGTATTTGGAACCCATTCCACCATCTTCTCCCCCATCTTCTTCTAGTACAACACCAACCGATGGTCCAGCATGATCCATTATCATCTGCTCGTATGGATTCAATTCTTCCCTCCGGTCACCACTTCCATAGTACGAACCTTCAACCACAATCGGGTTTAAGTCAGGCAACGTCTCACCATGGTTACTCCACCAATAGTAATCAGGCATGAAGCCCTTCTCATAAAGATCGGCTATAACTCCATCCACGCTTTTGAAAGATTGACACTTGCATATTTTGCAAGGACACCTCAATTGATCACCGCCCAGCCGTATAAATCTCTCTTGGCTAACAACAAACTCTATAAACTCACCCACTCCAACTCTATACTCTTCCCTAAGACGTTTATTCCGATCCAACCTACGATACATCCATTTCCGATTCTCCGGAATATCCATTGCTGGCAATTAAATAGCCTGACCAATCCTACAATAACACTTATATATTACGGTGCATTCCAATAACTCCATCAATCTCGTTCTTATGACAAGGTATGAACCTATCCCATTCGAGAAGAAACCTTTGACACACTAGGCTACTAATAGTTATTCCCATATTCAAATACCTTATACTTGACAAAATTTTGGCAGCATTTCCCATCGGTCTCCAAGAACACGACTCGAGCACGGTGAGAATCACCGTGATCAAGTATGCACCAGGAGAACAAAAGGAAATGCATCAGACCGAGATTTCAACAAGTATATAAGGCATTTGAGGAAATGACTATTGTACGAGTGTGAAAAAGGTTTTTTCCCAAACTGTCCCACTTGGGTAATTCAAGATTCAATACAATGAGTATGCATACCTTGATAAGTTACGCATGCTCATTAATATTGAATCTCAAATAGGAAACTAAGGCTTTCGTAAATTAATTATTAACTCTAATAGAAAGTAAAACCATTAACCTATAAATATTGCAACATTGTCGAGCTTATATAAATTGCAGTGTAAATCAATACAAACTTAGATTAAATATTGTAGCAAGCATCATATTGAGCTCCGCTCTCCACTAACAAGTAGCAGTTAATTGTCAAACACATGCATAATTTCTAAATTATCAGCACACAACCAGCATCCCGCCTTTCGGACATGATCACATCCTATTGAGCTCCGCTCTCCACTAACAAACAACACATATTGACAAACACATGCATAAACATTAAATTATCAGCATACAATCAGACAAGTTCACATCCTATTGAGCTCAGCTCTCCACTACCAAACAACACGATAATTCACATAATACATTACACTGAGTGTTTAGAGAACTTACCTGAGAGAGAAAACACAATCGAGTAAGGATAAGGGGAGGAGCCGGAGCCAACAGAGAGTTGAAGAATATGACAACAAGGACCTATCGTGCATAAATGAAATTAGTCATTTCAAATCAAATCACTATTCTATATATACAGAATCCAGTACAACTATTTATAAGACTAGAAACACATAAATTAATATAAAATAGAGTCAATAATATACGGTTACAAATTTAGAACAACTTGCAACTTCCCTTCTTCCTTATACTCTCCTCCCCATCTCCTTTATTTCAGAAGAAGAGGAAACAAAGGGAGAAAAGTACTAAGGAACCTTTTCTCTCCCAAAACCTAACTCTTGGAAGATGAGGTAAGGGTTTAAATCTTAAATTACAAATTCCATTTGTTTGTGGTTTGTCATAGTTGCATGTCTGAGAACTCAAAACAAAATTCAAAACACAAAATTTAAGCTTTAGTCAGTGACAAAAACGTAACTATAATAAACTAAACTAAAAGAAAAAGAATGTTTCAAATGCTTTTTGGACGGGCAAAGCAAGTGTCATGATTCATGAAATCATCCAGACCTGGACTCTACTCTGGTGTTTATACAAACACATAAAACTCACCCAGGATAATTGTTCTCTCTCACTTTTAACTCTCAAACTCACACAGCACTTATAAAGGAAGAGAAGAAAATTTATGTTCTCATATTATTGATTCATTCCATCATCAAATTGCCAACGTACAACCATGGCCTTTTATAGGCAACATTTCATAATAAACTATTAAAATATAAACAAACTTAATTGATAAGAAAGGCTTAGGCGGTGGCACACAAAATATGACTATTCTACATGAATCATGATAACGATGCAAGTAGATAATGAGCTGTAAAAAGTTCCTTGTTTACTATGCATTGCGGCAGGTAGACTTCAATTTGGACTAATATGACTTGTGTTAATTGTTGGTGATTAAAAAAAGGCTTGATTTAATTATCAAACACTCGTCATGAAAAAGATGAAAAAAAAGGTCTCAGATGCATAAAACATCTTTATATTGGTGTCTTTGGCAATTAATGAAGGGAAGTTTTTTGAAAATGTCATCAATAATTTCAATATGAATTAAAGAAACAGTTTTAAAGTTTTTAATAGTCCCAATAATATAGTTTGAAAAGAAAGCAGGAAGTTGAAAAGTGATGCATGCATGGGTCATTTGAATTAGTAAGTGGCATTGGGAATATTGCACACCTTAATGCTAATGAAGCACCCTGTTGACGAATTTCCTTTATGATTTCTGCAAACACAAACATGAAAACCTCCCAGTCACCACTGTGTTCACACCATCACAGACCACATCAGACACAGCTTCTCCCATTCATTTATATAAACACAAACACGAAAACATTTGTGAATGATAAAGAAGTATTTAAAATCTGACATATGTAAAAACGAAAATTAAACATCAAAATCCAACCACAAACCACATAGCAAAAGCAAAACACACAGAGTTTTCAACAACAAATTTGTTACCTGTATTTTGTGAGTCCGCCGACAACTAACGTATCTCCCTAGTCCCCAAGTGAATGGATGAGAGAGACCTTAGAAACAGATAGAGAGAGAGAAGCAGAGTGAGACAGAGAGAGATGCGAGAGAAACAGAGACAGAGAGAGAGAGATGGAGTAGAGGAGAGCTTACCTGAGCAGAGGGGATGACGGTGGCACTACAAGAAAAAATGAATTTAGCAAGGGCCAAAGGCCGTCGCAAACAGCTTAAATCCATCGCAAAACACATGTTTCTGATGGATTTGTGACGGCCACAAATCCGTCACATGTTGGGTCATCGCAAAAGGTTTATGACGGCTTTTTTAAATGACCGTCGCTAATTAGCGACGGCTTAGCCGTCGCAAATTATGAGAAATTAGCCGTCGCAAATTGCAACACATTTTTATAAAACTAAATAATTTAATTAACTAATTTTTTATTCATTAATTATTTAAAATATGAATTATTTTTAATTAATTATTTAATATTTAATCTAAAATTCAAATTAATATAAACATTAGTTATTTTTTATATTAATTAGAATTTAGACTATATTATGATAAATGAATAATAATTTTAAACAATAAATGAAATTCATAAATAAAAGTAAATTGTTTTGACAGAGTGCATACATCATACAAAATAAAATCTAATATCAAAGAAACTAATAACCCTCTCTATAGCCCCGCATTAACAAATATGTAAAGGATTGATCATCCTCGTCACTGGTCTGCTGATGACCCTCAGGCTGGGACGGTGGTGGTTGTGGATGTGGTCGAGGGGTCGTTGTGAAGGTGTTGGTCCTGCTGCGATCGTGGGTGAGGGGTGATGGTTCCTAAACGCAGCATGAGCTCTCTCTGTGTAGCCGCCATCATCTCTATCTCTGCTCCATCATCTCGTGTTTGTTGAGTAAGCAGTGCCGATTGATCTCATCCCGAGCCGCGATTCCGTCGCATCTTGACCATCTCCGCAGACTCATGAGACTGGCGGGGCCTAGTACTGGACGATTCTCGACTCTGCTGAGTGAAGATGCTGGAGCACCCGCGTCGATAGTTACCGGCTAGGTCTCCTATACCGTATATGCGACCCTTGTTCTTACCGCCAGCAACCTCGACCCATGCCTACAACTCCAATTGGGCTTCCACCTCTGGGTCAAGTGTGGTGGAAGGGGAAGATGAGGCTGCCTGAGACCGAACCTGAGATAACTTATCACGATAGTCCTCCTGTCCTTAAAATTGATGCACATCATCATACAAAATGACCATAATTATTAAATATAAAATAAAAATAATTTCCAACAAAGAGACATGTAAATCACCTGAGTGCGTCTAGAGTGCTCTTCTACATACTCGCCGGTACCCTTCCTAGTATGAGTTCGGGCATGAAGCTCAACCGGCTTGACACTACGGTCAAGCTCCCTAGCTTGCACCAAAAAAAAAACTTGTTCATATTTGAAGTTACACTACCTTAAAATAGCCAGACATCTAATGAATTAACAAAATATGATGTTGGAACTTACAAGGCGTCGAGCATGCTCCTGATTACTGATGCTACCGCCAGTGTGCAGGCTCCCACCCTTTTACGAGGCCCTGTTGAGCTTTGCCTGGGCGGATTTTTTCTTAAATTCAGGTGTAGCCCAGTAAGCACATAGCTCCTCCCAAATGGGTGGGAAACACCATTTTGGATGCTGTCCCTTTTTCCGATATCTCGTCAACAACTCGGAGAGGCGTTTGCTCGCTTTTTGATGAAAAATTATCTCTACATCAGTGGAATGATCTACTCTCCAAGTAGCCTTCTCCTCTAAATAAGGAGAATATAATATTTTTTAGGATAATAATAAACTAAAGAAACATTAAAAGTAACAAAAAAATGGAAGTAAATTCAAAAGTACAAAATACCTTAAAAGCCGCAAAGAATCGATCCCGATCCTGATCCTCAAGCTCACTCCAATGTTTCCAGGCCCGATCAAACTGAGAAGTAACTGCATACGTGACGACCTCTGCAGATTTTCTCGACGGAAGGAACCTTATCAATAGAACATGAGAATAATCAATACACATACATATAAAATCTGCACTCAACAATAAAATAACAATATTTGAGATCTTTCTTACCCTTTACCGGTCGGGGTAACAATAACTCGGCCATCTGACATAACCTCGATCTCCTCATCATCTGATGATATAGGCGAGGAATATCCATAAGTCTCCTCGTCGTCACCATTAGACTGATGATCACCGTCCATCGGCAAATCCACCCCTGATGCATCTGGTTGTCTGGAATTGTCTGTATGGGTCTGAGTCGAAATCCTTGGGGTGGGCATCATCGTGATCCCAATGGAGGTGTCCATGAACTGAGTGGCTGGAGCAACAGGTCGGTAGGGAGGTGTCAGAACATGTGTAGGCAAGGGTGTGGGCGATGGACATGGTGTAGGAGTAACAGGTGGGGGTGCCGGTGCCATATCATGTGGAGGCATGGGTGTGGGCGGTGGGGGTAGTGTAACAGATGTAGACGGGAGGGACACGAATTCATCATCGACTGTCCGTGTCACAAAGCGGGGTCGACCACGAGGACGTGCCCCTCCAGCAGGTGCCTTACCCTTTCCCTTACCATCAGTCATGTCTATAGTGAAAAATGATGCTAATAATAATTAATTAAAAGTAACAAAAACACAAATTTGCAAATAATGGAAATTGATGGTGATAATAATTAACTTAAAGTAAGAACAAATCGTCTTCCCTTACAGTTGCAGAACACAAGTCCTTGAAGAATTGACTTATTTCAGTAAGGGCATTCAAAACATGGGGGGACGAATCAAGGCGATAGGAAGTAAGCACTCCATAAACACATGACAATCATGGCTTTTCATCCCATGCAACTTGCCTTTTATAACATCAGCACATCTTGCCAAGTTAGAAGAATAACCATCAGGCATCCTAAGCCCCTTTATCCATTGGCAAACTAACCTTGCTTCCTGGATAGTCAAGGTATAATTGGCCTTTGGCTTGTACATCTCCCCATTATCCTGATGTCTCAGCTCCAAATCCGGTCTCCTGCAGTACAACTGTAAGTCCATTCTAGCCTTATCGTTGTCTTTGGTCTTGCCATGCACGTTCATCACAGTGTTGAAAATGTTGTCAAAGAATTTTTTTTCAATGTGCATTACATCAAGATTGTGCCTCAATAAATTATCTTTCCAATAAGGAAGATCCCAAAAAATACTCCTCTTTGTCCAATTATGCCAATGCCCGTAACCATCTAATTTGGAAACCCCCGACTTGGACACTTTTGGCAAGTCCCTGATTCTACTCCAAATTTGTTCTCGTGTTAACCTCAGAGGCGGTCCATCCATTTCAACAACCCCCTTCTTGAAGGCATTCTTATTCCTTCTAAATTGATGATCGTTCGGTAAGAACCTGCGATGGAATCAAACCAGGACGACTTCCCCCCGTATTTTAAGGTAAATGCCTTTGTATGCTCCATACAATGCGGGCATGCAAGCTTCCCATGCGTCCCCTAGCCAGACAACATGCCATATGCAGGGAAGTCATTAATTGTCCACATCAACGCTGCCTTCATTGTAAAATTTTGTTTTCGAGAAATATCGTACGTCATAACACCATTCCACAACCTCTTCAAATCATCAATCAATGGTTGCAAGTATACATCAATGCCTGCCTTTGGATTAGATGGACCCGGAATCAGGCAAGTCAAGAACATATATGGCTTTGACATACACATTTCGGGAGGAAGATTGTAAGGGGTAACAACAACGGGCCAACATGAATAAAGTGATGCCGATGCTTGGATATATGGGGTAAAGCCATCTGAGCATAACCCAAGTCGTACATTACGAGGATCAACGGCAAAATCCGAATGCACCCGATCAAAGTGCTTCCATGCTTCATGATCAGCCGCTGTCTAATCTAGTTTTATAACTAGAAAAACCTTGGCTTTGTGCTAATTTTATATCATTTTCGCCCAAATTAGACTTGATTGTCTTTAAGCAGTATTTTGAGTCGTTTAAGTATTTTTAGGTTAATTTAGTTGATTTAGAGTTAAATAAAGTACTTATGCTATTTTCTGTTTTCAGGTTAATAAAAAGAAATAAATCTGGAGCTTTCGCCCCGCGAGGAGGCATTCACCTCCCGAACCTGAAGGTGACTGTGCCAGAAAATCTGCAATCCTTTCTGTGTCGCCCCGCGAATAGATGACTCGCCTCGCGAGGTTGAAGACCAGAAGTCATGACTTTTCCATTCCTCGCCACGCGAGCCGTACTTCGCCTCGCGAGAAGACCAAACGATGCAGACTGTTCATGATATTCGACTCGCGAGACAGTGTTCGCCTCGCGAGACAGCGGAATCCAGAATGTGTATATAAGCCTGTTTGAAGGCAGAAGTTAGACAGAGCTTTTAGGAGTCAGTAGTAGTAGTTTCCAGTAGTTTATTTTCTTTTCTTTACTTTTGTGTTTATTTCTGTAATGGAGAGCTAGTCTCCTAGATTAGTCTACTGTAATTGATTTCCAACACACTTGAGGTTATGCAATTCCTGTTTTGTTTGCTTTTCTCTTTTCAATACTATGCTATATATTTCTATTTGCTTAGTTCAGGAGTGTATGGTGTTGTATTGATTTATTTCAGTGATGTTATGTTCCTATAATTAATCGCGTTTGCTTAATTCACGTGTGTTCATTCATGGTCGCTTAGTTCATGAGGGCTTAACCCCGTTTGCTTAATTCGGGAATAGGGACATATATCTGTAGTAGTGGTTTCGCTTGTAAATTGTTGCTACAACCGGGAGGGGATTCGAATCTGCTTAGGGCTTGGAACTTGCATGAACCGATGATAGTTGGGAAATCGAGAACAGTAGATTAATCGTCTTTAGCTATTTTATAATCTTTTCAACTTCTCTGTTTTCATTGCTTTGTTTTGTTTTGTTTTCTTACTTGCATTCAATCCAAAACCCCCCAATCCTGACTTTTTCTGTTAATAACAACAACCCAAGAGTCCTTGAGAGGCGATACTCGAGTTGTCGCTCCCTATCTACATTATTTTGTAAATCGCTCGCTTTTTGGCGCGTGGCGACAGCGCGACCAAAAATTGGTGCCGTTGCCGGGGACTCTTGTTGTTATTAACAGTTAAAAAAAAAACTTTTGCTTTGCTGATTTAGTTTTGTCTGCTTTGTCTGGTTGTGAATCTTTGTGCCCCATGGATAATTATATGCAAAATTATATGCCTAATGTTTATTATGAGCAACCATGCCTGTATTATCCTGATTTTAGTAAACAACCACCATGCTTATGTTATCCTAACTTTTCTGGAAGTTATGAGTTTAGCAATGATTTTGACATGTTTGGAGTGAACAATTATCCTAGCCAAGTGACCACATCTGCACCTTCCGAACCTTCACTAAAGGACCTATTCAAGCAAATGACTGCACAGATAACTGCACAAATGGAAGCAAACTTTCTCGCAATCCAACAGATGATGGAAGCAAGTAATCTTGAATTACAACAGAGGATGGAGGCAAGTCAGCGGGACTCTGCCATTCAAAATGCTTTCATCGATGCTGCCTTGGCTAAACTGCAAACTCCACACCCCCTTGAAGAACATGCAGATTCACAAATAGTTATTCTTGAAGATACTTCTGATGATAATTTTGATAATGTTTCTGTTGATGAACTGTGTGTTGAATCCCCTGATTCTATCTATTATACTGCATGTCCTGATTGTAATGAATTTGCTTCATGTATAGCATGTTTTGAAAGGTATGAAGAGCAAAACATCCATATGGAACAGGAGACATATGAGGATGAGGGCCATGTTCAGCCAGGAAACATAGAAATTAAGGATCAGGAGGACATCTGCTTCACCATGCCTGAGGATAATGAAGAACCTTTGGAAGTAGATGATTCAACTAATTCATATGCATGTGTTGAGAGTGATGGGATGGATGAATTGTGTGCTGAATTTCCAGACATTCAGACCTTTACTGATTCAGTTTATTGTACTATATGTACTGACTCTACTAACACTAACCTTTGTGTGGTGTGTGCTGAGATTTCTGCAGGTTTAGCAGGTAATGGATTTGATAGAACAGTGAATGAAGAACGTGCAGAAAAGGAAGCAGCACCGGAGACCCCAGCTAACTGTTTGCCACCTCCCACTGCAGAACAACCGGCGATGGAGTTCAAGCCTCTAGATTTTGCACCATGGCCGGTCCAAGAGGTTGAACCCCAATTTTATTGGGAGGATTTTATTGACAAAGTTGAGAAGGAGGTCAACTGTGACCTGATAGGGAGTGAGAAGTCCGCCGCACTTGGCGGAGGTACCATGATTATCAGGCGCCCGCTCTCATACTTATGTTGTAGGCCATGGGATCTAGGAGGATCATTTCATACTTTGAGCATTCCGTGGCCACTGTATCATAGACAATGGGATCCTGGTGGAATCACCCCCAATGAGTTTTTCTGAACCTTGCTCTTTTTAATTTTCTTTTCCTTGCTTTATTTCTGTTTTGTTTTCTTTTAGCTCCTGAATAATTTGAGAAGATCAGGAGTATGTGTGTTCGAGTCTTGTGTCGGCAAGCTTGATTGAATTTGATTGAATTTTGCATAGATTGATTGCATGATATTGTTGACTGTTGATGATTTTCCCCCTAGAATTTGAAAATTGAAAATTTGATCCCCACTTGAAAAATTGAAAACTGAGCTTTGAGATATTTTGTTATGATTGCATGATTTATGATAAGTTTGGGGTGATAGGAAGCACACACTAGGGATAGAATCTCTGTCAAACAATTTGCAAAAATGTCTAGGTGAGGATTTGAGCCTCCAACATGTTTTTAAACTGTGTGAAATCACTTTTGAGTTGCACTTTCCCGAATTTGCTTGAATCTCTTTATGGTTTGCATGTTTATGTGTTTGCTTCAAATGATTTAGGCATTTTCTTTGTAAATAACCACTTAGCCTAAAATAACCATCCCTAATGCATGTTCCTTAGTTAGCCCATTGAGCCTGATTAGCTTGTTAATTCTTGATAACCTTATGTTATGAGCCTAAAATCAGGAAAAACCATGTTAACCCGATCTTAGGATTAGGAGAGCATGGATCCTTAGAAAGAGAATGGTTGCAAGAAACTAAGTTTGGGGTGGCTGCAAGGTGTAATGTGTTGTTTGGGATTGAGAAAAAAATATAATAAAAATGTTGGAGCCAAAGGCCAAAAAGAAAAAAAGAAAAAAAAACAGAGAAAAACAATAAAAAAAAAAAGAAGAAAAAAAGGGCTATTGAATAAAAAGGTTGTAGTCACCCAAGGCAAAAAGATGAATGAGAAAAGGAACTTGAGTGGAATTTCAATGTTTTGAAGTGTTTCATGCTCTCTTAGTTCCTAGGGACTTCAGCCTAGTTCCTTTGTATATCCTACCCTTAGCCAGGCCCCATTACAACCCATAAAAGACCTTTTGATGTTGCATGCATGTTCTCTGTGGGAATCATTTTGAGATGAAAATCAAATTCATGGGAAGTGTTCTTAAAAGTGAAATTGAGTGAATTGTTGATAACCTGACAAAAACTGAGCGATTGAGTGAACACTAAATTCCCTTGTGAGGAAGGCAGTTGTTTGAATTTGGTGATCTCCCTCTTGTGTGTAACTTGGATCCCCTGCTTAGATTAATGATTGTTTGGATGATGAAATTCTCAACTGTTTAGAATAAATGAATGTGGGGATTGCTTTGTTTGTAAGGGGGGAACATTGAAGGAAATTATTTTGATGAAGTGCTTGAAATTTGTGCGAAAGTTGATTGAATCCTTTGAGCTTGCCATGTCTTGAGTCTTTTTGAGTTTTTGAGTTGTAGTTTGCTTGGGGGCAAGCAAAGTTTAAGTTTGGGGTATTTTGATCAGCCGCTGGCTAATCTAGTTTTATAACTAGAAAAACCTTGGCTTTGTGCTAATTTTATATCATTTTCGCCCAAATTAGACTTGATTGTCTTTAAGCAGTATTTTGAGTCGTTTAAGTATTTTTAGGTTAATTTAGTTGATTTAGAGTTAAATAAAGTACTTATGCTATTTTCTGTTTTCAGGTTAATAAAAAGAAATAAATCTGGAGCTTTCGCCCCGCAAGGAGGCATCCGCCTCCCGAACCTGAAGGTGACTGTGCCAGAAAATCTGCAATCCTTTCTGTGTCGCCCCGCGAATAGATGACTCGCCTCGCGAGGTTGAAGACCAGAAGTCATGACTTTTCCATTCCTCGCCACGCGAGCCGTACTTCGCCTCGCGAGAATACCAAACGATGCAGACTGTTCATGATATTCGACTCGCGAGACAGTGTTCGCCTCGCGAGACAGCGAAATCCAGAACGTGTATATAAGCCTGTTTGAAGGCAGAAGTTAGACAGAGCTTTTAGGAGTCAGTAGTAGAAGTTTCCAGTAGTTTATTTTCTTTTCTTTACTTTTGTGTTTATTTCTGTAATGGAGAGCTAGTCTCCTAGATTAGTCTACTGTAATTGATTTCCATCACACTTGAGGTTATGCAATTCATGTTTTGTTTGCTTTTCTCTTTTCAATACTATGCTATATCTTTCTGTTTGCTTAATTCAGGAGTGTATAGTGTTGTATTGATTTATTTCGGTGATGTTATGTTCCTATAATTAATCGCGTTTGCTTAATTCGCGTGTGTTCATTCATGTTCGCTTAGTTCATGAGGGCTTAACCCCGTTTGCTTAATTCGGGAATAGGGACATATATCTGTAGTAGTGGTTTCGCTTGTAAATTGTTGCTACAACCGAGAGGGGATTAAAATCTGCTTAGGGCTTGGAACTTGCATGAACCGATGATAGTTGGGAAATCGAGAACAGTAGATTAATCGTCTTTAGCTATTTGATAATCTTTTCAACTTCTCTGTTTTCATTGCTTTGTTTTGTTTTGTTTTCTTACTTGCATTCAATCCAAAACCCCCCAATCCTGACTTTTTCTGTTAATAACAACAACCCAAGAGTCCTTGAGAGACGATACTCGAGTTGTCGCTCCCTATCTACATTATTTTGTAAATCGCTCGCTTTTTGGCGCGTGGCGACAGCGCGACCACTTCACCATCAGAAGGTTGGCGTAACACTCCTGCGTTCCTCCTATTCTCATGGTGCCATGTCATTTTTCCTGCAGTCTGCATCGATGCAAACATCCTCTGTAATCTAGGAATGATTGACAAGTAGAACATCGACTTTACCGGAACTGGTTTTAGATTACTTCTACTTGCGTTGCGCTGACGATACCTTGGTGCGTGACAAAATCTACACTCAACCAATGCGCCATCATTTTTGTCGAATTCATTATCGTAAAAGAGCATGCACCCATTCTGACAACAGTCAATCCTCTTGGACTCCAATCCTAACTTGGACATTAACCTCTTCGCATCATAATAATTGTTGGGTAATCCTCCTTTGAAAGGCGTCCCGGCCAAAACCATTTTGGTAATGAAATCCAAGCCTAACTCGGGTATGCTCCAATTGGACTTGGCAGACAACAGTAGAGCACACATCGATAACTTCGAGTCGGGGGACCCTTCCCACAAAGGCTTATTTGCCTCTGTTAGGAGATTATAAAATTTTTGTGCATCTGCATTAGGAGGCTCTTATGTATTATTGGACTCAAACGACCCGGACATCATAAGAGCGTCACACACCATCTCCTCCACTGAAACAATATGATCTCCATATCCAGCTTCTGCACCACTACTTGAACCACCGGTGCAATTCTGGTCAATGCCAAAATCAAATTGTGGCATTTCTTCTCCATGATTTGTCCAAATCCAGTAATTAGGCCTAAACCCAACTTTATATAGGTCGACCCTCACATCGTCTACATTCTTAATTCGGGTACAGTCACACTTCACACAAGGACATCTAATCAACCGCCCCATTGTTATAAGTATCTTGCTGACTTGCCTTGGTAATAAATTCTTCAACACCATCTAAGAAAGATTGTTTTAATCCCCCTCTACGCAAATAAACCCTATCATACACCCAAGTACGATTCAAAGGAACAAATTCCATCCTCTGCATTTGCGCCAAAAAAGATAACTATAATGAAAAACTATTTTGGGCAAACTCGCAGAATTGCTCCATTTCTTTATTTGGTATGGCCCTATCCCATTCAAGAAAAACCTTTTTCAACACTAGTATAATAGTTACTCATCACTTCTCATGTATCATATCTGACGAAATTTCAGCAGCATTTCCCATTGGTCTCCAAGTACATGACTTGACCAGGGTGAGATATCACAATCAAGTATGTACCCAGAGAACAAATGGTAATGCGTCAGACCAAATTTTCATCAGATATATCATGTAAGAATTAATGAATAGCTATTATACTAGTAAAGAAAAAGTTTTTCTCAAACTGTCCCACTTGGACAATTCGAGGTCCAATATCAAGAGCACAATGACTTGCAACAGTACACGTGCTCTAAAATATTGCACCTCAAACGGGTAACTAAGGTTTTTCTCGAAGATCAACTCATCTAGAAAATAAATATTTATTATAAAGACAATTTATAATATCCCCAACATACTTGAAACAAAACATAAACAACATTACAAGAATAAGAATCATTTAATATAATATAGGGAAGAAACTTAAAACTTAAAACACTTAACAGATATAGGCAAAAGTGAACAAAAAGATATAAGGATCATTTAATATAATATTGATAACCATAACCCTGTCAAAAATACACAAAACCAATAAAGAAAATTCATAGTCCATTCAGCACAAGAAGAGATTATGATTCAAGCTACTCACCAATTCAGCCATTAATATCAAAAGAAAACTAACAGAACCACCTATAACATGACCACATTCCAACCTAAAAGCATTTAGGTGATTCAACAAACAGATTATAGACATCAATCAAAAGGCATTATATTACCAAAACAATTACAATCTCCATATCAAGGTGCACCAAAAAATGATCAAATCAATATCAAACATTCTTTCAATTAACTAAAAAAAAACACACCCTCTCTTGCTTTGTTTGCTTGGAAGCGATTTTCCCTTGTTGAACCTCAAAGTCGCGTTCTTACTCTCTCAGCGAACGTGACTCTCCAGAACTAATTCATAAACAAATATATGCAACAATTATGAGATTAAATATGGAACAAAAATTAATGATGCAAAGAACCTGCCCCAATGTGAAAATTGAATATAATCATAAATATAAAGCTGTAAGAATCTATATATAAAAAGAACTTAAAAGCTAGACAGTACTCAACAGGGAAATCAAATTAAATACTCCATTCCAAGTAAACCCCAACTAGAATTATGTGAACCAAACACAATCTACAATTATTATTATTCATACCCAAGTTGACGCCCATGCTATTCTTGCCAAGAGCAAGCACTACAGATACAAGCCAACACAACGAATACATAACAATGAATCATGGACATAACATAGCGAGACTGAGAAGTTCAAATCATTTTACAATACACTCAAAAACTGATTTCATCAACCTGGGGATTGCTTCTTGGCACCCTAGAAGCCTACATTGACAACCAACAAAGATTCTTCCTGTAAATTTAATACACTCAAAAAGTGATTTCATCAACCTCCTAGGTTTTCTAGGGGTTGCTTCTTGGAATCCAAGAATCACATCTAGACAACCAAAAGTGATTCCTCTTGTAATTGGGTGTTATAAATATTTTGGCCATTACACAAACAGATTTGGATTCTGGAAAACATAGAAAAATTAGATTTTGGCAAAAGAATATTCGCTTCTTGTCTTTGCCAAAAGAAATGGTTCTTATATTTAGTTTTCAAACACAAGACATCACTTACATTTCCCTACACTAAACAATGTTCCAAAACACAGTTGTTTCAATCAAAAGACCCTTTTTCTGGACAAGTGATTCTCTTCAAAATATGAAATCTTGAGAAACCATGAATACAAACTTGGCTCATATTTCAAAAAGTTTGGGAGATGAGAATGATCAATGCATCAAGTTTGTCGGTGACATCGTAAAGCAAGCTTGAGATAGTAGCCTACACATATGGTTACATAAAGGTGTTAGTTTAAAAAGAACTAAAACTATCAGCCAGAGAAGTTAATGACTGAATGCATTGCGGAGCACCCACCACTAAAAACACTATAGCAATATAACAGATTGCAGAGCAGCACTATAACGGAGAAAGTCATTGAAATGAAAAAACTTCCAAAGTTTGTGAAATATACATAAGTTGATAATCCTAATAGTTTTAAACCTTTATACCATAAATAAATAAACAATGAATGATAATCAAACTTTCATTACTCAATTTATGACGCATTTATCAAATATCTTGGTCCAAGCATTACAAAAAAATTCAATACCGATGGAAAAAGTCTAACAAGCATAAATAAATAAATAAATAAATTAATAAAAAGACATTTGTTACCTTAAAAAGGGCAATGCTGCCAATTACCAAAACCATAAAGACAGATGTAAATTACCAAAGTATTTCACTCACCAAACATTCAAGTTTCTAGCCCTTTGGAATGTTATTAACTACTATAATGTCTTCTATTATACAGTTAGCTCTCAGTTTGTTAGTTCATGTTCTATTGCTTTTTTGTTTCTTCTTCATGCTAACATTTACAAACACCTATTGAATTGTTTAACAAAATATATTGGTTTTTCAGGTAGACAAACATTAGAGTTAACTATATACTATGTGGAAGAATATAACTTGTACTACCACAAATAACAGAATTTGGCATTACCTACAAAGAGTAAATTTATAAAACACCTCACATGCTATAAACAACCAAGAACAAATAAAGAAATGAGAACATACAATTTTGGAATGTCTTGTGATAGGAGCGGCAGCTTTTTCTTTGCTGGCAAATCTGCAGATCAGAGAAGTGAAGAAATAAGCTTAATAATACACAAACCAAAAATAGGAGGAACAAAACAACATGCTATAAAATCTGAAGAACAGATGGGAGAACTTACGGGAGAAACAACAAAACAAATTTTAAAACGGAAAACAAAAAGAGAAGATGAACAAATAGGAAACTCTTACCGATTCGACGCTTCCTATCGTGGGAGAAGATGTTATGAATGTAAACTTACGATGCTTTTTTGTTGAACAAATTAGAAAGAAGAAATGAGAGAAGGTAGTGTAATTTTTTGAAAGAAAAATGAACAAAATAGAAAGAAGAAGTGAGAGAAGGTAGAAAAAAGAGATGAACAAAAGGAGAAGATTTTTTGCGTGCAGACCTGTATGTAGAGCAGAAACGGCGAAGATGACAACTGAGGGAGGAAGAAAACTGTTCGAGTTACTTATTGGAAATTAGCGACGGCCTTTTAATATTAGCGACGGCTAGGCCGTCGCAATTTATGATTCCGTCACAAATTGAGAATGACCGTCGCAAAAGTACGGTCCGTCGCAAACCAATATGGTCGTTGCAAATGACCTTGGACAAACATTTGCACATTAGCGACGGCCATGCCCGTCGCAAATTGGCGCCAACATTTCGTGTAAAATGGCGGGAACGTTACTGACAGATTTGCGATGGAACTTCCGTCAGTAATCTCTTCTACCATTTGCGACGGCATAAGCCGTCGCAAAACATAAAATTAGCGACGAATTTGAGGCCGTCGCAAAAATTCCGTCGCTAATTAACCTTATTCTTGTAGTGCATGGTGACAGGAGGTGTCTTGTGGTGGCCGGAGCGTGCGGCTAGGAAGAGAGAAACAGTGAGAGAGAGATATGCCTTCGAGTAAAATGAGGAAGAAGGAGGTTTTGTCGAATTTAGGGATTTCAGTTTTAGCGACCGAATTAATTCGGTCACTAATTCGGTCGCTAATATGGTTAGTTTGGAATTTGAATTTATACTTTTAGCGACCGATTTAAATTTCGGTCGCTAACACGCGCTATTTTATTTTTTTACGCGCCGTTTAGCGACCGAATTAATATCGGTTGCAAATATAAATAAAGTTTGAAATATGAATTCATAAATTTAGCGACGGATTTTTAAATCGGTCGCTAATATAAATAAAGTTTGACTGTTGCATTTAAATCGGCCGCTAAAAATTCATAAATTTCTGACTTTTACTTTCCTTTATTTAGCGACCGACATAGCGACCAATATCTCTGCTACGCTCTATTTCGGTCGCTATTTCGGTCGCAGCATCAACTCTAACCAGTGTTTCATGTAGATCCTACAATCAGCCGCTATTTCGGTCGAAAAAAACAACAAAAAAATTCGGTCACTATTTTCGGTCGCTAAATGACCTTTTTTTTTGTAGTGTGTTCTTGGATATTCTTAGAGAAAACTTAAGGAAGATGACACAAAGTGAAGAAAAAAATAATTGCCTAAGTCATGCTAAATGAAAGGGAGGAAAGCGCACATAAGGGTGAAGGGAGGGTATTTTTGTCCAAATAAATTGCCTTGGGACTAAATGGTAATAGCGCAAAGGGACAAACTTGCAATTTCCTTTAAGACCAAGGGTATTATGGTCATTTCCACTCAAAAGCCATCATGACAATTGAGTGGCTAGGAATGAAAGACGTGTGACTGACATTTGGTCCACAAAATTGTTGGGACAGACTTGGCATTTTAATGGAAGTTCAAGGGTAAAATGGTCTTTTCACCATGAAAATATCTAATGGCATTTATGTGCCGTTATGTCCATTATGATTCGGATAGGATCGTCATTAATGCTCGTCACATCAATCATCTCAGCTCCGTTGCTGACCCCGTGGTTCATCTAACTCGGGTTTTCCTAGAGATATTTCGAAGCTTTCGCCCGCCGCAAATATAATATTATATTTTTACGCTAAATTTTCAAAACTTCCAATAACATAGCAAATACAATAAAAACATTATTCATCTCGTTCACGGATTAAAATTAGGTTTTCTAAACAGTAAACTTTTACTGTCAGTGAAAACACAAAACGGCGGACCGATTTCCGTCCGAATTTCCAACCAAAAACTTTCTCATTACCTTATAAAAATAAGTATAACATGAAAATGACCTTGATTTATCAAAAATCATTTTTTAAGTTTCAGATAAAAATATATATGTTTATATATTTATTATCGATATTAGAAAGCAGTAAAAATCGAGGTGTTACATGCCATGTATATCACTCGTGACACCAAAGAACCATTCATTAAAAAATAAAAAATGTATTCATATCTCAGTTGGCTAATGTTCATTTTCCTGCCCACGACCGGTAAGTGTCATCATCAACCCATGACTTTCAGTTTCAACGCAATACAATGAGCGGCTAGAAGGAATATGAAAGAATTATTTACTTGATGTGATGCAAAACTTTTGTAGCAAAAAGAATAAGAACTTGTTTGGGAAAGATCAAATTTTTTTCATTCAGCTATTTTTTTTGTGTAATAAGTTGTTTTGGGAATAATTTGTTGTGTTTTGGTAAGGAAATTTTTATTTTTTGATAGAAAGACCTCAGTGCATATTAATAATTAACTGACAAATACAATATGGAACATGATAGTAAACTTGGGAGCTAGCTAAAAATGTTGTCGTCTTTACTAACATATGGGTTATACCATTTGCTTGCCTCCTAACAAAACTTACATCAAAGTTTGGAGAAGAACTAATTAAATAATGACATGCTCTAACAATATGACCGAACTCGGAGATGTCACTTTTAGGCTCGATAACATTATCAACCACCACTTTACAGTCAAGTTCAAAGAAATAATAGTTTGCATTGAGGTCTGTTGTAACAGAGGACACTGTCGAGTGGTTCAATGCCTGAAATGCAGCAACAAGTATGAAACAAACATGCAGAAAATGACAAAACAGAAAATCTAAATAACATGCAAGAAGATAAAAGATTAGAAAGTAAAATATTAAGGAAGAGATAACACCAAGAATTGTTAACGAGGTTCGGAGCAATTCCTCCTACGTCCCCGGGACAGAATCCGACTTGAGAAATTCACTATGAATCAAAGATTACAACTCTTCAATACAATCCCAGAACTTGTTGATTGTTCCAGCAAGTTCACTAAATCTCTCGCTCTGTTCTTCCCTTAACCCTCAATTCTCTGCTTATCACATATGCAAATCTCTTATTCTCACTCAGAATGAATGTTTCTAAAAAATGCTACTCTCTATCTAACCTGGTTAGGGGCTTATATACAGCCTATATCAACCCTAACAGAAAAAACAGAGAAGGAGAAGAAATAGGATCTCCCTAACCAAAACAGAATCAACGAATTCTGTTTAGAATCTAACTAATTCTGTTTGATGGAGTGTGAGGCTTGAAGAAGAGAACACGAAGCAGATAGATGACGGGCCAGTGTAAAGCTTCAGCAAAGAGGAGCAGAGTAAGATGGGCCAGAGAGGGTTTATCATTTCCTTTGGGCCAAGCCCAATGTGCCATAACACAACAATTCTCCGCCTTGGTACATTGAGATTGGATACTTAGAGCTTCTCAAGTGCAGATTCATCTTGTCCAATTCATTCATCAATCAACTCTGATCCTCAGCAAATTCAGGCAGTGTTTGAATTTGTTGAGTGTTACAGCCTTGGTTACCATGTCTGCAGGGTTGTCACTGGTATGAACTTTGACAACTTCAACTTCACCTTTTTCAACAATGTCTCTGATGAAGTGTAGCCTGACATCAATGTGTTTGGTTCTCTCGTGATACATTTGGTTTTTACTCAAGTGTATTGCACTTTGGCTGTCACATGAAACACAAACAGTTTTCTGATTCAGACCCAGTTCAGAGACCAAACCTTTGATCCATAGAGCTTCTTTTATGGCTTCTGTTAAGGCTACATATTCTGCCTCTGTGGTTGAGAGTGCCACAATATGTTGAAGTGATGCCTTCCAGCTGATTGTGTTTCCAAGGAGACTGAATGCATACCCAATAAGAGACCTCCTCTTGTCTAGATCTCCTGCATAGTCTGAATCCACAAACCCCTGAACCTGTTGAGATGTGTCACTGCCTCTGCAGTATACTAAACCTGTTTCCTGAGTGCCTTTGAGATATCTTAGCACCCATTTGACAGCTTGCCAATGTTCCTTCCCCGGATTTCCCATAAACCTGC
Source organism: Sophora flavescens (assembly GCA_030762895.1). NCBI lineage: Eukaryota > Viridiplantae > Streptophyta > Magnoliopsida > Fabales > Fabaceae > Sophora > Sophora flavescens. The sequence continues at coordinate 25,691,468 of CM061062.1, read as the reverse complement.
TAGTTACACTAACAGCATGAGAAATGTCAGGCCTAGTGCAGACCATAGCATACATTATGGTTCCAATGGCATTGGCATATGGAACTTTCTTCATCTGTTCCTTGTCTTCAATGGTGTCTGGTGACTGAGTGGATGAGAGCCTAAAGTGTGCGGCCAAGGGAACACTTGTAGGTTTTGCATCATCCATGTTGAACCTCTTAACCAGTTTACTTAGGTAACCTTTCTGAGAAATAACTAGCTTCCCTCGATCTCTGAATCTAGTTATTTCCATTCCTAGAATTTTCTTTGCTGCCCCTAAATCTTTCATCTCAAATTCCCTTTTCAGCTGCTCCTTTAATATGTTGATCTGTGTGATGTCCTTACATGCAAGTAACATATCATCGACATACAATAGGAGATATATATAGGTGTCCTTTGATAATTGCTTGAAGTATACACAACAATCAAAATTACTCCGAGCATATTTATGTTTCAGTATAAAAGAATCAAACCTCAAATACCACTGCCTTGGTGATTGTTTGAGACCATATAGGGATTTTTTCAGCTGGCAGACCCAATCCTCTCTGCCTTCAACTTCAAACCCGCTTGGTTGCTGCATCAGAATGGTTTCATTCAAAGTTCCATGCAAGAAAGCTGTCTTGACATCCATTTGCTCCAATTCCATGTCATAATGAGCTACCATGGAAAGAATTATGCGAATGGAAGAGTGTTTAACTACTGGAGAGAAGATTTCATTGTAATCCACTCCTTCCTTTTGAGTGAAACCCTTTGCCACTAGCCTGGCTTTGAATCTAGGAGCCTCAACACCTTGAATTCCATCTTTCCTTTTGAAGATCCATTTACTTCCCACTACCTTTGTGCCCTTAGGTTTGGGAACCAGCAACCAAGTGTTGTTCTTTTCAAGTGAACTTAGCTCTTCTGTCATGGCGAGTATCCATTTACATTTGTCTTTCTTCATTTCATGCTTCTGCATAGCTTCTTGGTTCATCAAGATCAACATCTTCTGCAACCTGTAGGGCATAACTGATCATGTCTGCATAACCATATCTTTGTGGTGGCTTGATGTTCCTTCTGACTCTATCTCTGGTGAGGTTGTATTCCTGAGGATCAGGTTGATCTTCTTCTGGTTGGATTTGTTCTTCTGCTTGATTAGTTTCTGCAGTTTGATCATTTTCTAACTGAACAGCTCTGTCTCCTCTTGGCTCCACCTCCAGCTCAAATCTCTCCAAGTCCTTTTGATCAGAAAGTTGATCAATTGGACTTCTTAGAGACTTGTATAGATCATTTTCTTGAAAGGTAACATCTCTGCTTATGATGCACTTCTTTTCCTCTGGACACCATATTATGAACCCTTTTACACCACTTGGATATCCAACAAAGTAGCCCTTCTTAGCTCTTGGAACCAGCTTCCCTTCATTTACATGATAATAGGCTGCACAGCCGAACACTCTTAAGAGGTTGTAGTTTGCTGGCTTGCCTGTCCACATTTCTTGAGGAGTCTTCAGATTAATTGCAGTTGAAGGACTCATATTAATCAAGTAACAAGCTGTGTGGACAGCTTCCCCCCAAAATCTGATTGGCATGCCAACATTTGATAGAAGGCATCTCATCCTTTCTAGCAAAGTCTTGTTCATTCTTTCAGCCAAACCATTTTGTTGAGGTGTTTTTCTAACTGTCTTGTGCCTATAAATGCCATACTCCTTGCAGTAGTTAGAAAACTCTTCTCCACAAAACTCTAAGCCATTATCAGTCCTCAGATTCTTGATCTTCCTCTCAGTTCTGTTTTCAATCATGGCTTTCCATTCCTTGAATGCTTTAAGTGCTTCATCTTTGCCTTTCAGTAGATATATCCAAATCTTCCTACTATAGTCATCTAGAAAGAGAATGAAGTACCTATTTCCACCATGAGAAGGAATCGTAGAAGGCCCCCATAAGTCACTGTGCACATAATCTAGGACTCCTTTTGAGCAGTGCTGGCCAGTTGTGAACTTCACCCTGTGCATTTTGCCAAATACGCAATGCTCACAGAATTGCAAGTTACTAATTTTGTCTCCACAGAACACACCCAGCTTTCCAAGAATCTGCAGCCCTCTGATGCTAACATGACCTAGCCTCTGATGCCACAGACTTGTCTTGTCTGTGCTTGAAGTCACAGCTGCTACACTTCCTGTTATAGCATGACCTTTTAGTATGTAGATGCCATGCTCCCTAACTCCTTTCATAACCACCAGAGCCCCTTTGATGACCTTAAGAACACCAAACTCTGCCTTGTATGAGCACCCGGATTCTTCCAGCATTCCCAAAGAGATTAAGTTCCTCTTTAGGTCAGGAACATATCTAACTCCTGACAGAACCCTTTCTGTTCCATCATCAAATTTCAGCTTGACTAATCCTATACCAACAACCTTGCAGACTGAATCATTTCCCATGACAACCTTGCCTCCATCAGTTTCTTTGTAACCTAGAAGCCATTCCTTGACTGATGTCATATGAAATGAGCATCCCGAGTCAAGAACCCAGTCCTTCTCAGTAATTGTTGTTGTAGCCATTAATACCTCTGCACTTTCATAGCCATCTGATGTTATAGAGACCTTGCCAGCTTCATCATTATCATCCTTCCTCTTGAACTTTCTGTCAGGACATTCTTTCTTGAAATGTCCTTCTTTCTTGCATATGAAACACCTCTTCTTGAACTTCTCTTTATCTTTCTCCTTGGATTTGTTTCTGTTCTTCTGTTTTGAGCCTTTCTTGTCAATTTTTCCTTTCATGAACAGCCCTTCTCCACTGCTATCCTCTTTGCCTTCTGTCCTTTTCTTCAGCTCTTTGGAGATTAGTGCTGATTGAACCTCTTCCAGGGACAAAGAATCCTTTCCATAAACCAATGTATCACATAGGTTTTCATACGAGTTGGGCAGGGAATTGATGAGCAATAATGCCTGGTCTTCATCATCTATCTTTATGTCAATGTTCTCAAGATCTATTATGATCTTGATGAACTCACCCATGTGGTCTTCAATAGATCTCCCAACTTGCATCTTGAAGGTGTAGAGCCTTTGTTTCAAGTAGAGTCTATTTGCCAGGGACTTTGTCATATAGAGGTGTTCCAACTTGAGCCAAATTGCTGCTGCTGTAGTTTCCTTTGAGACCTCCCTGAGCACCTTGTCTCCAAGACTCAAGATTAGAGCACTATGAGCCTTGTCCATCTTTTCCTTTTTTTCTGACTCAGAAAGAGTTGGAGGGAGACTGTTTTCGCCTTTCAGTGCTTCCCCTAACCCTTGTTGAACCAAGAAAGCTCTCATTTTTAGACGCCATAGGCCAAAGTTGTTCTTCCCATTGAACTTCTCCAAATCATATTTGGTTGATGCCATGCCTCTCAGAACCGCAGAACCTGAGCTCTAGATACCAGTTGTTGTAACAGAGGACACTGTCGAGTGGTTCAATGCCTGAAATGCAGCAACAAGTATGAAACAAACATGCAGAAACTGACAGAACAGAAAATCTAAATAACATGCAAGAAGATAAAAGATTAGAAAGTAAAAGATTAAGGAATAGATAACACCAAGAATTATTAACGAGGTTCGGAGCAATTCCTCCTACGTCCCCGGGACAGAATCCGACTTGAGAAATTCACTATGAATCAAAGATTACAACTCTTCAATACAATCCCAGAACTTGTTGATTGTTCCAGCAAGTTCACTAAATCTCTCTGCTTATCACATATGCAAATCTCTTATTCTCACTCAGAATGAATGTTTCTAAAAAATGCTACTCTCTATCTAACCTGGTTAGGGGCTTATATACAGCCTATATCAACCCTAACAGAAAAAACAGAGAAGGAGAAGAAATAGGATCTCCCTAACCAAAACAGAATCAACGAATTCTGTTTAGAATCTAACTAATTCTGTTTGATGGAGTGTGAGGCTTGAAGAAGAGAACACGAAACAGATAGATGACGGGCCAGTGTAAAGCTTCAGCAAAGAGGAGTAGAGTAAGATGGGCCAGAGAGGGTTTATCATTTCCTTTGGGCCAAGCCCAATGTGCCATAACACAACAAGGTCCAAGCTTTGAATCCATTGAATAGTTTTGAGGAGACCCATGGCTTCTCCTTCGCGAGCTAGAAGGCACTAAGTAGTACATTCTGTTTTTGCTATCACAAAATGACCCCTATCATCTCTAATGCACATGCTAATATTAGTTATTCCATTTGAGGAAGAAAAACTAGCATCAACATTGCATTTTTCAAGCACCCATGCCCAAGAGGTAAGGAACTAATTTTTTAAAAAACTTTTTTTTTTAGAAAAAAAAAATTTGTTTTATATCATCTAGTTTGTTTTAGTTTAAGATTGTTGTGATTTGATTATTTTCCGTTCTCAAAACTTTCTTCCCTGTTTATTCTTACAAAACTAACTTCTAAACAAATATTATTAAATTATACAAATAACTTTATACCATTTTTTCGTAATTTATTGTATAAAAGTTATTTTTCATCACCCAAACGAAATAGATTATCTTAAAATCGTTTTTCAGCAAATATACCCAAACAAAAACAGATTCTGATTATAATCAATTATCACAATAATTGATTATATAAAAATCAATTATCAAAATAATATTTTTTTTCCAACTTTCTTAAACCCACTAAATATCTTCATCTGCCCAATGCCCCATAATATCAATACTAAATTACTAACTAAACTTTTCCCATTTCCGGAATGTGATTCACCTTTTCACCGAAAATACGCATGCACGCATTGGTTAATTTTTAGAAATTTCAGTGGGACTTGGCAACCTTCTTGATCGGACGGTGAAGATTCAATCACAGAGGATCCCAAGTCAACACCTTCGTCTAAGTTCTTTGATTAGACAGTGCCGACAGTGGCATGAAACCTAACTTTCTCACGTGGAAAGTTGTGATTGACTGAGTGGAAAATAACGTTGATACCTAACTTTGTCCTTTCTTTGATTTGATTCAGTGTGAACCTGCTTCCACTGTTCCGACACGAGCCCATGGCTGGGGACCGGACACGTGGCGTCTTGTGTTACCCGAAAATCAAACTGAAGTTCAAGCACTGGCAAAATTTTTAGGAATCGTTTGAAGTTTTTAAGTTGATCATGACACCCGCTCAACTTTCATTTTCATGATAGTTTTTAATATTAAGTTGTTTAACTTTTTTTTTAATATCTCACTTTTTCTCTTTTTTTTATATAATCAAATGCAAACAAAAAAAAATTTATTTAAATATTATATAACTCTTTTTTAAAGTTTTTTGAATAAGAAACTCATATTAAATTTAAGGAACCCAAAATCATATATAATTTTTTGTAACAATATATTATTCTTAAAGAATTGTGGAAGAACTCTCATCGAAGATGCTCCGAGATTATCGAATTGTTCTAACGAGAGTATAAATTTATTTTTATTAAAGGGAGTATAAAGATCACTCCTATTCCTACATCTAAGATATGTAAGTTATCATATCTTGTAACATTTTTTTTATAAGAATCATATCTTGTAACATTGAAAAATACATTCGCTGGAGTTAGTATATATGCCAATCAATAAAAGAAAAATACACCCACCTCGGCACCTCCGATCCATTTCAAATAATTAGGGGTACATTTACGTATTTTTAGGTTTCTAAAGCGAAATTTTAAAGAAGGTCTTTTTAAAATTAATAATAATATTTTATTTAAAATATTATAATTTAATTTAAATTTTTATTTTGTTATAAATTTTTATATTTTTAAAAGTTGCAATATCGATCCTTCAGTCAACCGGTCGTTAAGTATCTATTAGAAGTGACTAACTTTTTGTCACATAGTAAGTCTAATTGGCATTTTCTTGATTAAAATATTAATATACATTAATTAGTAAAAAAATTATTGAAACCCTTCTTCTTCCTTCACCTTATGAGTGGAAGAGCTTGTAACTATTGAACCAAAGAGACAAAACAACTCCAAACCTTAAAACCCAATCAAGGGTGCATAGGTTGCTCAGAGACTACGAAGTCGACAAATGGAAGCGCTCCAATTTCCCCATCACCCATGAATCCTGTCTTGGTGACACTACAAGAAAATGCTGAATTACCGACGGAAATTTACCGACGGACACGGGCTGCTTCGGAAATTAAGAGATTACCGACGGATATTGTCGTCGGTAATGTAGAATACCAAAAGTCGTCAAAATTTTTTACGGAAAGTCCGTCGGTAACTTTACCGAGGGCTTTTCCGTCGGTAACTCGGTCGGAAAATATGGCGAGAAAAAAAAATTGGTGCGAGTGCGTACCGACGGACAATTCCGTCAGTAAATGGGACTATACGCATCAACGGCTTGTCAGTCGGAAATTCTGGGACAAATAGCGACGGAAATTTCCGCCGGTAATTATTTTTTTGAATTACCGACGGAAAATCCGTCGGAAATGCCTTAATAACCATACACGCAAACCCTTTTCCCCCCTCAGTTTTCCTTTCCTCTTCTATCTCTATCTCTATCTCTATCTCTCTTCTCTCTATCTCCCTGCCACCATCCCCCACCCTACTGCGACCAAGAACCACCGCCCCCACCACCTCTCTTCTCCCTTCTCAGACTCCCTCCCTCCCTCCTCCTTGCTCTCTCTTCGCGCCTCCCCACCATCGCGAAAACCCTCTCCCCCACTCTCTGTTTGCGCCTCTCAGTGTCTCCGCCGCGCCTGCCACCACAGGAGGAGCCATTCCCACCTCCTCCCTTGGAACTTTGTTCGCGCCTCGCCACCACCGCGAAAACCCTCGTCCCCCGCTTTCTGTTCGCGCCTCTCCATCCTCTCTGTGTCTCCGCCGTGCCAGCCACCACAGGAGGAGCCACTCCCACCGCTGCCAACCACCACCACCATCGCTGCCCCTTTTCCCTCCGACCACCACCACTGCAGGGGAGCCACCTCCCCTGTTCAGGCATGTTTAAGTTTTAGCAATTTCCCCTATTTGATGCTAAGTTAAAAAATGTGGTCATCTGATCCGTTTGATTTGGTTTTCAGAACTTTCACAGTCACCGGTACTCCGACCACCACCACTGCAGTCACCACTACCAGGAGCAGCCACTTCTTGTTTGAGGTTTTTTTTAATATTGATTGAGGATTTTTTTAATAAATTTATATGTAGATGTGTTTATATTTTGCTAGGAATCTGTGTTTGAATTTTCATGAATGTAAGGTTGCATATGTTGAGGTGATTTGTGTTTTGTTTGTTCTTAGTGTGTGTTACTACACACAGAATTATTTGTATGACTCTTTTGTAGGTTTTTTTCTTGATATATAGAATCTTGTAAATTTCAATTAATTAATAAAAGTATATAGTTAAAATAAAATAATTAATTAATTACTTTTTAATTAAGGAATAATTTCATTAAAAAAACTTAAGGAATAATTAAGTGCACTCTAAGCAATGTGAGTAAGTGATAAATGAAATCCATCAATCACAAATACTCGTAGCGGTGATGTAATTGGTGCAACAATCGTGGTGTTATATATATCTAAGTTCTTTTTGTTGAAGGGATTTATATATCTAATTTACATAATAACAAAGTTAGATTAATTAAAACAATAAATAATTGCATTAATTAGCTATGGGGGAGGGATTGTGACGATAGTTGCACATGGCGCATATGGAAGCGTGGACGACATCGAATGTGATTAAAAAAGAGAGATTAAAAAAAAATTGAATACCAAAATAGTTAATTATCTAGATAAAAAAATCTATCTAACCAAAATATAATTAAATATTTAAATAACTAAATAATAACATAGTTACATAACAATAACATTAGATTAAATAAATAAATACAAAATTATTTATATAAGTAAGTAAATAAATAATTCTTATGGGAAGAGTTATTAAATATATATATATATATATATATATATATATATATATATATATATAATTAAATAAGTAATATAATAATAATATGTTTGAAACAATTGATCATAGGACTTAAAAAATGTCAAGTAAAAAAATACAACTTGGAAGATTAAATTTTTTTTTTTTTGTAGATATAAATATAGGGTGAGGGGATGGTGCCCCAGTCCAAGGCAGGCACTAACAAAGGAATTTACATTTACCACACCCCGAGGAGACTATTGGGGGCTCAAACCTGCAACCTGTCAGATACGAGGCCCTGTCATGCTCCACTAGACCAACCCCTTGGGGTTGATTAAAATTTGTTAAAAATAACAAATATTTAAATAATTAATTATATTTAAATAACTAATATTTAGATAATTAATTAACTATGTAGTTAACTAATTCAATAAAATACTTTAATAATTAAAATTAATTTTAAAAAATAAATGATATAATAAAAAGATAGACGAATAAGTATGCAATTTTTTTTTTTGATAATGCTTTATTTATGATGGTTGCTTAATGATGTATTTGATTGTTTGCTAATAATGTCAAACTTTATGCAAATTATCCTTATTACTTAAAGTTTTAAATTTTTTTCAGATTACAATTATTATACATAATTGAGAAAAACCGTAGTTTCCCGTTCAAGGTTCAATATTATTGAGCATGTGTACTCGTGGTCATAGTATCACTCGTTTTATTGAATCTTGAATTGTCCAATTGGGACAATTTGGGAAGAAACTTTTTCTCCACTGATATATTAGTTACTCGATGATTGTCATTTGTGAAATAGTTGATTAAATTTCGGGTCGAAGCATTTCATTTTGTTCTCCGGGTTCATACTTGATTGTGGTATTTCACCAAGGTCAAGTCGTGTACTTGGAGACCGATGGGAGATGCTGCCGAAATTTCGTCAGCTATAAGACATGAGAGGTGATGAATAACTAGTATAATACAATGATGAAAAAGTTTTTCCTCGAATGGAATAGGGACACACCTTTTAAGGAAAGGGAGAGATTCAGGATCATAGTATCATGTTTAAAAATACTTCAATTTATCTGAAAATGCAGAAGGATGGAATATTATCCCTCGAACCGTAGTTGGGTGTGTGATAGGAACGAGTCTGGGAGACGACTTCTGAAACAATCATTTGTAGATGGAGTTGAGGAGTTTATATCCAATGCAAAGCAACATTGTGATTATGCCGAAGAGGGGGGTATTAGATGTCCGTGCACAAAGTGAAATTGTATGGCGGTTTTGAGTGATGATGATGTGAAGTTACACCTATACCGACGTGGGTTCAAGCCTAATTATTGGATATGGACTGATCATGGTGAGGAGTTTCCGGATATTGATTTGAATGAAATCGGTGGTGACGATCTTGAAATGGGTGCATCAGGCAGTGGCTACCATGATGAATATGTCGAACAACTCCAGTCAACGCATATGATGGTCGATGATTGTCTTTGGCAACATGGGAATTTTGAAGCGGATGAGTCTGATGACATGGAAGAGCCTCCTAATGAATCGGCGCAGAGATTCTACAATCTATTGTTAGAGACAAATAAGCCATTGTTTGAAGGGGCGTCAGATTCAAAATTATCAATTTGTGTTAGGCTGCTAGCTTGCAAGTCCAATCGGAATGTCCCAGAGCAGTGTTTGGAGTTCTTTTGTAAAATGCTTCAAGATGTGACACCCTTCGATCGGGTTCATCTTGATTTTGCAGTAGATCCTCGCAATGTGAGACTTGGGTTGTGGTCAGATGGTTTTACCCCGTACATTCAGGCGTCATCCTAATTCCAAGGTTGTAGAGACTATTTGTATCAATGCAAACTGTGGGATAAATGAGGTGGCATAATGAAAATAGAAGAAATACGGGTGTCATACGCCACCATGGTGAAGCTTGGAAGCACTTCGATCGGGTTCATCCTGATTTTGCAGCAGATCCTCGCAATGTGAGACTTGGGCTGTGTTCAGATGGTTTTACCCCGTACATTTAGGCATCAGCCTCACCGTATTCATGTTGTCCAATGATTGTTACACCGTACAATCTTCCTCCCGAGATGTGCATGTCAAAACCATATATGTTTTTGACTTGTCTCATACCGGGACCATCTAATCCGAAGGCTGTGATAGATGTATATTTGCAGCCTCTGATCGATGATCTGAAGAAGTTGTGGGATGGTGTGTTGGCTTATTACGTTTAAAAGACGTGAAACTTTATGATGAGGGGATCACTGATGTGGACTATCAATGATTTTCCTGCATATGGCATGCTCTCTGGTTGGGGGACCCACGGTAAATTGGTGTGCCCGTATTGCACGGAACATGGAAAGGCTTTTACCCTTAGATATGGTGGCAAAAGTTCCTAGTTTGATTCTCATCGTCGGTTCTTAGATCCTGACCATCCCATCCGAAGAAACGTCCGAGCATTCAGAAAGAATCAGACAGAAGAGGAAGGTCCACCGCCTTTGTTGGCTCCTTAACAAATATGGGGTCGGGTTAGAGATCTTCTAAAAGTCACTCTAGCAGGTGTGTCAAAATTACCCGGGTATGGAGAATGACATAACTGGACAAAACAAAATACTTTTGGGGAACTACCGTACTGGAAGGATAATCTGTTAAGACATAACCTTGATGTGATGCATATTGAGAAGAATTTCTTTGACAACATTTTAAACATGGTTATGAATGTGTCTGGCAAGACGAAGGACAATGAGAAGGCAAGGATGGACATAGCTCTGTACTGTAGACGAAAGGATTTGGAGCTGAAGCCGCAGCCGTGAGACAAACTATTTCTGTTCCCACTATTTCAACAACTTTATGTTGGCACCAAGACATGTTAGGAACGAGGTAGATACTGATTTTGCAGGGTAACGTTATATGCTATCCGTATTTAACCTTCCTGGCCTTCGTGCTGGCAAGGAGCTTACTTACTAGTTCTGTAACACCCTACTTTTTATTTTCCGATTTTTTTCAGTAAAAATATTTTCGATGTATTAACCGGTATAAATGTATTTACTTATATTTTTATCCGAGTTCATGGAGATTGATTTTTATGAAATAAAAATCATATTCATACTCTATCTTAGGGTAGAAGCTTACGATAAAAATTTGGGTTGAAAATTCAGACGGAACCCGGTCTGCGTTTTCACTGACAGTATAATTCTACTGGGCAGAAAACCAAATTTTGACTTGTGAACGAAATGGTTTATATTTAAATCATATTTCTAACGAGTTTGGTTGTTTTGAAAATTTTCAACCGAAAATAAAATATTACGTTTTTTACAGGCGTAAAACCCTAATCGGGAAACCGACGAGTCGAAGAAGGAAGTGCGAGACCCGTCAAGAAATCGGGACAACGAGTCATACATGATGACTCATGGAGGATGAGTCACCAAGCATTTATGAGCATTAAATGCAAGTAATCATGACATTTAGGTAAAAAGACCAAAATACCCTCAAGCTTTCGCGGGTATTAACAAGACGCATCTACGCACTCTTAACCACTCATTTTATGTAGTTGAAAACCTCCCACATCTCTCCAATTTCGTGCATCCACCTCCAATAAATCTTACCTATTTCATTTTGCTTTCGTTTCATTATTTTCCTCTCAAAAACCGAGATCGGGTAAACGACGGAGCTGCGTACGGAATTTCCGTGAACCGCTATCGAATAAGATCGGTGACTCATTAGTGAGTCACTTTGTGTGGCCCAAAATCAGCCACACCTCCATCAAATGTGAGCCACATATTTAATAACCATAGTTAAGCAAAGTAACCCTAGTTAAGTTAATTATTAACTATGGTTAAACTTATATTAATTAAATAATCACAAAACCCATTAAATCAATTCCTTATAACCAAACCAAGACTAAATCTAGCCTATAAATAATCTTCAAAACCGTGGCCTCCCTCCCCTTCCACTCATCTTCTTCATTCTCTTCATCTTCCCCACCAACTAAGTTACAAAACCCTAAGAACACTGAATTCCCACCAAACATATGACCCTCTTCCTTTCTGAAAATCGTAAAACACTCAACATAAAAGTTGTTCCTATTTCGTTCTTCTTTCCAACAAGCTAAGGATCATCAAAAACGGATAAGTGGATTGGGAGATAGGATCAAAATACCGAAACTGCCCAGAATTCTCAGCAACCCACGAAACATCAGAAATAAGTCCCTTTTCACCCCTGTTATGATCCGAACCAAATGAAACCTTCAACACCAAAGTTGTTCCTTTTCTTATTATCTTTCTATCAAGCCAAGGTAAATGATTTTTGGATCAGTATATTGTGAGATACACTCACAATACCATCACACCCTCAAGCTGTCCAGTTTTCAGCTTAGTGAAGGTTGATCATTTTCTTCATTTCTTCAATCTTCAAGAGGTAAAAGCTCATCTCCTTGATCACATAAGCTTTCATATTCATGTATTTCTCATGTTTATGCCATGAATCATATTTTTCCATTCCTAGATCTAGAACTTCAAATAATTCTAGAAAATTGTAGAAAAATCATAAAAATGTGAAACCAATTTCTATGATCTAGTTATGATGCCTCCTTTATTTATCCAAGAGCATGTGATCAAAATCATTTTCCTTCCCTATTAACCATTAATGGCCGAACCTAGGTAGGAAAATGGGTTTGGTGTTTTGTTGTTTGTTTTGAAAGTTAGTACTTGACTTAAGTTCTATAATACATATATAGCTTAAATCCAAGAGCTTGAATCCAACTAAATTTCCTAGCTTATTTTCCTAATATGGGCCGAAACCCTAACCCTAAAGGTTAGAAGATTTTGTTTCAAATTTTAGTCTTCCAATAAGTAATCTATGTTAGTTAAGACTCTAGTAACTAGGATCCACAAGATGGCATTAAGAAGATAACCCTAAACCTATTTTCTAAGTCTTGGCCGAACTTAGCCCTAAAGTGCCATAGATGGTTGTTAGTTGATTAATTATAGTTATGTTGTTTGGTTGAAGGTAGTTGTGTTAACTCGTGGCGGGATAACGAGGATCTTCGTGTACGTATTTCCGGTGCTAGCTCGGGTGGGGAAAAGAATCAACCTATCGTCGGAATCGATAAGTAGTAGATTATATGATAATTGTGTAGGGCGACCTAAACCCTACTAGTAGTCGAGTAATCGACAAGACCAAAATTCTATTGGAAACCTTTTCTGTAAAACCAATGGTGATTCGGGGATTGTAGGTTTATCGACATTTAGTTGATTTTAAATATTTGAGGATGTTTGAATTATTTACTTTTGACTGTTTGTGATACGCTGGTTGAGGTATTCCATCTGCATGTGACGTATTATTTCGGTGTTTGAATAATTATGATATTGAGGATGTTTGTTGTCTGTCACGGTCGTGATGGTTGTCATGGCCATGCCGTGACAGGTTTTGTGTTGTAGGATTCTTGTATTTGTTGTCTGCCACAGCCGTGATGGCTATCACAGCCAGGCCGTGACAAAGTCTGACTTGGTTATTTATTTGATTTGATTATTATGCGTTGGTTGTGATAAATTGCTTTATATGATATTGAGATATCTGAATATTTCCTGATATTGTGTGATGCATGATCTGCCTGGTTTTTAATATTATGCCTAGTTGATATTTAAGTAAGGATATATGTTGTTTGGGAGATAATTGTTTGGGTGAGAGAATGAATTGACTTAGAGGTGCCTAGCTTAATTAAGTTATCTAACGGATGAGATGTGACATAGAATGCGAGTTGAGGTTATGATAGGAGCTTGAGGTACAAGGTTGTTATTGATTTGAGATAGTGAGATTCATATAGAGGCTTTGATGCAAATACTTTTTCAGTCCATGACGCGTCGATCTGATTTATCCTATCGAAAAATAGAAGGGCACTATGATGAGTCTTATCCTATCGAAAGATAGAAGGGCACTATGTTGAGTCTTATCCTATCGAAAGATAGAAGGGTACTATGTTGAGTCTTATCCTATCGAAAGATAGAAGGCCACTATGTTGAGTTTTATCCTATCGAAAGATAGAAGGGCACTACGTTGAGTCTTATCCTATCGAAAGATAGAAGTGTACTATGATGAGTTCTTTGCATCGGACTACCCTGGACTTCTAACGAATGTGAAAGGAATAGAGACAGTTATGATAGTATAAGTGTTTATACTACATGAGCGGAGGGTAGAGGACAATATTATAATTTAAGGATGATTTGTTAGTTATGTGTGTTGCTTGTCTCTGACATTTATTGTATAATTTACTATTACTCTTTTCCGCTTTTTGATGATAGAACTGTTTCTTATTCCCTATATCTTCCCGTGTGTTGTATTTTATTTCTGATGTGATCGTACGAGAAGACCTGATGGAGGAACCAATTGCTGAGGAGTTAGATGGAACTCCTTACGAACCAGATGCTGGAGGTCGAGCTATGATTCAAGGCGATTAGAGTATAGACAGTATGGCCAGTGTGTCTTAAGAGTATTTATATTTCCGCTGAGTATGTCTGTAGTGAAGTTTATGCCTGTGAGGGATCCTACTGAGAGGGTACCCTTAACAGTGCTTTTGGAAGGTAATAAATAACAGGTGTGTATTTATGTAATATAGTTTTGGTATGTTTTATATATGCATAAGTTATATAATTATTAATTAAGTTTTAATTTTTACGTATTTTCAACGATAAGCGAGCGATTAAGTAAATAAATATTAAGGTTTTAATGTAGTAATACGATGGGGCACAACGGGGTGTCTCATTTGGTGGTATTAGAGCAGTTCGATTCTAATCGGACTGTGAGGTCTAGGATGTGTTACTGGCCGTGTCTAGTTGAGTCCACATCGGATTTTAACTATGCTTAGAATTTGGGTAGTGTGTCCGAACCCGATGAGATAATTAGCATTAGTATGGCATGTGGTATTTATATACCTGCCTATGTAGTATTATATGTCATACTGATGAGAGAGGATGATTTCTATTACATAATCATGGCTAATGGAAGAAGAAGTCCGATTATTAGTGGCAATAGATCTCCTGAGGGAACCATTGGAGCTGACAATGGTGAGGTTAATCCTAATGGAAATGGAGGAGAGTCATCTGCGACTCCCAATATCATGGAAATGATAGCTGCTGCCTTGCTATTTCAAACACAGCAGAATACGAAGATGCTACAAATAAACAAAGAGCAGCATGAGCTGCAGAATCAAATAACAGCCATTGAAACTGAAGAGGTGAAATTGATTACTTTCCTAAAAGGGAAGCCACCACAGTTCCGAGGGGACTATGACCCAAAGAAGGCAGAATGGTGGGTACAAGAGATAGAGAAGATATTTGACACCATGCGCTGCATGGAGGAGAGGAAAGTGACTTATGCTGCATACATGTTAACTGGAGAAGCAGAGTCTTGGTGGAGAGGTAAGATAAGAATACTGGAGTTAGAGGGTAGGATTATCTAATGGCAGTTGTTTACTGAATGCTTCTTCAAGAAGTATTTTCCGAATGTAGTCCGACGTGCGAAGGAGAGGAAGTTTACTAGTCTCCGACAAGGAAACATGACTGTAGGCGATTATGTATCACGCTTTGAGGCTCTGATTAAGTTTTCAGAATTCTATCAGAGATTCCCAGATGAGGATTGGCACTGTAGAAGGTTTAAAGAAGGATTGCGACATGAGCTGCGAAGAGCTGTAGTGTATTTAGATATTCAGTGTTCTCCGGAGTTGATTGATAGTTGCAGTGCTATAGAAAGCATAGACCAGAGGCAAGATGTTGAGCTGAAACAACCAAGAAGTGGAGGCCCTAATCGATCAGGTTCTCCAAGGAGGGTAGAGAGTGGTTCTCAAGGGAGATGGGGACCATATACTAAACCAGTGCAGACAGCTGCACCAACATTAGTGGTTAGATCGGATCAACAACAACAAGTCTATGTTTGCTTCGGATGCGGAGGATCGCATCATTTTAGAGATTGCACGGAAAAACCTAGTTGTTTCCACTGTGGTAAATCGGGTCATTATGCTTGTAAGTGTAGACAGAGAAATAGGCAGCAGACGGTAGCTGCTGATAAAGGAGCTGGAAGTTATGGAGGTGAAGCAAGGAGAAGAGATCTAGGAGCAGGTCAGCAGCCACAGAAGAGCTTAGCTTGCTTTAGATGCGGAGGACCTCATCATGTTAGAAATTGCAAGGAGAAACCTAGTTGCTTCCACTGTGGAAAACCTGGTCATATAGCTAGAGATTGCGGACAGTGGGTCACTGGGAGAGTGTTTACAGTGAGGGGAGTTGAACCTTATCACTCTGCAGATCTCATATAAGGTATGTGTCTGACATCAGTGTCATATAGTTGTTAAGAATATGACATTTATTGTAAACACTTGTCGATAATTGATAAGCCTTTGGCTTATCTAGTTTTATAACTAGATGGACTGTGGTTTTTGTGCAAATTATTCAAGTTCAATCTCGTTTTCGCCCAAATTTAGCCTTGTTTGTTCTTAAGTTAGACTTTGACTCGTTCTAGGAATTTTTAGTAGTTTTTAGTCTATTTTGAATATAATTATGCTTTTGTTTTCTTTTGTTGTTTCAGGTCAATAAGTGAAGCTCTGGGAGTCAAGGAAAGTCAAGAAGCAGTGGAAAAAGCACTTCTGGAGATACTCGCCTCGCGAGTGGATTCTCGCCTCGCGAGACTGAACATCAGATAAAGCAGGAACAGTCATCACTCTGGATCGCCCCGCGAACAGTATGCTCGCCTCGCGAATCATGAAGACCTGGAAGTCAGAGACCATCACGGCCTAGCCGTGATGAAGGTCACAGCCTAGAATTGAAGTCTCGCCCCGCTAAAAGAAGCTCGCCACGCGAGAGTTTGAAGACCCTGGAAGACAGAGACCATCACGGCCTAGCCGTGATGAAGGTCACGGCTGTGACTGTTGAAGTTGGAAGACTCGCCCCGCAAATACACTCTTGCCTCGCTAGAATCCAAAATTGGAAGCGCGCCAAAACTAATGTTCGCCTCGCGAAAGTGTGTTCGCCCCGCGAGAGGCCGAGAACCAGAATCCTTATTTATAGGCTGTTTCAGATCAGAATGAGGGGAGTTGGTTTTTCCACTTGTTTTAGATCAGATTTGTGCGAATCCTTGTTTCTGGAGCTGTGTCTCCCTTCTCTTTTCTTTTCTTATTTTACTATGGAGATTATGTCGGATTGTTTGTGCGTCGTCACGGGCATGAGGAACTAATTTCCTCGTCCGAGGGATCAATGAAGCCGCCCATGGCGGTATAGTGTTCATGTGATGTATGTTTTTCTCTCCTTCTCTCAATGAATGTTTTCCAATTCTGATTTGAATGCATTGATCATATGTGTTGCGTGATTGACTAGTTAAACGTGTTGAGGCCGATCGACAATTCGCGTTTTAGAACTTGGATTGGGAACACTAATCGAATAATGAGCACGACAGTGGATTTAGGAGATTAGTGCAACCTTATAGGGAACAAGAATTAATAGAATTCGAGATTAGGATTATGAGACCTAGTAAGTAATTAATCCAATCGTCGAATACGTCCTATTGAGCACGACAGTGGATATAGGAGAAATTGGGGGTCCCGGTTGACATCGAAATTGAACTTAGGAAGGAATTCATCATCACTTGGGTACTATACATGATTGGGTAGGTGGATTTGAGACCTTGGACATTTTAATTTCAGATTTTTAGTTAATTATTTTATTAGATTTGTTAATTTGAATTCAATCCTATCTTCTCTCTCAACCACCTTCTGTAACTTGACCAAACGTATCTGATTTCCCGCGGATTAGTTGAATTGGTAGCCCAATCCTTGTGTTCGACCTCGGTAAATTCTTACCGTGTTATTTTATTACTTGCGATGACCCGGTACACTTGCCGGTGAATCAACAAGTTTTTGGCACCGTTGCCGGGGATTGGCACAACCAATTTTCCTAATTTTTAGGAAATTTGATTGATTGGTTAAGTTGATTTTATTTTTATTTTTCTGTTATTTCTTTATTATTTCTCTCTACTTCTTTGATTCCACTTGGTCTTGCCGTGTTTTTGTATGCGAGGTACCCTTTCACAAGAGGACCTGCTATTTGATACCGAGATCACCAAGACTGAGAAACGCTTAAGGAAGGAAGTCGGAGAAAGAAAGAGTCTTGAAGCGATTAATCTTGAGGACATGGCCGAAGAAAACCCTCCACCTCCCCCTCCTCGTTACAAGCCTCTCTTCGAGTACGATCTACCCAGCTTGGGAGATTGTGATTCTTCTATTGTGAGGGGCAACCTGAATACAGACTCCTTCAGAGTGGAGGGATGTGTCACATTCCAGATCCGTGAGAATCAGTTTGATGGGAGTGGCAAACAGGACCCTCATAGACACATCACTCGCTTCCTTGAAGCTTGTGACTTACAGAAGACAAGAGGAGTCTCACAAGATGAGTTTCGCTTGCGGCTTTTCCCTCTCTCTCTTAGGGATGTCGCTCGCGATTGGGTTGACAGCTTGGATAGGAACAGCATCAGAACCTGGGAGCAAATGGCACAAAAGTTCCTAACCAAATATTTTCCTCCTCAGAAAGCGGCACAAGCAAGAATAGCCGTTACATCTTTCAGGCAGACAGAAGATGAAACCTATAATGAAGCCTGGGAGAGGTACAACGGCCTTTTGAGAAGATGCCCTTCAGCGTTCTTTGACCCGGTCTCCAAAGTTCAGCATTTCTTTAACTGGTTAAGGGGACGCTATCAGATGAATTGTGATGCCGCAGCTGGCGGCTCTTTCTCCTATTTATCGGCTGAGGATGGATGGGCATTATTGGAGAAGATGTCATATAATGATTACAACCGCGGTAGAGAAACCTCAAGTGGAATCAGTTCAGCGACAATGGAAGCCATTCTCGAGCAAAACAGATTGTTGAAGATGCAGAATGAGGCTTTGTCGGGAAACAAAAGGGTTAATGTGATACATGAGGGGATGCCTCCGGGTTGTGACAATTGTAATGGAGATCATGACACTCGGAGTTGTCCGCTGAATTTCTCCCAAGAACATGTGGACTCATGCCACAACTTCTATGACACTGTGCCCCAGAACAACTATCAGAGGAACAGACAGAATGACTACAGTCAGAATCAGAATAGGGGGTATATGAGGAGAGACCATCCGGGTTTCGCTTGGAGTAATGCTAGTGGTGGTCTATCCGGGCAGCAACATCCTCAACAGAATTGGCAACAACCTCAACAGGGTCTGAGGCCGAACATTGGATTTCAGCAGCGCAATACCCCCATGAGCTCTTGGGGACTAATCAATTGCAAATAACAGATGGTGGAAGACAACCTTGGGAGTTGGCTTTTGAGAAGTTGAGTGCAGCAGTGGAGAAATTGTCAATCGACACAAATACTGCCATTGACAAGTTGGCGACTCATACAGGGTCGGCAATTCAGAATCTTGAGACGCAGATGGCTCAGCTCGCGAAGCAACTAAATGAGCGTCTCTCAGGCACTTTCCCAGGTGATACCGAGAACAATCCTAAGAACCATTGCAATGCCATAACAATCAGGAGCGGTAAGGTGTTGGGATCTAACAGGGGTGCAACTAGTTCTCGGGAAGACAAGGCCCGGAACAACCACATGTTGAGGAAGAGCAACCTGAGAAAGAGAAGTTGGCAAATGACAAGGCACCGAGCAAAGGGGAGTAGGTGAAGCTTGTGGATGAAGAGTTCCGAAAGAAGAAGTGGGTTGAACCCCAAGACCTCCCGCCCTACATGAAGGTACCGTATCCTGAAAGATTGAAGAAGCCTCAACAGGATAAGCAGTTCAACAAATTCCTTGATGTCTTCCGTAAACTTCATATTAACATTCCATTTGCGGAAGCCTTGGAACAGATGCCATCATATGCCCGGTTTATGAAGGAACTTCTCACCAAGAAGCGGAGAATAGTGGATGAGGAAACGGTTGCTTTGACCGAGGAGTGTAGTGCCATTATTCAAAGAAAACTACCTCCAAAGTTGAAGGATCCCGGTTCTTTTTCGATACCATGCACCATTGGGGGGATGACTGTAGGGAAGGCATTATGTGATCTAGGGGCAAGCATCAACTTGATGCCCCTCTCTATGATGAAGTGGTTGGGGATCAAAGAAGTCAAGGATACATGGATGTCACTCCAACTGGCCGACCGTTCTGTAAATTATCCTTATGGGGTGGTCGAAGACTTGTTAGTAAAGGTGGACAAGCTTATATTTCCGGCGGACTTTGTAGTGCTTGATATGGATGAAGACGCCGAAATCCCTCTCATATTGGGTAGGCCCTTCTTGGCCACTGGGGGTGCCTTGATAGATGTACGACAAGGGAAACTCACTCTAAGGGTGAAAGATGATGAGGTAGTCTTCAATCTCTTTGAAGCAATGAAGCACCCTGCAGAGAGGACGGAAGTGTATCGAGTGGATATGGTGGATCCAACTGTCAAGGCAAAGGCAACTAGAGAAGCCCATGGTTCTTCACTTGCTCAAGTGTTGGTAAAATCCCATGATGTTGATAGTGAGAAAAAAGACCCTTTGGGGGATGAGGTCTATCTCGAGTGGTTGAAAGACATGGAAGCCTTATCGAGTCTCCCAAGGGAAGAATGTGCAAAGAAGGAGCTCAGCAACAAAGGCATGAAAAAGAATGGTAAAGCACCGAAGTTGAAAGGTGGCACAACCATGGTGGTCAATGCAGACAATGAGTTGATCCCAAAAAGGACCATCACGGGGTGGAGAGTTCGTGCTAATTATAGAAGGATGCTGGACTTAAATGAGTTGTCCGGGAATAGCATGCGAGCATATGAAAGGGCAAGAGCCTTGATAAGCCTCTGGCTCATCTAGTTTTATGGCTAGTATGACCAGGGTTTTGTGCAAATTATATCCTATTTTCACCCAAATTAGATTAGATTGTCCTCAAGCAAGGTTTTGTGTCTCTAGAGTAGTTTTAGGTTAATTTAGCTAGTTTGAGTCAAATAGTACACTTATAGTTGTTTCTTTGTTTTCAGGTTAAGTAGAAGTTGAGAGAATAAAGAAGCAGGGGATTCGCCTCGCGAGAGTTTTGCTCGCCTCGCGAACCTGAAAGCCAGCAGAACAGTGAAATTGACATCCTCTCTGGTTCGCCCCGCGACTGCTCTTCTCGCCTCGCTACCCCGAAGCTGACTGTTCCAACAAATTGCAAGGTCTCTGGTTCGCCCCGCGAAGAAGGTTTCGCCCCGCGAGTCTTGCAACCCTGAAAAGTCAGAGACGATCACGGCTTGCCCGTGTTGAAGGTCACGGCTGTGGCAGTTTTGAAGTTGAAGAGTCTCGCCTCGCGAGCATACCTTCGCCTCGCGAGTATGGAAGTCAGAAAGCATCACGGTTGGCCCCTGATTCTCTTAACGGCCGTAATAAGAAGACTCTTCAGATTCTCGCCTCGCGAAGATGTGTTCGCCTCGTGAGAATACCAAAGGTCGCAGACTGTTCACAATATTCGTCTCGCGAATTAGAGCTCGCCTCGCGAGTTGGCTTAATTTCTGACTTATATAAATTGATGTTCTGAACAGTTTAGAAGGACTTTTTGCTTCTCCATTATTCTGTTTATATTTCTTTTCTATGTGTTTTCGTTTTTGTTATGGAGAACTAAGTTTCTAGGATTAATCTATTGTAATTGATTTCCATTATACTTGAGGTTTTGTGATTCCTATTTTACTTGTTTTTCCCTTTTCAATACTATGTTATGCATTTCTGTTTGTTTAATTCAGGAGTGTATAATATTGTATTGATTCGTTTCAGTGATGTTATATTCCTATAATCAATCGCGTTTGTTTAATTCGCGTGTGTTCATTCATGAGGGCTTAACCCCGTTTGTTTAATTCGGGAATAGGAATATATATCAGTAGTGGCAATTTCGTTTGTTAATTGTTGCTACAACTGAAAGGGGATAGAATCTGCTTAGGGCTAGGAATTCACATAATCGATGATAGTTGGGAAATTGAGAACAATAGATTAATCGTCTTTAGCTATTTGATAACCTTTTCAACTGCCCTGTTTTCATTGCTTGTTATTGCTTATTTTCTTATTTTCACTCCAATCCAAACCCCCCAAAACCGATTTTAGTGGAAAAAAATAACACTACAAGAGTCCATGAGAGCCGACATCCGAGTTGTCGCCCTTACTACGATTTTAAAACCGCTCGTTCTTTTTGGCGCGTGTGCGGCAATGGCACGACAAAAAATTGGCGCCGTGTCGGGGACTCTTGTTTTGTTATTTTCGCATTTTATTTTCTGTTTTTCTCTTTTAATTTTGTTTTTGTTTTGAATTAGTCGGCTACTAGATCTAACCGCTTACTGAACTATGTGAATTTGATCCTGAGATAGAAAGAACATTGCACACACTCCGTAGAGAATTTCGGGCTAGTTCTAATAGTGATTCTAATTCCAAAACTGTTTTTGAAAACATGGGAGACCAAAGGACATTGAGGCAGCTTGCTTCCCCTGATGTGAATTACAATGGTTTGTGCATTGCTTATCCTGGTGCTGACACTCCTTTTGAATTAAAATCTGGGCTAATTCATTTGTTGCCAAGATTTAATGGTCTTGCAGGTGAAGATCCACACAAGCATCTCAAGGAATTCCAAGTTGTCTGCTCCACAACCTTGAGGCCAGAAGGAGTAACTGAGGATCATATTAAGTTGAAAGCTTTTCCGTTCTCACTCCAGGGAGCTGCAAAAGATTGGCTATTATACCTTGAGCCGAACTCCATTACCACATGGAACGATTTGAAGAGGCTCTTCCTAGAGAAATATTTTCCTGCCTCCAAAGCTGCCTCAATCAGGAAAGAAATCTGTGGCATCAGGCAAGGAAATGAGTCGCTAGCTGAATATTGGGAGAGGTTCAAGCAGTTGACATCCGATTTGCCCCAAAGATCAGATTTACGAACAGCTCCTCATCCAAGATTACTTTTATGAAGGGCTACTGCCGATGGATAGGAATATTTTGGATGCTGCTAGTGGGGGAGCGTTGGTTGACAAGACTCCATCTACTGCCAAGCAACTCATTGAGAACATGTCACTGAACTCCCAGCAATTCACTACTAGAAGAAATTCTGTTGATACTAGAGGTGTACATGAGGTCCACACTTCTACTTCCAGCCATGACCGTGATGATAGAATTGATAGGCTAACTTCTTTGGTAGAGAAATTGGCAATGGATAGGGTTCAGCCTGCGGTGTTGTGTGGCATGTGCAGTTCTCCTGAGCACCCATATGAAGCATGCCCCATTTTGCAAGGAGGATCAGTTACTGAATCGCCTCAAGCCTTTGCAGTCCATCCGTATAATCAAGGCAATAACCAGAACAGGTACAACATTCCAGACCTCTCAACAAATAGGTACCATCCTAACTGGAGTAATCATCCTAATCTGCGGTATGGGAACTCATCCCAACAACGACCGATGGCACCTCAGAATCCTCCTCCAGTGGCCACTTCTGCACCTTCCGGACCTTCACTGGAGGACATGTTCAAGCAAATGACTTCACAAATGAATGCACAAATGACTACACTTTTTCAGCAGCAAATGGGCCAGTTCCATGCCTCACAGGCACAATTTCAGCAGCGAACAGATGCCAGCATTCAGAATTTAGAGACAAAGATTGGACAGCTTGCCACAGACATAAATAACATACAGCAAGCTCAAAGGACAACCCAACTGCCAGCACAACCAGTGATAAATCCTAATGCCTCCAATCCTAATGTGAGTACTATATCTCTGAGATCTGGAAAAGTTGTTGAGGCAACCTCTGAGAAAAATGAAGAAAATGTTGAGGTAACTCCTGAGCCTATTGTTGAAGTTGAAGTTGAGAAAGTGTACAGAACACCAATCCCATTCCCACACAGAATTCAGAAAAATAAGAAGATTGGTGGTGAAGACAAGGAAAGGGAGATCTTAGATGTTTTCAGGAGGGTAGCTGTTAATATTCCACTGTTGGATGTGATCAAGCAAGTGCCCAAGTATGCGAAATTTTTGAAGGACCTATGCACTAACAAGAGGAAGATGAAGAATAATGAGAGAGTTGACTTGGGAATGAATGTCTCAGTGCTTATCCAGTCTAAGCCAGAAAGAGTTGTTGTTTTAGCCCCTACTCAGGCACTACCACAGAAGTGCACAGATCCAGGCACCTTCACTATTCCATGCACTATTGGGGACAGGAAGTTTGAAAATTGCATGTTGGACCTGGGAGCCTCTATCAATGTCATGCCTACCTCCATCTTTAACAACCTTGATCTTGGGCCTTTGCAGTATACAGGTCTTACCATCCAGTTGACTAACAGGACCAGTGCCCGACCCATGGGAATGGTAGAGGATGTGCTAGTGCAAGTTGATGATTTGATATTCCCTGCGGACTTCTACATCCTAGACATGGCAGGAGAGACTCATTCCAGTAGATCACCAATAATCTTGGGCAGACCATTCATGATGACATCCAAGACTACGATTGATGTGTATGATGGGACTATGTCTATGGAGTTTGGTGGTATTGTGGCCCAGTTCAAGATCTTTGATGCTATGAAACACCCAGTGGAGGAGCACTCTGTATTCCACTTAGAGTTGCTTTCTGAGCTTATTGAGGACACCCATGATGACTTTATTTCTGATTTTCCTCTTATTTCTGGTTTTGATGATGTATATACTTGTACTAACTGTACTAACACTAACCCATGTTTTGTTTGTTCTGAGTTTTTGGATTCAACCTTGCAAGGTGAGGATGATAGTGATAGTGATAGTGAGATTGAAGCTGTCTGTTCTGCAGAAGTCCGTGACATCATGGCTACTCCCAATGCACCATCTGTTGAGCAGCCACCATCCTTAGAGCTCAAGCCACTCCCAGAGAACCTGAAGTATGCTTACCTAGAGACAAATGAAAGACTTCCAGTCATCATCTCTTCCAGCCTCGACTCTGACCAGGAAGCAAAGCTTTTAGAGGTTCTGAAGAAGCATAAGAAGGCTATTGGGTGGACATTGGCGGATATTCCAGGAATTAGCCCCTCCAGATGCATGCACAGAATTTTATTGGAGGATGGAGCTAAACCAGTAAGACAGGCCCAAAGGCGACTTAACCCACTGATTTTGGATGTGGTGAAGAAAGAGGTGACTAAGCTTCTACAGGCAGGTATTATATACCCCATCTCTGATAGTACTTGGGTAAGTCCGGTGCAAGTTGTACCAAAGAAGTCTGGTCTAACAGTAGTTAGGAATGAAAATAATGAGCTTGTGCCTACTAGAGTACAGAATAGCTGGCGAGTTTGTATAGACTATAGGAAGTTGAACCAGGCCACCAGAAAGGATCATTTTCCTTTGCCGTTCATAGATCGAGATCTTTGGATCTAATTGGCTGGTCAATCTCATTATTGTTTTCTTGATGGCTTTTCCGGGTATTTCCAGATTCGTATTGCCCCTGAGGATCAGGAAAAGACCACCTTCACTTGCCCCTTCGGTACGTTTGCTTATAGGAGGATGCCATTTGGCCTTTGTAATGCTCATGGCACCTTTCAAAGATGCATGCTTAGCATTTTCTCTGAATTTATTGAAAATTGCATAGAGGTGTTCATGGATGATTTTACTGTATATGGCTCCTCATTTGATGCATGTCTACATAGTCTGAGTCTAGTTCTACAAAGATGCATTGATACTGATCTGATTTTGAATTATGAGAAATGTCACTTTATGGTAGAACAGGGGATAGTTTTGGGTCATGTAATTTCTAAAGAGGGTATTTCTGTAGATCCTGCAAAAATTAATGTGATTTCTTCATTGCCTTACCCATCTTGCGTACGCGAGATCCGTTCTTTTCTTGGACATGCAGGTTTCTACAGGCGCTTTATAAAGGACTTGAGAAGATAGCACTTGCCATTGTCAAACTCTTTGAAGAATGATGCCTGTTCTGTTTGATGAAAAGTGCAAGGAGTCATTTGACTATCTGAAAAAAGCATTGACTTCTACCCCTGTCATCCAGCCCCCAGACTGGACACTCCCTTTTGAACTAATGTGTGATGCTTCCAATTTTTCTGTGGGATCAGTTTTGGCACAAAGGGTGGGCAAGGCTGCCCATGTAATTCATTATGCTTTTAGGACCTTAGATGCTGCACAGGCAAATTACACCACCACCGAGAAAGAAGTGCGAGGAGATGTATTACCACTTGATAAGTTTAGGTCTTATTTGCTAGGTTCTAGGGTGACTGTTTTCACTGACCATGCAGCTCTGAAATATCTGTTGAAGAAGCCAGAAGCTAAGCCAAGACTGATCCGGTGGATGCTTTTGCTCCAAGAATTCAATGTGGAGATAAAGGATAAAAGTGGAGCTGAAAATTTGGTAGCAGATCACTTGAGTCGGATAGCAAGGGATGAGGATATTTTTCCCATCCAAGATGATTTCCCTGATGAGAGACTGTTACATCTGTATGGGGTAACCCCCTGGTTTGCTGACATTGTAAATTTTCTTGTTGCTGGTGCTGTTCCTGCAGGTACAAGTAGACATAAGTTCCACAAGCTCAAAAGCGATGCGAAGTACTATGTGTGGGATGATCCCTACCTGTGGAAGTTTTGCAGTGACCAGGTGATTCGGAGGTGTGTCCCCGATCATGAGACAGAGTCCATCCTGCATTTCTCTCATGCCTCTCCAGTTGGAGGACATTTTGGACCACAGAGGACAGCAAGAAAAGTCCTGGATTCTGGGTTTTATTGGCCCACAATTTTTAGAGATTCATATGAGGTATACAAGAATTGTAAAGAATGTCAAATAACAGACCCTGCCATCACTTGTAGGAGTGAGATGCCTCAGCAGCCAATGCTTTATTGTGAGGTTTTTGATGTGTGGGGGATGGACTTCATGGGTCCTTTCCCTCCTTCTTTTGGTTTTGTATATATTCTTTTGGCTGTAGATTATGTTTCAAAGTGGGTGGAAGCAATCCCCACTAGGACTAACGATGCTCAGATTGTTTCCAAATTTGTTAGGTCCAACATTTTTTGCAGGTTTGGCATACCCAAGGCCATCATCAGTGACCAAGGCACACACTTTTGCAACAGAACCATGGAGGCCTTACTCAGGAAATATGGGGTTGTACATAGAGTGTCCACTGCTTACCATCCCCAAACCAATGGCCAGGCAGAAATATCAAACAGGGAGATCAAGCAAATTCTAGAGAAGATGGTGCAGCCGAACAGAAGGGAATGGAGCCGCCGTCTGGAAGACGCTCTGTGGGCCCAGAGGACTGCTTTTAAGATACCTATAGGAATGTCCCCCTTCCGGCTTGTATTTGGCAAGGCATGTCACCTCCCGGTGGAAGTTGAGCACCGTGCATATTGGGCAGTAAAGAGCTGTAACTTGGACATGAAGAAATCTGGTGTTGAAAGAAAACTGCGATTCTAAGCAACTTGAGGAGCTTAGGCTGGAAGCCTATGAAAGCTCCAGGATGTATAAAGAGAGAACAAAACTTTTTCATGATAGGATGATTGTTAGGAAAGAATTTTTTGTGGGTCAGAAAGTCTTATTGTTTAATTCCCGCCTGAAATTGATGGCTGGGAAACTTAGGTCCAGGTGGATAGGACCATTTGTTGTTACTAATGTGTTTCCATATGGTGCAGTAGAGATCAAGGATGCAGGTACCAACAAAACCTTCAAGGTTAATGGGCAAAGGCTGAAGCCATTCCATGGTGTAGATGCTGGTGACCCTGCGGATGCAAATGTTGAGGAGCTCTCCTTGGAAGCTCCAACCTACACTGACACTTAATCAGGGAGTTTCTTTTCCTTTCCCTCACTCTGTTTTTATAGTTCTTTTGTTCATTGGGGACAATGCATGTTTTAAGTGTGGGGGAGGGAACTAGTTGTAGTTTTGTTGAGTCTTGTTTCTTTGAATAAAGCTCCTGAATAATTTGAGAAGCTCAGGAGTATTGTATTTGTGTGTTGAGTCTTTTGTTGGCAAGTTTGATGGATTTTGATTGATGTTGCATAGATTGCTTGCATGATTGATATATGATGATTCCCCCTAGGCTGAAAAATTTTTGTTTTTTGAAAAGTGATTCCCATGTGAAATTGAAAACTGAACTTTGAGATTTTGTTATGATGGCATGATTTATGATAAGTTTGGGGTGATAGGAAGCACACACTAGGGATAGAATCTCTTTCAAATAATTTGCATGAATGTCCAGGTGAGGTTTTGAGCCTCCAACATGTTTTTGACTGTGTGAAAATCACTTTTCAAGTTGCACTTTCCTGAATTTGATTGAATCTCTTTTTGATTTGCATGATTATGTGTTTGCTTCAGATGATTTAGGCATTTTCTTTGTATATAGCTACTTTGCCTAAAAATAACCAATTCCTAATGCATGTTCCTTAGTTAGCCCCTTTGAGCCTGATTAGCCTACTGTTAATTCTTGATAACCTAATGTTATGAGCTTAAATCTGAAAAACCATGTTACCCCGATCTTAGGATTAGGAGAGCATGGATGCTTAGAAAGACAAGGTTTGCAAGAAACTAAGTTTGGGGTGGCTACTGGCATGTTATTTTGGGATTGAGAAAAAAAAATAATGAAAAGATTGGAGCCAAAGAAAAAAAAAAGAGAAAAAAATAGAAAAAGAAAATAAATGTAAAGAAAAAAAAAGTATTTGAATAAAAAGGGCTGTAGTCACCCAATGCATAAAGGAAAAGATGAATGAAAAAAGGAACTTGAGTGAATTTTCAATGTTTGAAGTGTTTCATGCTCTTTTAGTTCCTAGGGTCTTCAGCCTAGTTCCTTTGTATATCCTACCCTTAGCCAGGCCCCATTACATCCCATAAAAGACCTTTTGATGTTGCATGCATGTTTTCTGTGGGAATCTTTTGGAGATGAAAATCAAATTTATGGGAAGTGTTTCTGAAAAGTGAATTGAGTGAAATGTTGATAGCCTGACAAAAACTGAGCGTTTGAGTGAACACAAATATCCCTTGTGAGGAAGGCAGTTGTTTGATTTAGGTGATCTCCCTCTTGTGTGTAACTTAGATCCCCTGCTTAGATTGATGATTGCTTGAATGACTAATTTCTCAATTGTTTAGAATGAATGATTGTGGGGATTGCTTTGCTTTAAAAGGGGGGAACTTTGAAGAAAACTGTTTTGATATATTGCTTGAATTCTGTGTAAGGTTGACTGAATCTTTTAAGCTTGCCATGTCTTGAGTTTTTTTTTTGATTTTTGAGTCTTAGTTTGCTTGGGGACAAGCAAAGTTTAAGTTTGGGGTATTTTGATAAGCCTCTGGCTCATCTAGTTTTATGGCTAGTATGACCAGGGTTTTGTGCAAATTATATCCTATTTTCACCCAAATTAGATTAGATTGTCCTCAAGCAAGGTTTTGTGTCTCTAGAGTAGTTTTAGGTTAATTTAGCTAGTTTGAGTCAAATAATACACTTATAGTTGTTTCTTTGTTTTCAGGTTAAGTAGAAGTTGAGAGAATAAAGAAGCAGGGGATTCGCCTCGCGAACCTGAAAGCCAGCAGAACAGTGAAATTGACATCCTCTCTGGTTCGCCCCGCGACTGCTCTTCTCGCCTCGCTACCCCGAAGCTGACTGTTCCAACAAATTGCAAGGTCTCTGGTTCGCCCCGCGAAGAAGGTTTCGCCCCGCGAGTCTTGCAACCCTGAAAAGTCGGAGACGATCACGGCTTGCCCGTGTTGAAGGTCACGGCTGTGGCAGTTTTGAAGTTGAAGAGTCTCGCCTCGCGAGCATACCTTCGCCTCGCGAGTCTGGAAGTCAGAAAGCATCACGGTTGGCCCCTGATTCTCTTAACGGCCGTAATAAGAAGACTCTTCAGATTCTCGCCTCGCGAAGATGTGTTCGCCTCGCGAAGATGTGTTCGCCTCACGAGAATACCAAAGGTCGCAGACTGTTCACAATATTCGCCTCGCGAATTAGAACTCGCCTCGCGAGTTGGCTTAATTTCTGACTTGTATAAATTGATGTTCTGAACAGTTTAGAAGGACTTTTTGCTTCTCCATTATTCTGTTTATATTTCTTTTCTGTGTGTTTTCGTTTTTGTTATGGAGAACTAAGTTGGATTAATCTATTGTAATTGATTTCCATTATACTTGAGGTTTTGTGATTCCTATTTTACTTGTTTTTCCCTTTTCAATACTATGTTATGCATTTCTGTTTGTTTAATTCAGGAGTGTATAATATTGTATTGATTCGTTTCAGTGATGTTATATTCCTATAATCAATCGCGTTTGTTTAATTCGCGTGTGTTCATTCATGAGGGCTTAACCCCGTTTGTTTAATTCGGGAATAGGAATATATATCAGTAGTGGCAATTTCGTTTGTTAATTGTTGCTACAACTGAAAGGGGATAGAATCTGCTTAGGGCTAGGAATTCACATAATCGATGATAGTTGGGAAATTGAGAACAATAGATTAATCGTCTTTAGCTATTTGATAACCTTTTCAACTGCCCTGTTTTCATTGCTTGTTATTGCTTATTTTCTTATTTTCACTCCAATACAAACCCCCCCCAAAAAAACTGATTTTAGTGGAAAAAAAATAACACTTCAAGAGTCCTTGAGAGACGACATCCGAGTTGTCGCCCTTACTACAGTTTTAAAACCGCTCGTTCTTTTTGGCACGTGTGCGACAGCGCGACCAAAAATTGGCGCCGTTGCCGGGGACTCTTGTTTTGTTATTTTCGCATTTTATTTTATGTTTTTCTCTTTTAATTTTGTTTTTTTTTGAATTAGTCTGGCTACTAGATCTAACTGCCCTGAACTGTGTGAATTTGATCCTGAGATAGAAAGAACATTGCACACACTCCGTAGAGAATTTCGGGCTAGTTCTAATAGTGATTCTAATTCCAAAACTGTTTTTGAAAACATGGGAGACCAAAGGACATTGAGGCAGCTTGCTTCCCCTGATGTGAATTACAATGGTTTGTGCATTGCTTATCCTGGTGCTGACACTCCTTTTGAATTAAAATCTGGGCTAATTCATTTGTTGCCAAGATTTAATGGTCTTGCAGGTGAAGATCCACACAAGCATCTCAAGGAATTCCAAGTTGTCTGCTCCACAACCTTGAGGCCAGAAGGAGTAACTGAGGATCATATTAAGTTGAAAGCTTTTCCGTTCTCACTCCAGGGAGCTGCAAAAGATTGGCTATTATACCTTGAGCCGAACTCCATTACCACATGGAACGATTTGAAGAGGCTCTTCCTAGAGAAATATTTTCCTGCCTCCAGAGCTGCCTCAATCAGGAAAGAAATCTGTGGCATCAGGCAAGGAAATGAGTCGCTAGCTGAATATTGGGAGAGGTTCAAGCAGTTGACATCCAGTTGCCCCCAGCATCAGATTTCTGAACAGCTCCTCATCCAGTACTTTTATGAAGGGCTACTGCCGATGGATAGGAATATTTTGGATGCTGCTAGTGGGGGAGCGTTGGTTGACAAGACTCCATCTACTGCCAAGCAACTCATTGAGAACATGTCACTGAACTCCCAGCAATTCACTACTAGAAGAAATTCTGTTGATACTAGAGGTGTACATGAGGTCCACACTTCTACTTCCAGCCATGACCGTGATGATAGAATTGATAGGCTAACTTCTTTGGTAGAGAAATTGGCAATGGATAGGGTTCAGCCTGCGGTGTTGTGTGGCATGTGCAGTTCTCCTGAGCACCCATATGAAGCATGCCCCATTTTCAAGGAGGATCAGTTACTGAATCGCCTCAAGCCTTTGCAGTCCATCCGTATAATCAAGGCAATAACCAGAACAGGTACAGCACTCCAGACCTCTCAACAAATAGGTACCATCCTAACTGGAGTAATCATCCTAATCTGCGGTATGGGAACTCATCCCAACAACGACCGATGGCACCTCAGAATCCTCCTCCAGTGGCCACTTCTGCACCTTCCGGACCTTCACTGGAGGACATGTTCAAGCAAATGACTTCACAAATGAATGCATAAATGACTACACTTTTTCAGCAGCAAATGGGCCAGTTCCATGCCTCACAGGTACAATTTCAGCAGCGAACAGATGCCAGCATTCAGAATTTAGAGACAAAGATTGGACAGCTTGCCACAGACATAAATAACATACAGCAAGCTCAAAGGACAACCCAACTGCCAGCACAACCAGTGATAAATCCTAATGCCTCCAATCCTAATGTGAGTGCTATATCTCTGAGATCTGGAAAAGTTGTTGAGGCAACCTCTGAGAAAAATGAAGAAAAGTTGTTGAGGCAACCTCTGAGAAAAGTTGTTGAGAACAATAGATTAATCGTCTTTAGCTATTTGATAACCTTTTCAACTGCCCTGTTTTCATTGCTTGTTATTGCTTATTTTCTTATTTGCACTCCAATCCACCCCCCCCCCCCTCTCCCAAACTGATTTTAGTGGAAAAAAAATAACACTTCAAGAGTCCTTGAGAGACGACATCCGAGTTGTCGCCCTTACTACAGTTTTAAAACCGCTCGTTCTTTTTGGCGCGTGTGCGACAGCGCGACCAAGCCTACAGGAAACGGACTGAGGCAGGGCATGGCAAACAAGATCTTCCGGATTAACCCTTAGGGGTGACTTGAGTCAGGATCGGGACGTTAAACAAGCGCTTCTTGGGAGGCAACCCAAGCTAGATATCCTTTATTATTTTTAGGTTTTTGTTATTTTCATCTATAAAAAAAAACTTGATTCGCCACGCGAATACCCATTGGCCGCGCGAGACAGAAGCCCTGAATCTCTAGGGTTGCTCACTTTTCTGTCTCGCGTCGTGAGGTCTACTTTCGCCTCGCGATTCTGGGCATCATCATCTGTTGGAATTCCAGATTCGCCTCGCGAGTGATCTCTCGCCTCGCGAATCTGCAATTAAGGTTTTAATTTGCAAGAGTTCTTCCAGGATGCTATGCAACAGAAGGGAGGCCGTGAGACCAATTGGATGAGGAGGCAACCTTGGAAACTTGATCAGGGAGTATCCTCTCCTCTCCTCACTTTTGTTTTGTTTTTGTTTTTGCTTTTTGTTTTGTTTTTGTTTGTCACTCTTGAATAATTTGAGAAGATCAAGAGTTTTTGTATGAATATGTGTCGGCAAGCTTTTTGGATTTTAATTAAATTGAGCATAGATTGATTGCATAAATTATTTTGACCATTGATGATTTCCCCCTAGGTTCTGATAATAGAAAAGTTTATCCCCACTTAAAATTGAAAACTGAACTTTGAGAATTTTATTGTGATTACTTGATTTATGATAAGTTTGGGGTGAGGGGGTGCACACACTAGGAATTGTATCTCGGTCAAACAATTTGCAAAAATGTCTAGGTGAGGATTTGAGCCTCCAACTTTGTTTTTGATTGTGTGAATCACTATTAAGTTGCACTTTCCCGAATTTGCTTGAATCTCTTCATGGTTTGCATGTTTATATGTTGCATCAAATGATTTAGCCAATTTTCTTTGAATAACTACTTGGCCTAAAAAGGATCATCCCTAATGCATGGTCCCTAGTTAGCCACATTGAGCCTAATTGACCTATTGTTTCTTGATGACCCTATATTACAAGCCAAAATCTGAAAAACCATGTTAACCCAATCTTAGGATTAGGAGAGCATGGAAGCGTAGCAAGAGAATGGTTGTGAGGAACTAAGTTTGGGGTGGCTACAAGGTGATGTTGCATGCATGTTGCATGCATGAATTTGATTTTCATCTCAAAAATGGTTCCCACGAAAACATGCATGTAACATGTTAACCCAATCTTCTGATGTTGCATGCATGTTTTCGTGGGAACCATTTTTGAGATGAAAATCAAATTCATGGGAAGTGCTCTGGATATGTGAAATTGAGGGAAAAGTTGATAGCCTAGACGAATTTGAGCGAATGAGTGAAATTTTACATACCCTTGTGAGGAAGGCAATTATTTGAAATTGGTGATCTTCCTTTTGTGTGTGACTTTGATCCTCAACTTAGATTAATGATTGCATGAATGATGAAGTTCTCAATTGTTTAAAGTAAATGAATGTGGGGATTACGTTGATGTAGGGGGGAAATCATTGGAGAAAAACTGTTTTGATTGCATGAAATTTGTGCGAAATCGATTGATTCCTTTAGGCTTGCCAAGTCTTGAGTCGTTTTTGAGTTTTAGCTTGCTTGGGGACAAGCAAGGTTTAAGTTTGGGGTGTTTTGATAAGCCTTTGGCTTATCTAGTTTTATAACTAGATGGACTGTGGTTTTTGTGCAAATTATTCGAGTTCAATCTCGTTTTCTCCCAAATTTAGCCTTGTTTGTTCTTAAGTTAGACTTTGACTCGTTCTAGGAATTTTGAGTAGTTTTTAGTCTATTTTGAATAGAATTACGCTTTTGTTTTCTTTTGTTGTTTTAGGTCAATAAGTGAAGCTCTGGGAGTCAAGGAAAGTCAAGAAGCAGTGGAAAAAGCACTTCTGGAGATACTCGCCTCGCGAGTGGATTCTCGCCTCGCGAGACTGAACATCAGATAAAGCAGGAACAGTCATCACTCTGGATCGCCCCGCGAACAGTATGCTCGCCTAGCGAATCATGAAGACCTGGAAGTCAGAGACCATCACGGCCTAGCCGTGATGAAGGTCACGGCTGTGACAGTTGAAGTTGGAAGACTCGCCCGGCGAATACACTCTCGCCTCGCGAGAATCCAAAATTGGAAGCGCGCCAAAACTAATGTTCGCCTCGTGAAAGTGTGTTCGCCCCGCGAGAGGCCGAGAACCAGAATCCTTATTTATAGGATGTTTCAGATCAGAATGAGGGGAGTTGGTTTTTCCACTTGTTTTAGATCAGATTTGTGAGAATCCTTGTTTCTGGAGCTGCGTCTCCCTTCTCTTTTCTTTTCTTATTTTACTATGGAGATTATGTCGGATTGTTTGTGCGTCGTCACGGGCATGACGAACTAATCCCCTCGTCCGAGGGATCAATGAAGCCGCCCATGGCGGTATAGTGTTCATGTGATGTATGTTTTTCTCTCCTTCTCTCAATGAATGTTTTCCAATTCTGATTTGAATGCGTTGATCATATGTGTTGCGTGATTGACTAGTTAAACGTGTTGAGGTCGATCGGCAATTCGCGTTTTAGAACTTGGATTGGGAACACTAATCGAATAATGAGCACGACAGTGGATTTAGGAGATTAGTGCAACCTTATAGGGAACAAGAATTAATAGAATTCGAGATTAGGATTATGAGACCTAGTAAGTAATTAATCCAATCGTCGAATACGTCCTATTGAGCACGACAGTGGATATAGGAGAAATTGGGGGTCCCGGTTGACATCGAAATTGAACTTAGGGAGGAATTCATCATCACTTGGGTACTATACATGATTGGGTAGGTGGATTTGAGACCTTGGACATTTTAATTTCAGATTTTTAGTTAATTATTTTATTAGATTTGTTAATTTGAATTCAATCCTATCTTCTCTCTCAACCACCTTCTGTAACTTGACCAAACGTATCTGATTTCCCGCGGATTAGTTGAATTGCTAGCCCAATCCTTGTGTTCGACCTCGGTAAATTCTTACCGTGTTATTTTATTACTTGCGACGACCCGGTACACTTGCCGGTGAATCAACAATAATCTTACGGAAGTGGAAATCGTGTTCTTGGTGGGAAAGTCTGAAGATGGTGACGGAAATCCGTAAGTTTTGTTAGTTAGTCGGTTGTGGTTTTCCTGCTTGTTTAAAATCAAGTACAGTGAAAGTATAGATTGTTGTGGGATAATTGGTATTAAGGGAACTTTATCTTAAGTGCTTGATATATTTGGATAGTATGGGTAGTCCTTGAAAATAATAAAGAGATAACGAATTAGTTTGGAGCTTATCTAGTATAGGATTCATTTGGTTGAAGCTTTGTAGCCTTTTATTTTTGAGATAATGGTTATAATGATATGTTGTTCTTGTTTAAATGGTGAGTTAGGATTTCACCTTAAGCTCTGATGGTTATGGATTACAATTAAGACTTGATTGAGCAACATATAATCTAGGTATAGTACCTAAGTATTGTGTCCCTATAGTAGGATAAATAGGAAGTGATGGGAGTTTTG
Source organism: Sophora flavescens (assembly GCA_030762895.1). Classification (NCBI taxonomy): domain Eukaryota; kingdom Viridiplantae; phylum Streptophyta; class Magnoliopsida; order Fabales; family Fabaceae; genus Sophora; species Sophora flavescens. The sequence goes on along the minus strand of CM061062.1, from coordinate 25,655,580 downwards.
AGATATAGATATGACTGGTAAGATTAAGATCGGTATCAGTGAGTAAGACAATTACTATAAATCAAATGTTGATCGAGGCATAGTATCATTATGGAATCTAGGGCAATGATTAATGATCGTAGTTAAGATGGATTGTATGAGTTTGGGAAGAGTAAACGAAAGTGTATATAGTAATTTCACCTAAGTTGAATATGAGCTTTCACCTAAGATGAATATGAGCAGAAAAGATGATTTCTGATGAAAATTGAGGTTACTAGAGAAATTCAAATTTGTTAAGTTAGATAATCCTAACAGGTGTTGATCTTTTGATTGCAATTTATCTTACGGAGTGTTGAGATGTTTATTTGGAGATTTGAAAGGTGTGATTTTGATATAATCCAGAATAGTGAAATACATTCTAAGGAACTAAGACTGTGATTGGATACATGAAGTAGGAAGTTAGGGTAGTTCGATTGTGGTGTTAATTACGGCTGTTATATGTTGAAATAAGATTCTTTAGTGGATCAGTAGTAAGAAGAGGAATGGATTAAGTTTTGATTATGTCCTTTAAGGATGTTAGATCAAGTTGGAAAGGTTAAGAACAATGAATAGAATACAGTGATGGATAAGTTCGAGGATAAATAGAATGATATAAGAATGAATTATGTTATAAAGTTACCGCTGTTACGTAGGGAAAAAAAAAGCGATGAGAAATATAATGTGGGATCTTTAGATTAAGATACGGTTGCAAGATGATGTCTAGTTTTGAGTTAAGAAATTCCGAGGACGGAATTTTTTTCTAAGAGGGGTAGTAATGTAACACCCTACTATTTATTTTCCGATTTTTTTCAGTAAAAATATTTTCGATGTATTAACCGGTATAAATGTATTTACTTATATTTTTATCCGAGTTCATGGAGATTTATTTTTATGAAATAAAAATCATATTCATACTCTATCTTAGGGTAGAAGCTTACGATAAAAATTTGGGTTGAAAATTCAGACGGAACCCGGTCTGCGTTTTCCTTGTGATATAATTCTCTTTGGGCAGAAAACCAAATTTTGACTCGTGAACGAAATGGTTTATATTTAAATCATATTTCTAACGAGTTTGGTTGTTTTGAAAATTTTCAACCGAAAATAAAATATTACGCTTTTTACGGGCGTAAAACCCTAATCGGGAAACCGACGGAGTCGAAGGGAAGTGCGAGACCCGTCAAGAGATCGGGACAACGAGTCATACATGATGACTCATGGAGGATGAGTCACCAAGCATTTATGAGCATTAAATGCAAGTAATCATGACATTTAGGTAAAAAGACCAAAATACCCCCAAGCTTTCGCGGGTATTAACAAGACGCATCTACGCACTCTTAACACTCATTTTATGTGGTTGAAAACCTCCCACATCTCTCCAATTTCGTGCATCAACCTCCAATAAATCTTACCTATTTCATTTTGCTTTCGTTTCATTATTTTCCTCTCAAAAACCGAGATCGGGTAAACGACGGAGCTGCGTACGGAATTTCCGTGAACCGCTATCGGATAAGATCGGTGACTCATTAGTGAGTCACTTTGTGTGGCCCAAAATCATCCACACCTCCGTCAAATGTGAGCCACATATTTAATAACCATAGTTAAGCAAAGTAACCCTAGTTAAGTTAATTATTAACTATGGTTAAACTTATATTAATTAAATAATCACAAAACCCATTAAATCAATTCCTTATAACCAAACAAAGACTAAATATAGCCTATAAATAATCTTCAAAACCGTGGCCTCCCTCCCCTTTCACTCATCTTCTTCATTCTCTTCATCTTCCCCACCAACTAAGTTACAAAACCCTAAGAACACCGAATTCCCACCAAACATATGACCCTCTTCCTTTCTGAAACTCGTAAAACACTCAACATAAAAGTTGTTCCTATTTCTCTCTTATTTCCAACAAGATAAGGATCATCAAAAACGGATAAGCGGATTTGGAGATAGGATCAAAATACCGAAACTGCCCAGAATTCTCAGCAACCCACGAAACATCAGAAATAAGTCCCTTTTCACCCCTGTTATGATCCGAACCAAATGAAACCCTCAACACCAAAGTTTTTCCTTTTCTTATTATCTTTCTATCAAGCCAAGGTTAATGATTTTTAGATCAGTATATTGTGAGATACACTCACAATACCATCACACCCTCAAGCTGTCCAGTTTTCAGCTTAGTGAAGGTTGATCATTTTCTTCATTTCTTCAATATTCAAGAGGTAAAAGCTCATCTCCTTGATCACATAAGCTTTCATATTCATGTATTTCTCATGTTTATGCCATGAATCATATTTTTCCATTCCTAGATCTAGAACTTCAAATAATTCTAGAAAATTGTAGAAAAATCATAAAAATGTGAAACCAATTTCTATGATCTAGTTATGATCCCTCCTTTATTTATCCAAGAGCATGTGATCAAAATCATTTTCCTTCCCTATTAACCATTAATGGCCGAACCTAGGTAGGAAAATGGGTTTGGTGTTTTGTTGTTTGTTTCGAAAGTTAGTACTTGACTTAAGTTTTATAATACATATATAGCTTAAATCCAAGAGCTTGAATCCAACTAAATTTCCTAGCTTATTTTCCTAATATGGGCCGAAACCCTAACCCTAAAGGTTAGAAGATTTTGTTTCAAATTTTAGTCTTGTAATAAGTAATCTATGTTAGTTAAGACTCTAGTAACTAGGATCCACAAGATGGCATTAAGAAGATAACCCTAAACCTATTTTCTAAGTCTTGGCCGAACTTAGCCCTAAAGTGTCATAGATGGTTGTTAGTTGATTAATTATAGTTATGTTGTTTGGTTGAAGGTGGTTGTGTTAACTCGTGACGGGATAACGAGGATCGTCGTGTACGTATTTCCAGTGCTAGCTCAGGTGGGGAAAAGAATCAACCTATCGTCGGAATCGATAAGTAGTAGATTATATGATAATTGTGTAGGGCGACCTAAACCCTACTAGTAGTCGAGTAATCGACAAGACCAAAATCCTATTGGAAACCTTTTCTGTAAAACCAATGGTGATTCGGGGATTGTAGGTTTATCGACATTAAGTTGATTTTAAATATTTGAGGATGTTTGAATTATTTACTTTTGACTGTTTGTGATACGCTGGTTGAGGTATTTCATCTGCATATGACGTATTATTTCGGTGTTTGAATAATTATGATATTGAGGATGTTTGTTGTCTGTCACGGCCGTGATGGTTGTCATGGCCAGGCCATGACAGGTTTTGTGTTGTAGGATTCTTGTATTTGTTGTCTGTCATTGATCAGCCGCTGGCTAGTCTAGTTTTATTACTAGAAAAACCTTGGCTCTGTGCTAATTTTATCTCATTTTCACCCAAATTAGACTTGATTGTCTTTAAGCAGTATTTTGAGTCTGTAAAGTATTTTTAGCTTAATTTAGTTGATTTAGAGTTAAATAAAGCACTTATGCTATTTTCTGTTTTCAGGTTGATAAAAAGAAATAATTCCGGAGTTCTTCGCCCCGCGAGTAGGCATTCGCCTCGCGAACTTGAAGGTGACTGTTCCAGAAATTGCCAACCATTCTGTCTCGCCCCGCGAACACTTGACTCGCCTCGCGAGTAATCCAACCCTGGAAGACCAGAAGCCATCACGGTTTATCCATGTTGAAGGTCACGGGCGTTACAGTTTGGAATTTGAATAGTCTCGCCTCGCGAATATATGCTCGCCTCGCGAGAGAACCAAAAGCTGAAGACTATTCGTATTATTCGCCTCGCGAGAAAGCGGAATCCAAAACGTGTATAAGCTTGTTTGAAGGCAGAACTGAGGAGTCAGAGTAGGAGTCAGTAGTAGTAGTTTTCAGTAGTTTATTTTCTTTTCTTTTCTTTTGTGTTTATTTCTGTAATGGAGAGCTAGTCTCCTAGGATTAATCTATTGTAATCGATTTCCACTACACTTGAGGTTCTTGTATTTCCTGTTTTGTATGCTTTTCCCTTTTCAATGCCATGCTATATATTTCTGTTTGCTTAATTCAGGAGTATATTGTGTTGTGTTGATTTATTTTCAGTGATATTATGTTCCTATAATTAATCGCGTTTGCTTAATTCGCGTGTGTACGTTTCGTGTTCGCTTAGTTCACGAAGGGCTTAACCCCGTTGTTGTGACACCGGCAAGTGTACCGGGTCGTCGCAAGTAATAAAAACACGGTAAGATTCTACCGAGGTCGAACACAAGGATTGGGTTACCAATTCGACTAAATTGTCAAGAAATCCGATACGTTGGTTAAGCAATAGAAGGTGGTTGAGAGAAAGAGATTGAGATCGCAAATTCAAGAATCGAATCAAATAACGCTACGGTGATTAAATTCAGAAATAAAAACATCTAAGGTTTCGAATCCACCTACCCAATCATGCAAAGTACCCAAGTGATGATATTCTCCTCCCTAAGTTCAATTTTAATGTCAACCGGGACCCCTAAATTCTCCTAAATCCACTTCCGTGCTCATTAGGACGTATTCGATGATTTGAGTTAATTACTTGCTAGGTCTCTTAACCCTAATCTCGAATTCTATTAATTCTTGTTCCCTATAGGTTGCATCGATCTCCTACTCACTCTCGTGCAATACTCGACCGATGTTCCCAATTCAAGTTCTAAAACGCGAATCGCCGCTAGGCCTCAACACGCTTAACTAGTCGATCACGCTAGCATATAATCGACACAATGAAAACAGAATTGGAAAATCATAATTGAATTAAAGGAGAGAGAGTTACATTACATGAACACTATGCCGCCATGGGTGGCTTCATCGATCCCCTAGACAAGAGGATTAGTTCCTCATGTCCGTAACAACGACACACGTACAATCGGAATTCATCCTAAGCCTAAGAATTAAGAGAAAAGAAAAGGAGAAGAAACCCCAGAATAAGGATTACAAAAGATCTCTAAAAATTCTGATCCAAAAAGTCCTCTTTTTCTGTTCTGATCTGCTCTATTTATAAGGAGGCCACGCGTCACGGCCGTGACGGCTTCTGCTTCTAACGCACTTTTGGAATTCGAATTCTCGCGATGCGAAGGATGTCTCGCGACGCGAGCCCGCCTTTCACGGCCCGTGATATGAATCACGGCCAGGCCGTGATGTTCTCTGCCTTGTGTGGATTTTGGGTCACGGCCGTGATACACATCACGGCTAGGCCGTGATGGTCTCTAACTCTGGTACTTTTCTGGAGTTCACACACTCGCGACGCGAAAGACGTCTCGCGACGCGAACCTTCCTTTCACGCCCCGTGATGAGAATCACGGCTAGGCCGTGATGGTCTCTGTCTTCCCAGATCTTCAAACTATCGCGGGGCGAGCTTCCTCTCGCGGGGCGAGAATCCCCAGAATGGCAATCTCCACTATTTCTTGACTTTCCTTAATTCTTAGAGCCTCACTTATGGACCTGAAAACAACACAAGCAACCACAAGCGTAATTCTATCCAAAAGAAGCTAAAAACTACACAAAAGACGCAAAACGAGTCAAAATCCAACTTAGGAGCAAAACAAGGCAAATTTGGGCGAAAACGAGAGTGAACTCGAATAAATAGGCACATGAACCCTAGTTCATCTAGTCATAAAACTAGATAAGCCAGAGGCTTATCAAAATACCCCAAACTTAAACCTTGCTTGTCCCCAAGCAAGCTTAAAACTCAAAAACGACTCAAGACTTGGCAAGCCTAAAGATCTAATCAATTTTCGCACAAATTTCATGCAACTTTACAAAACAGTTTTTTCTTCCTTGATGCCCCCCCCCCCCCCTCCCTTTTTCATCAATGTAATCCCCACATTCATCAACTTTAAACAATTGAGAAATTATCATTCATGCCATCATTACTCTAAGTTGAGGCTAAAAGATACACACAAAGGAAGATCACCTATTTCAAACAATTGCCTTCCTCACAAGGGCATTTAGTATTTCACTCATTCGCTCAAGTTTGTCTAGGCTTTCAACTTTTTCACTCAATTTCACTTATCAAGAGCACTTCCCATGAATTTGATTTTCATCTCAAACATAGTCCCCACGAAAACATGCATGCAACATCAAAAGGTCTTTTAAAGGTTGTAATGGGGCCTGGCTGAGGGTAGGATAATCAAGGATATTTAGGCTTAAGTCCCTAGGAACTAAGAGAGCATGAGCATTAAACACATTTTCCACTCAAATTCCTTTCTTTCCATTTTTCATTTGGGCTCGGGTGACTACAACCTTTTCCTTGATATTATTTTTGTTTTGCCCCTTTTCTTTTGGCAATTTTTGTTTTCTTCTTTTCTTTTCTTTTCTTTTTGCCTTGGGTCAACCTTTATTTTCTTTTTCTCATCCCAATATGACACATACCTTGTAGCCACCCCAAACTTAGTTTCTCACAACCTTTCTCTTGCTCATTTCCATGCTCTCCTAATCCTAAGATTGGGTTAACATGGTTTTTCAGATTTTGGCTCGTAATGTAGGGTCATCAAGAAACAATAGGTCAATTGGGCTCAATTTGACTAACTAGGGAACATGCATTAGGGATGGTTCTTTTCAGGCCAAGTAGTTATTCAAAGAAAATTGCCTAAATCATTTGATGCAACACATAATCATGCAAACCATATAGAGATTCAAGCAAATTCGGGAAAGTGCAACTTAACAGTGATTCTCACATTCAAAAACAGGGTTGGAGGCTCAAATTCCTCACCTGGACATTTTGCAAATTGTTTGACCGAGATACGATTCCTAGTGTGTGCACCCCCTCACCCCAAACTTATCATAAATCAAGCAATCATAATAAATCTCAAAGTTCAATTTTCAATTTTAAGTGGGGATCAACTTTTCTATTACTTGAACCTAGGGGAAATCATCAATGGTGAATATAATTCAAGCAATCCATCTATGCTCAATATAATTAAAATCCAACAAGCTTGCCGACACGACATTTCATACAAACACTCTTGATCTTCTCAAATTATTCAAGAGTCGCAAACAAAAACAAAACAAACACAAAAAACAAAAACAAAAACAAGAGTAAGGAAAAGAGAGAGTACCTAGCTTGGGTTGCCTCCCAAGTAGCGCTTGTTTAACGTCCCGAGCCTGACTCAAGTCGCCTCTACGGGTTAATCCGGAGGAAGATCCTGCTTTCCATGCCATTCCTTGGCACGTTCTTTGTAGGTTTGTGCACTTTGATATACTCGCAAGCTGTTCCCGGACAGCTCATTTAAGTCCAGCATCCTTCTATAATCCGCACGCACTCTCCACTCCGCGATGGTTTTTTTTTTTGATCAACTTGTTGTCTTTATTGACCACCACGGTTGTACTACCTTTCAACCTTGGTGCTTTACCCTTCTTTTTCATTCCCTTGTTGCTGAGTTCTTTCCTTGCACATTCTTCCCTTGGGAGACTCGGTATGGGTTCCATGTCTCGTAGCCACTCAAGGTAGACCTCATCCCCCGAAGGGCCTTTTTCCTCACTGTCTTCCTCATGAGATTCTATCGATACTGTTGCAAGTGAAGGATCATTGTCTTCTCGAGTTGCCTTTACCTTTTCAGTTGGGTCCACCACATCCACTCGATACACAGCTAACTTCTCTTCCGGGTGCTTAATCGCTTCAAAGACATTGAAAACCACCTTATCATCATTCACCCTTAAAGTGAGTTTCCCTTGCCGCACATCTATCAAGGCATCCCCGGTGGCCAAAAAGGGCCTACCCAATATGAGAGGGATCTCAGCATCTTCATCCATGTCGAGCACCACAAAGTCCACTGGGAATATGAACTAGTCAACTTTCACGAGCAAGTCTTCGACTACTCCATAGGGATATTTGATAGAACGATCGGCCAGTTGGAGTGACATTCGCGTATCCTTTACTTCTTTGATCCCTAGCCTCTTCATCATCGAGAGGGGCATCAAGTTGATGCTTGCCCCTAGATCACATAATGCCTTTCCGAAGGTCATTCCCCCAATGGTGCATGGTATCGAGAAGGAGCAGGATCCTTCAACTCGGGGAGGCAGTTTCCGTTGAAGAATGGCACTACACTCCTCGGTCAAAGCAACCGTTTCTTCATCCACAATCCTCCGCTTCTTAGTGAGAAGTTCCTTCATAAACCGAGCATATGATGGCATTTGTTCCAAGGCTTCCGCAAATGGAATGTTAATCTGAAGTTTTCGGAAGACATCAAGGAACTTATTGAATTGCTTATCCTGTTGAGGCTTCTTCAATCTTTCCGGATACGGAACCTTCATGTAGGGCGGGAGGTCTTGGGGTTCAACCCACTTCTTCCTTCGAACTATTCATCCACAAGTTTCAGCCTTCCCCCCTTGCTCCGGTCCCTTGTCACTTGCCAACCCCTTCTATCTCTGGTTGCTCGTCCTCAACTGGTAGTTGTTCCGGGCCCTTGTCATCCTGAGAACTAGTGGTACCTCTGCTAGGTTCCAACACCCTTCCGCTTCTAGTAGATATGACATTGCATTGTCCCTTGGGGTTGTTCTCAGTACTACCTGGAAGAGTGTCCGGAAGACGCTCGTTAAGTTGCTTGGCGAGTTTGTGATATTTGTGTCTCCAGATTACGAATTCGCGATCCTGTATGAGTCGCCAACTTGTCAATGGCAGTGTTCACCTTCTCAAAAGATGTGCCTGTAAAGGTTGACAACTTCTCAAAAGCCATCTCCCAAGGTTGTCTTCCACTTATCCGTCGATTTGCAAACCGATTAGGCCCCGGAAGAGCCTTGAGTATTCTTTCTTCTGAATTCCAATGTTCGGTCTCGAGACCTGTTGAGGTTGTTGCCATTCTGCATTGCGGATGTTGTTGGCCGGCTAGACCACCATTAACATCACTCCAAGCAAATCCCGGATGGTCTCTTCTCATGTAGCCCCTATTCGATTCGATTGTTCCTCCGATAGTTGTTCGGGGCACAGTATCATAAAAGTTGTGGCATGAGTCCACATGTTCCTGAGGTAAGTTGAATGGACAGTTTCGAGTGTCATGATCTCCATTACAGTTACTACAACCTGGAGGCATTCCCTCGTGTATCACATTAGCCTTCTTGTTCTCTGACAAAGCCGCCACTTGCATCTTCAATGATTTGACTTGCTCTAGAATGGCTTCCATTGTTCCAGCACTGACTCCACTTGAGTTTTCCCTACCACGGCTGTAATCATTATATGACATCTTCTCCAATAGTGCCCATCCATCCTCAGCTGATAAATATGAGAAAGAACCGCCAGCTGCGGCATCACAGTTCATCTGATAGCGTCCCCTCAACCCATTAAAGAAATGTTGAACTTTAGAGACCGGGTCAAAGAACGCTGAAGGGCATCTTCTCAACAGTCCGTTGTACCTCTCCCAAGCTTCATTATAGGTTTCATCCTCCGTTTGCCTGAATGAAGTGACGGCTATTCTTGCTTGTGCCGCCTTTTGAGGAGGAAAGCATTTGGTTAGGAACTTCTGTGCCATTTGCTCCCAAGTTATGATGCTGTTCCTATCCAAACTGTCAACCCAATCGCGCGCGACATCCCTAAGAGAAAGAGGGAAAAGCCGCAAGCGAAACTCATCCTGAGAGACTCCCCTGGTCTTCTGCAAGTCACAAGCTTCAAGGAAGCGAGTGATGTGTCTATGAGGGTCCTGTTTGCCACTCCCATCAAACTGATTCTCCCGGATCTGGTATGTGACACATGCTTCAACTCTGAAGGAGTCTGTGTTCAGGTTGCCCCTCACAATAGAAGAGTCACAATCTCCCAAGCTTGGTAGATCGTACTCGAAGAGAGGTTTGTAACGAGGAGGAGGAGGAGGATTTTCTTCAGCCATGTCCTCTATTTTAATTGCTTCCAACCTCTTCCTTTCTATGGCCTCTTTTCTTAATTGCCTCTCGGTCCTGGTGATCTCTGAATCGAATAGCAAGTCCTCTTGTAGAAGGGTACCTCGCATACAAAAACACGGCGAGACCAAGTGGAATCAAAGAAGTAGAGAAATAATAATGACAATTAAATAAAAGAAAATAAAACTAAAAGTCAGCTTAACCAAACAGTCGAATTTCCTAAAAATTAGGAAAATTGGTTGTGCCAATCCCCGGCAACGGCGCCAAAAACTTGTTGTGACACCGGCAAGTGTACCGGGTCGTCGCAAGTAATAAAAACACGGTAAGATTCTACCGAGGTCGAACACAAGGATTGGGTTACCAATTCGACTAAATTGTCAAGAAATCCGATACGTTGGTTAAGCAATAGAAGGTGGTTGAGAGAAAGAGATTGAGATCGCAAATTCAAGAATCGAATCAAATAACGCTACGGTGATTAAATTCAGAAATAAAAACATCTAAGGTTTCGAATCCACCTACCCAATCATGCAAAGTACCCAAGTGATGATATTCTCCTCCCTAAGTTCAATTTTAATGTCAACCGGGACCCCTAAATTCTTCTAAATCCACTTCCGTGCTCATTAGGACGTATTCGATGATTTGAGTTAATTACTTGCTAGGTCTCTTAACCCTAATCTCGAATTCTATTAATTCTTGTTCCCTATAGGTTGCATCGATCTCCTACTCACTCTCGTGCAATACTCGACCGATGTTCCCAATTCAAGTTCTAAAACGCGAATCGCCGCTAGGCCTCAACACGCTTAACTAGTCAATCACGCTAGCATATAATCGACACAATGAAAACAGAATTGGAAAATCATAATTGAATTAAAGGAGAGAGAGTTACATTACATGAACACTATGCCGCCATGGGTGGCTTCATCGATCCCCTAGACAAGAGGATTAGTTCCTCATGTCCGTAACAACGACACACGTACAATCGGAATTCATCCTAAGCCTAAGAATTAAGAGAAAAGAAAAGGAGAAGAAACCCCAGAATAAGGATTACAAAAGATCTCTAAAAATTCTGATCCAAAAAGTCCTCTTATTCTGTTCTGATCTGCTCTATTTATAAGGAGGCCACGCGTCACGGCCGTGATGTCCATCACGGCCAGGCCGTGACGGCTTCTGCTTCTAGCGCACTTCTGGAATTCGAATTCTCGCGACGCGAAGGATGTCTCGCGACGCGAGCCCGCCTTTCACGGCCCGTGATATGAATCACGGCCAGGCCGTGATGTTCTCTGCCTTGTGTGGATTTTGGGTCACGGCCGTGATACACATCACGGCTAGGCCGTGATGGTCTCTGACTCTGGTACTTTTCTGGAGTTCACACACTCGCGACGCGAAAGACGTCTCGCGACGCGAACCTTCCTTTCACGCCCCGTGATGAGAATCACGGCTAGGCCGTGATGGTCTCTGTCTTCCCAGATCTTCAAACTATCGCGGGGCGAGCTTCCTCTCGCGGGGCGAGCTTCCCCAGAATGGCAATCTCCACTATTTCTTGACTTTCCTTAATTCTTAGAGCCTCACTTATGGACCTGAAAACAACACAAGCAACCACAAGCGTAATTCTATCCAAAAGAAGCTAAAAACTACACAAAAGACGCAAAACGAGTCAAAATCCAACTTAGGAGCAAAACAAGGCAAATTTGGGCGAAAACGAGAGTGAACTCGAATAAATAGGCACATGAACCCTAGTTCATCTAGTCATAAAACTAGATAAGCCAGAGGCTTATCACCCGTTTGCTTAATTCGGGAATAGGGACATATATCTGTAGTAGTGGTTTCGCTTGTAAATTGTTGCTACAACCAGGAGGGGATTAGAATCTGCTTAGGGCTTGGAAATTGCATGAACCTATGATAGTTGGGAAATCGAGAACAATAGATTAATCGTCTTTAGCTATTTGATAATCCTTTTAACTGCTTTGTTTTCATTTCTTTGTTTTGCTTTGTTTTCTTACTTGCATTCAATCCAAACCCCCCAAACTGATTTTTGTGTTAATAACAACAACCTAAGAGTCCTTGTGAGACGATACTCGAGTTGTCGCTCCCTATCTACATTATTTTGTAAATCGCTCGCTTTTTGGCGCGTGGCGACAGCGCGACCAGTCACAGCCGTGATGGCTATCATGGTCAGGCCGTGACAGAGTCTGACTTGGTTATTTATTTGATTTGATTATTATGCGTTGGTTGTGATAAATTGCTTTATATGATATTGAGATATCTGAATATTTCCTGATATTGTGTGATGCATGATCTGCCTGGTTTTTAATACTATGCCTAGTTGATATTTAAGTAAGGATATATGTTGTTTGGGAGATAATTGTTTGGGTGAGAGAATGAATTGACTTAGAGGTGCCTAGCATAATTAAGTTATCTAACGGATGAGATGTGACATAGAATGCGAGTTGAGGTTATGATAGGAGCTTGAGGTACAAGGTTGTTATTGATTTGAGATAGTGAGATTCATATAGAGGCTTTGATGCAAATACTTTTTCAGTCCATGACGCGTCGATCTGATTTATCCTATCGAAAGATAGAAGGGCACTATGATGAGTCTTATCCTATCGAAAGATAGAAGGGCACTATGTTGAATCTTATCCTATCGAAAGATAGAAGGGCACTATGTTGAGTTTTATCCTATCGAAAGATAGAAGGGCGCTATGATGATTCTTATCCTATCGAAAGATAGAAGGGCACTATGTTGAGTATTATCCTATCGAAAGATAGAAGGGCACTACGTTGAGTCTTATCCTATCGAAAGATAGAAGTGTACTATGATGAGTTCTTTGCATCGGACTACCCTGGACTACTAACGAATGTGAAAGGAATAGAGACAGTTATGATAGTATAAGTGTTTAGACTACATGAACGGAGGGTAGAGGACAATATTATAATTTGAGGATGATTTGTTAGTTATGTGTGTTGCTTGTATCTGACATTTGTTGTATAATTTACTATTACACTTTTCTGCTTTTTGATGATAGAACTGTTTCTTATTCCCTATATCTTCCCGTGTGTTGTATTTTATTTCTGATGTGATCGTACGAGAAGACCTGATGGAGGAACCAATTGCTGAGGAGTTAGATGGAACTCCTTACGAACCAGATGCTGGAGGTCGAGCTGTGATTCAAGGCGATTATAGTATAGACTGTATGGCCAGTGTGTCTTAAGAGTATTTATATTTCCGCTGAGTATGTATGTAGTGAAGTTTATGCCTGTGAGGGATCCTACTGAGAGGGTACCCTTAACAGTGCTTTTGGAAGGTAATAAATAACAGGTGTGTATTTATTTAATATAGTTTTGGTATGTTTTATATATGCATAAGTTATATAATTATTAATTAAGTTTTAATTTTTACGTATTTTCAACGATAAGCGAGCGATTAAGTAAATAAATTAAGGTTTTAATGTAGTAATAAGATGGGGCACAACGGGGTGTCTCAGGTTCACTGATGAGCAGTATGCATCGGCCCATGTTCATGTCTTGATAAATTTCACAGAGGTGAAACCATACCATGAGTAAGTCTTAACGACCTATTTTTGAAATAATGTATCACATGTTATTATAATTTCTCCTTTAACACATAGTACACATTTTATTTGTCTGTGTTCCTTCAAATTAATCAATTAAGTGAACAAGATGGTTCTGCTCGTACACATGCAGATTTTCCTGAATGGTTCAAGCAACAAGTACGTGTAATATGATGATGTAAACACTATATTAAGCTTAATTTTGCCTCTTGAAAAAAGTAATTATTTAATATGACTTACCTATTCGTAGGTGTATCAACAACCATTAAGCTTGACTAATCAGCACTTGAGAGATTTAGCATATGAGCCCTATAGTTGTGTTAGACTATGGCATACATACTTTGTTAATGGGTACAAATTCCACACAGATGAATGGAACGTGGGCAAAAAGACAATTAATAGTGGGGTTGTCATACAGGGTGAAGCTACCGGTGATTTTTATGGGGTCATAAAACACATATACAAGTTACAATACAATACTACTACTTATCCTAAAAAACTAGTCTTATTTTATTGTAACTGGCTTGATCCATCGAGGACAAGCACAAAAGTGGATCCCAAGTATGGAACTGTGGACATTCGCATGGATAGAAGATATCAACAGTTTGATCCGTTTATAATTGCTCAGAATGCGAAACAAGTTTATTATGTCTCTTTTCCAGCAATGAGAACAGACTAACGAGGTTGGTGTGTTGCAGTCACTACCAAGCCTAGGGGTCGCATAGAAATTGATGATGCAGAGGATGAGACGCCATTCCAGGCGGTTGAATCGTCACATGTCAATGAAGTAATTGAGGTCGAGCGTTTTACTGGCATGTTAGGATCTGCAAATGAAGGGGAAGAAATGGTCATTGGTAATCAGGCATCCATGCATGCATCATTAGAGGAAGAAATCCAAAGTGATGACTCAATGCAAGAAGAAGAATAGTCAGACGATAACGAGTCTGAATAGGAAGCTTACTATTATGTTATTTTGATTGTATTTTAAATATTTACTTATGCAATTAAATGTAAGACTTGACAAATATTGTTCTATAAAAATAATTGCATACATTAGACTGTTAAATGTTGATTACTTATTATTTTTACATTGATTTATAATTGTGCTATAAAAATAGATATGTCAGCATTAGGAGGACAGCCGTCGCGCCCCCCACCGCCTAGCGATGATAAGGGGAAGGGGAAGGCTAAGCGGGGACCATACACCATGAAGTCTCAGGTGCTTGTTCGCATTCCTGGAGGTCCCTCCGCACCCACCCCCATCCCTACCGCACCTACCCTATCGGCACCTACAGGAGCCTCCCCCACCCATTCTACACCATCCCCCACCCATTCTATACCCTCATCGATCCATACTACATCATCCCCTACCCATACTACACTATCCTTGACCCACACTACCCCACTTTCCAACCATGTCCAGACCTCCACTCGCTTTGCGCCATGACGCGCACTAGCCGACTACTCGCCGCCCCCTATTGGACCCACACCACACCCACACCCAGCACCACCATCATCATCGACTGCGCCGGTCACACAACCAATAGGAGTATCATTTATGCCGACTCCTGGGATGATGCCACAGCCGGACACGACCATTACATCCTCATCATCCGCGGCCGCATACGGTCACGACACGGTCATTCCAAAGATCGTAAATGCGTCTGGCGTGATCGTAGCGGTGAGAACTTGTCATATTGTTGATTTAATAAAATTATGAATTTTTTAGCTTCATCCCATCGAAAGTGGGATCGAAGCATATTACCTTCGCCATCAAGGCGCAGTATTGTCACTTCTGGCCATCATGGGGGTGATCCCCGGGGAGGATCGGGATTGTATCTTCAGACGATTCGGGGTAAGTTCTTGTTTATTAGTTCATTTAATTTTCCCTTTATTTTATATATTTTTTTGTATAATATTAATATTTTTTTCTTTGTTAACAGGAGCTTGTGCGCTGGTTATCGGAGCATACCTCAGAGATACGTGCTATCTTTGACGACCGAGCAGCTACTCAACTGAGGGACATGCTCCGAGAGCGTAGGAAGAACCGGATACATCCAGATTACATCGGGCCCAACATCTGGGTCCCAACTGTGTGTGTACTGGGACACTCCAGTTTACAAGTTGAAGTGTGAACAGGCGTAGAGAAATCAGGCTTCCGAAAAAGGTGGGAGCATGCACACTGGTGGTTCTATTAGCCACATGCAGCATGCCATTTACATGGTATGCATATATAAATAACATTATTTATAAACTGTATATTTTTCTTAAAAAGTTGTTTTATAACTAATTGATTTTATTGGTGTGTCGGTTGCTGGCAGGAGAGCTAGCTCGATCCGTTGATGTCCCTACGGTCTTTGAGTAGACACATATTCGCTCGGACACCGACGAGTCTGTTGATGAGAGGTCGAGGCAGACAGTGGTGAGCTAAAGTGTTTTTTTATATTTAAACTATCGTAATTATTATATTTATATATAGTTTAATAAATATAGATTATAATGTATTGATCGCAGGCGGAGTACAACGCTAGGTTTAGTCAGGTAGCATCTGAGGCTGCCTCCTGCTCTGGTGCCTCAGATCCTTCTCAGCTGGACCCCGCCGAGGTTGAGAGACTACAGTCCCAGGCCTGGATGGATGTGGCGGGCGGGATGAACAAGGGACGGATTTACGGAACTACGACCCTAGCCAGGTAGATCCGTCGGGGGTCGACGCCGAGCTTGACCATTAGGGAGCCTACATCCTCCGGTTCACGAGGAGGTGCAGCGGATGAGGCAGGAGGTGCGGCAGCAAAGGGAGACGAACGAGGGCATCATGCAGCAAATGGAGATATTCTCTACGGTTATGACCGTTGTGCTTGATTTCCTACCACCAGACAGGCGCAACGCTCTATAAGGGGTCCTCCATGCCACCCAGCCCAAGCCCTCCACTACTACTACTGATCCACCATCGCAGCCGCATGATGACGGTCTGTCTACTAAGCCGCAGCTTGATGGTCATGTGACGCCGACAGACTCCCCCCGACAGGACGACGATGACGGATATTATGGTGATCGGTATTTCGATAGTTATAGGTGTAGTAGAGTTTTGTAGATAGACGTATATTTTATTTATGGATTATATGTTGAGTTTGTCTTTATTTTAAATTAATTTTAATTTAATTGTTTTTAAATTTTATTTTTAATTTCAATTTTGTTTTGTAATTCATAATATAATAATATTTAATTAAAATTAAATATAATAATTAAATTATAATTAATTATAATAAAATATAAATTAATAAATAAAATATAATAATAATTAATAAATAAAATATAATAATTAATAAATAAAATATAATTAATTAAAATATAATATAATAATAATTAATAAATAAAATAAGATATTGAATATTGAATATATAAATTTTAATAAAAATAATTAATTATCAATTATTAATATAAAACAAAATAAATAAAAAATAATTTTAAAAATAAAAAAAAAACATTGTGTCCGACTGATATTTCCGTCGGTAACTGTTGGTTAAATTTTCCGACGGAAAATTCCGTCGGTGACTTCCACAGAAAGTTACTGACGGAATTTTCGTCAATAATTAAGGGTTCTGTGTGGCAAGTTTTCCCACGGTTAAAGCCGTCGGAAATTTCCGACGGACGAACTGGATCCGTCGGAAAGGCTTTCCTACGCGCCTATTACCGACGGAACCGTGTCCATCGGAAAGTCCGTCGGTAATGTAGTTTTCCAACGGAATTTCTTCATTTTCGACTGGTTTTTTCCATCGGTAAGTCGTTTTTTTTTGTAGTGTGATATTCCCAATGTTTGGTTTGCATTTTGCCCCTCCTACCCACTTCTAGGAGGTGGACGGAATGGTATTGTGGTCGCGTGCGTGGGTGCTGCTATGTGTGGTAGTACGCGACGGAGTGGAATGGTGGTTGTGCTTGGTGATACTAATAGGCGATCTGGGTAGAGAAGAGAGAGGCGTCGACGGCGTGAGGATCCGTTGCAGAAATCGTGGCAGCTCAGGCGGTGGGTGGCGTTGATAAGCCTCGGGTTTATCTAGTTTTATAGCTAGTGAGGCCACGGTTTTTGTGCTACATGTTCGAGTTTAATCTCGTTTTCATCCAAATTTGGCTTTATTTTTCCTCGAGTAACATTTTGAGTCTTTTAAGTAGTTTTTAATAATTTTTGCTACCTTTGAATCAAAGAAAGCACTAAGTGCTACTCCTTATTTTCAGGTTAAAAGTGATGCTCAAGAAACTTGGAAAATTGAAGAAAACAAGCAAAACAGAAGAAATTCAAGGTCTCGCCCCAAGAGCCAAAGCTGATGCTGAGCAGAAAAGAAGACTTTTAAGCTCGCACCGCGAGCAAGACACAGGAAATATGAGAGTGTTATGTCCCACCCCACGAGACAGCCTTCGCCCAACGATGTCTCAAAATTTCTGGAGCCAAAACTTAAGTGCTCGCCCCGTGAGCGTGCGCTGAGTATTTTTCTTATAAATAGCTTGTTTCAATACTAGTTGAGGGATTGAATCCTAGCTTTCTCAGAGTTGCGTCTCACTTAGGTTTCACACAGATTTTATAGTTTTCTTGATGCTTTCTATTAGATTGATGGTGTTATTGGATGCTTTGAGGAGTTAATCCTCTTTGCTAGGGAAACGATGTAGCCATGTCATGACTGTTTGACAATTTATTTCTATTTCTATTTCTTAATTTCGTATTCTCTTCTTCTTGTGTTTTATTTTCTATTATAGTTGTTTTTATTCATGATGACTTCGACGGGAGATTTGTGGCAAGTGACATTGAGATAAAACCATAGGGTGAATACATAGAGATGTCATAGGATACTTATGCAACATTTATAGAGAATCATGAAACTTAATGAATTCCTTGAATATTAATCTTCTGATAAAGATATAGTTGATTAAGGATAAATGGGTGTTTTCTAGCGTGCTCGAAGGAGGCATTAGAATAAATTATGATTCTTGGTTGACAATAGAAGTTGATTAGAGATTATATAGAATTGATATAATTGAACCAAATTAAATGGGATAAGGATTCCTTGTCAATAAGGAATGCTTATTCATAGCGTAGGTGAAATTTAATCCCTAGAATCTTCTTTAATTGATTGTTTCTTATATTATTTTTAATTAATTAATGCAAAAATCCAAAAATATCAATTTCGATTCTTTTCATTATAAACAAAATTCTAAATTTCTCTGTCTAAATTGGTTGTTGACTTTGTGAATTGATTATCGGTCACTCAATCCCTATGTTCGATACTCAGCAATTTACTTGTCGTTTTAATTATTACTTGCTTCGATTCGGTACACTTTCTAGAGCCCATCAGGCGATGCCTTGGTTTCCTTTCATCCCCCCTCCACTCTCTATTTTATTTTTACGGTGGTCATGCTTTGTTGTTGCTGTTATTTGAAGGTATGAATGTGTAACACCCCGATTTTCACTGCTTTCTAATATCAGTAATAAATATATAAATGTTTATATTTTTATGCGAGACTTAGAAAATGATTTTGGATAAACCAAAGTCATTTCCATGTTATACTTGATATCATAAGATTACGATGAAATTTTGGGTTGAAAATTCAGACGGAACCCGGTCTGCGTTTTCACTGACAGTAAAAGTTTACTGCTCAGAAAACCTAATTTTAATTCGTGAATGAGTTTATTAGTGTTTTATCGTATTTGCTACGATATTGGAAGTTTTGAAAATTTTCGCGTGAGAATATAATATTATATTAAGGAAAAACTTCAACATATCCTAAGGAAAACCTGAGTCGGGTAAACAACGGAGCCAGATACGGAGCTGAGATGACTGATGTGATGAGCATTTATGATGATCCTATCCGATTCATAATGGCCATAATGGCACATAAATGTCATTATATATTTTAGCATGGAAAAGACCATTTTACCCTTGGTTTTACATGGACTTAACAAGTGTGCCATTGGTTATTTTGACCAAAATGCCCCCAAAACACATGGCTCCACCATCATCATCAACACTTAGGAAAATTCTCATTTTCATTTCATGTCATCTTCTTTATCAAACTTACGTTTTTCCCTCCAAAGTTCATAAACACCTAAGCTTGATTTGTGAAGAACATCATTCTTGATCATTTCTTCTTACTCCAAGAGGTAACATCTCTTCATCTTTCCTATCTAAGCTTTTCTCTTCACATATTTTCACGAGTTCATGCCTTGTTCATATGGTTTCAAGTTTATGAGCTATTCTTCTAAAATCTCCAATAAATTGTAGAAAAATCATATGATCATGAAACCAATTTCTATGATCTTATAATCATCTCTATGTTTATTATCCAATAGCATGTGTTCAACAAAAAATTCTTCCCCATTATTTCCTTCATGGCCGAACCTATGAGGTTTAGTTGTGGATGGATTTTGTTTCAACTATTGATTAAATGAGGTTGATCTATTATCTCTAATCCATTTTATTTTTGATTCAAGTGATTAGAAGATCAATTCATATTCTAAACTAAAGTTTTGTATATGGCCGAAAATCCTAACTTAGTGGTTAGGAAGATTTTGATTCAATCTTTGTTGTAAAATCATTGTTTATGTCTTAATCTTACTTAAGGATCATTAATCCAAGAGTTGAGAAATTTGCAATAATCCTGGCCTAATGAACTTGAGAGGGCCGAAACCCTAACCCTCGTGAACAAGTAAGTTTTGTTTGATTTTGTTAATTTTGGTTGTATTCGTTGTGAAGGATTTAATTTGTACCGGGTTACTAAAGCGGTGCTACGTGAACTGGACCAAAAAACTCTGAAAAATCTTCATGTAATTTATCTGTTGTGGTTTCTTGTGATTTTGAATTGTTTATTGTTTAATTTGCTATATGCTTTAGATGTGATATGTGGATTTGTGTGATTATAACTGAATTGTTAAGTTATAATTGTGATGCATGCAATAATTGTGATGTATGCTATACTATGTTGTGGTGAAATTGTCTACTGTTGAGTGATGGATTGAGAAACCTGACAATGGTCAGTGTTTAAAATTAATTGGAGGATAACAGCTTGATAAGCTTAAATATTTAATCAAAAAGGTTAAATTGTGAAAATTTGAAGAAAAGTCGAAAAATATTATTTTAATAATATTTTCGGTAGAAAATGGGTTAATGAGTGACAATAAGGGTGAAACTGTGAAAAATTTCACAGGCGTTTGTTTTTCCCTAATAAATTCAATTATATTATAAAATTATATTTAAATTAATTAAGTTATTAAAATAGTGTAGTATCGACATCAGAATAATTATTTACAACAGAAAAGTTGTTTAAAGCTATAAAAGGATTTTTATGGCATAATTTTTGGGAAAACGAATTTATTTGGTTTCAAAAATATTTAGAAAGGATTTTCAAAGAGTTGGTATTTTTGGAAGAATGATTTTCAAGGATAAAGTAATTGGGAGAAAAGGAATTTGTCTATGATTTTACGTTTTATAAACGTTTTTTTTACAGAAAAGAATTTATGTAAAGGAATTTTATTCAATGAAAATAATTTTGTTAAACTTGGATAAGTTTTCGAAGATTTTGGTTTTGTATTTTTTTTTCACTGAACGAAATGTTTTAAAGAAGAAAAATGAACCTAGTGACCGAGACGTTGGAATTCTAGTGTTCTGTTGACACGTAGATTAGGGATTTGTGGTAGGGGACTGGGTGTCATGCAAAAGTTTTTGTGGAGTGAGTGTCCTAAAATTGATATGAGGAATGTGAATCTCATATCCATGAGCCTAAGACTGGTGCATCATTTTAGGGCTTTGCGATTTTGCACACGGGCTTTTATGTCCTGTGGTGAGTTTAAGACATTTGGACTGATGTGTCATGTGTTTGTTTGAAGTGAAAAAAAGTCTTAATATAAAATTAAGCATGGTCATGAGCTTTGAGCTTCAACAAGGGAAGATTATGATGAAAAACAAAACAAAATAACAATAATAGTTTTTCTCATGCATTTATTGGCAGACGTGCCATGTGTTATAATCATTGAGTCCTGAGTGGGTCAATGTATCTTTTATGGACTATGTTTCCATTTAATCATTGAGTTCTGAGTGAGCCAATGTATCTTTAGTGGACTATGTTTCCATTTAATGCAATGACTATTGAGTTTTGAGTGAGCCAATGGGTTATGGACAATACACTCCATTTATCGTAGTAACTATTGTGTCCTGAGTGGGCCAAAGATTTTCTTGAACAATAACCATGGTGGACTGAGTGTTGACCAATGTGTTAAACGTTCTTTGGACATTGTTTTATTTCGTTTTTACAATGATCCATGAAAAGAGCATGATCTGCTCAAAACGAAATAGAAAGTTGTGGGATCTCCGAAGATTAGATACCAAATTAGAGCTTGAATATTGATGTGTCGTGCATTTTTATAAAGTCGCTATGACTGTCGGGTATGAATCCCATTGACGAAATTATGATGTTGTTTGGATAATTTTCCATATGTTGTGAATATCAAGTATATGTTGTTTTGTGTGTCTCGCATGTGGTTATCTTATCAAAACTCATATATTGGTATCTCACCCTTGCATATTTGTTTGTTGTTTCCTCTACTATGTGGAATATATACATATCTGAGTACAGATGGGTCCGAACGGAGTGGAACTGAACTACTCGGGGATCCGAGCCCTGACGTTTGACAACACGGATAACGGTGATGCCTGGGTTATTAACCCAGGGGCTCGGAGTGCTACCTACACTGGTCCTATCAGGACACGCCGAGGGACTTTGGCAGCTAGGCTATACTGGAGGTGGGGGTGTCTATACTGGACTCCCCAATAGGTTTCATTAGTAGCGATCAACTGTAGGATGTGGTTCCATTTTTGGGAAGAGTGGGGTTTTAGATAGTCTGACTTTTTGGATACTGAGAGCCATCTTTTTTAGTAATGGTTTCAGACTCCCGTTTTGATATAGTTGGTATGTTTCAGTTTGATGTTATGTCTTTATGACTGTAGAAGATGACCTGGTAGGATGAAGGTCGTGTGTAAAACTCTTGAGATGCATATGTATGATATATAGTTGTATATTATGTTGATGGTGTTGAATTATATGTGGAGTAAAGGAAAAGAAAAAAAATTATCACTATTTTTGGAAAGGAATAAGTAATCAGAAAACTTATTTTCTGAAAGTAAACAGCAACATGTTATATTCTTGAAGTTTCAATTTCTGCAATAAGTTACTTAAATGTGATACCCTGGGAAGGGGTGTCGCATTAGGGGTATCAGAGCTAGTCGAGTCTTTCTGGGAATCTTTGGGAATAGGTGTGTTGTGTTGATGTTGCGTGATCTCTGATTGAGATTGTTTGAATTACTTAGAGGTAATGTGTGATAATTAGTAAATTCAAGCTTCATTTTCTGGTTGCCATTTAACTGATTGTGTCTTGTAGGTCAGTTATGGAACCAGAGGATGCATTTGGACATGGACGTGGATGTGGACGCGGCCGTGGAAGAGGCTATAGATGTGGTTGCATTGATGGCCGTGGAAATTTTGAAGATAACTATGAGGAAGGTGGAGGCATGGATTACGCAGCACAAGTAATGGCGGATGTTGTCTCTGCTATTGCACAATAAACTGCTACAATGACTGTCCAGAATTTACATGAACAACTTCGAGCTGAACAGGCTGCTGAAGGCGGGTCTTACTGCTTTTAGATGCCAGAATCCTCCACAATTTCATGGAGACGTGGATCCTATAAAAGCTTATTTATGGATTCAGGAAGTAGAGAAAATCTTGGAGCTGATCAACAGTCCAGAAGGAGTGAAGGTGCCTTATGCTACTCATTTGCTGTTAGGAGATGCTGAATATTGGTGGAGAGGCACTAAGAAACTACTGGAAGCAGAAAATCAGGTGATTACATGGGTGATATTTCAGAACATGTTTATGAATAAGTATTTTCCACAGAGTGCTCAAGCAGAAAAGGAGCAAGAACTTCTACGTCTGTATCAGAGGGGTCTGTCTATAGGGGAGTACGCGGCCAAGTTTGAATCACTTGCCAAATATTTCTGCCTTTTCCAAAAATAACTCAGATGAGGATTGGAAGTGTGAACGTTTTGAAGCAGGACTGCGATTTGAGATTAAAGAGTCTGTACTACCATTGGAAATCAAGAATTTCCAAGCTTTCGTTGAGAAATGTTGGAAAATAGAACAAGTGAGAAAGGGAAGAGACAATAGAGGGAATGTAGGAGGACCATCTAAATATGTGGGTCATTTTCAGAACCAGAAGGGAAAGCAAGTTCAGAACAAACCTTATTACCGAGCACCAGGGAATAACCGAAACCAGTAATCATATCATCCAGTTGCTACTGCATCAGGTGTTGGAGGCCAGAGGAATCAAAATCAAAGCCCAATAAGAAAGTGTTACAAGTGTGGAGATACGAGTCACTTGGCGAATAATTGTCCAATTAGAGGAGCAAAATGATTCAATTGTGGTCAGATGGGGCACTTGGCCAAAGATTGTGGTATGCCGAGATCTGCACCAGTAACTAACACTGTAAAGACCAATAAGCCGACAGCTAAGGGGAGAGTTTACACCATGAGTGGTGTTGAGGCTTCTGATTCTGATGATCTCATACAAGGTAGTTGCGACATAGTTGGTAATCTCTTAACTGTACTTTTTGATTCGGGTGCAACGCGTTCTTTTATTGCGATGGATTCTGTGAGAAGTTTGAAATACATGTTTCTTCTTTATCCTATAACTTGATTGTTTCAACCTCAACTGCTGAGCCAGTTACCGTAAATTCTATATGTCTGAACTGTCCTCTTATCATTCAGGATATACATTTTCTTATTAATCTAATATGCCTGCCTTTAATACAGTTAGATGTGATTTTAGGCATGGATTGGTTATCTTCCAACCATATCCTGTTAGATTGTGCTCATAAAACATTAATTTTTCCTAATCCAGAGATTTCTGGATTTTTATTTACCAACCAAGTAAGAACTTTTTCGAAAGAAAGAGATCAGGGATACTTGTTGCTAACTAACTTAGAAGTCGAGAGGGAGATAGATTTGAGTACGGTAATTGTAGTGAGAGAATTTTCGGATGTGTTTCCTAATGATGTTCCCGGTTTGCCTCCAGTAAGAGAGATATAATTCTCCATCGACTTAGTACCAGGAGCTGGACCAATTTCTATCGGTCCATACCGGATGTCGCCAACAGAGCTTGCTGAGTTGAAAACTCAACTGGAGGACCTTTTGTCTAAACAGTTTTTAAGACCGAGTGATTCACCGTGGGGAGCACAAGTTCTCTTGGTGAGAAATAAAGATGGAGGTTCGAGGCGTTGCGTGGATTTTCGACAACTTAACAAAGTGACGTTTAAGAATAAGTACCCTTTACCGCGTATAGATGATCTGATGGATCAACTGCGAGGAGCTATTATGTTCTCAAAGATTGATTTGAGGACGAGTTATCATCAGATTAGGGTAAAGACTGAAGATATACCAAAGACTGTGTTCAGAACTCATTATGGACATTGTGAATATCTTGTAATGCCGTTTGGAGTGACGAATGCGCCTGCTATCTTCATGGACTACATGAATCAGATTTTTCGTCTGTTTCTTGATAAGTTCATTGTTGTGTTCATTGATGACATTCTCATTTACTCTGAGAGTAATGAGGAACACGAAGAACACTTACGACAAGTTTTACAAATCCTACATGAGAAAGTTTTGTATGAAAAACTGACTAAGTGCGAGTTTTGGCTCGAGGAAGTTAAATTTTTGGGACATGTGATTACCAAGGAAGGAATCGTTGTCGATCCTGCAAAAGTAGCAGCAGTTCTTTCTTGGGAAAGACCAAAGACAGTAACGGAGATTCGAAGTTTTGTCGGTTTAGCCAGTTACTATAGAAGATTTATTGAAGGATTTTCCAAGATAGTTGCGTCGTTAACTCTACTTACGATGTATGGACAGACAAGTGCGAAGAGATTTTTCATAAGATTAAAGAATGATTGACAACCTTGTCAGTGTTAATACTACCTGAACCAAATGAACCATACAAGGTATACGTTGATGCTTCGCATCAAGGTTTAGGTTGTGTATTAATGTAACATCGGAAAGTTGTAGCTTATGCGACACGTCAGTTAAAGACTCATGAAAGGAATTATCCGACGCATGATCTAGAGTTAGCCACAATGGTTTTTGCATTGAAGATATGGAGACACCACTTATACGGAGAAAAGTTCAATGTCTTTAGTGACCACAAAATTTAAAGTACCTATTTGCTCAGAAGGAACTCGACATGAGACAAAGACGTTGGATGGAATTTCAGAAAGATTAAGACTTTAAGTTACAACATCATCCTAGAAAAGCGAACGTTATAGCTGATGCACTTAGCCGGAAGGTCATTCATATCTCAGCTATGATGGTAAGGGAACTCGAGTTGATTGAGAAATTTCGTGATCTCAATTTGATTATGGAAATAAGTAAAGAGAAGATCCGTTTAGGAATTATCAAAATTTCTAGTGGATTAATGGAAGAAATCTGAGAACAACAAGTCGCAGATGCGTATCTTCAAGAAAATAGGGACTTAATGGAACAAGGAAAAGTTGCAGAGTTTAGTTTTGGACCAGATCACATCTTGAGGTGCAACGGAGGAGTCTGTGTACCTGATAATTCTGAGATGAAAAGGATGATTCTTGAAGGATCACACAAGAGTAAGCTAAGTATTCATCCTGGATCAACAAAGATGTATCAAGATCTGAAACAGAGATTTTGGTGGCCAGGCATGAAAAAGCAAGTAGCGGACTACGTTGCATCATGTCTGACTTGTCAGAAAGCGAAGGTAGAACATCAAAGACCTGGAGATATGCTTTCATCATTAGATGTACCAGAATGGAAGTGGGGTAGAATATCAATGGATTTTGTGGTAAGTTTACCACAAACTTCCAAAGGTTTTGACTGCATTTGGGTGATTGTCGACAGGCTAATGAAATCGGCACATTTCTTACCTGTTAAGATCAATTACAGCGTGGAAAAATTGACTTCTTTTTATATCAATGAAGTTATCAGACTTCACGGAGTACCTTCGAGTATTGTGTCAGATCGAGATCCGAAGTTTACTTCACGTTTCAGGGGAAGTTTGCATCAAGCTTTAGGAACTAAGTTAAGATTAAGTTCAGTGTATCATCCACAGACCGATGGACAAACGGAAAGAACGATTCAATTGTTAGAAGACTTGCTAAGAGCATGTGTCTTAGACCATCATAGAAGTTGGGATGACATGTTGCTGCTTATTGAATTCACGTATAACAATAGCTTTCACCGAGTATATGGATGGCACCCTATGAGGCTTTGTACGGAAGAAAGTGTCAAACACATTTGTGTTGGTACCAAGATGGAGAAAGCATGATTTTAGGTCCCGAAATCATGCAGCAGACAACGGAAAAGGTTAAAAAAATCCGAGAGAAGATGAAAACAGCACAAAGTAGGCATAAGAGTTACTCAAATCGGAGGAGACGACCTCTCGAATTTCAAGAAGGTGAACACATATTTCTGAGAGTCACACCCACGACTGGGGTAGGTAGGGTTATAAAGTCCAGAAAACTCACTCCTAAATTCATTAGACCTTACCAAATTCTTCGTCGTATTGGTCCAGTAGCCTATCAAATTTCTTTGCCATCTTTTCTTTCAAACATTCATGATGTGTTCCATGTCTTACAATTAAGGAAGTATATTCCTGATCCATCACACTTAATCGAACCTGATGAAGTACAATTAAAAGAAAACTTGTCTTATGAGACTTCGCCAGTACGAATCGAAGATAAGTTGATTAAGCAGCTCAGGGGTAAACAAATTTCCTTAGTCAAGGTTATTTGGGATGAAACGACTGGAGAAGCAACGTGGGAAGCTAACGACAAGATGAGATTACAATATCCTGAACTTTTACAGGTGCGTAATTTCGAGGACGATTTTTTTTTAGTGGGGTAGTAATGTAACACCCCGATTTTCACTGCTTTCTAATATCGGTAGTAAATATATAAATATTTATATTTTTATCCGAGACTTAGAAAATGATTTTGGATAAACCAAAGTCATTTCCATGTTACACTTGATATCATAAGGTTACGATGGAATTTTGGGTTGAAAATTCATATGGAACCCAGTCTGGGTTTTAACTGACAGTGAAAATTTACTGCTCAGAAAACATAATTTTAATTTGTGAACAAGATGATTAGTGTTTTTATCATATTTGATACAATATTGGAAGTTTTGAAAATTTTCGCGTGATAATATAACATTATATTTGCTGCGGGTGAAAACTTCAAAATATCCTGGGGAAAACATTAGTCGGGTAAACAACGGAGCCAGATACGGAGCTGAGATGACTGATGTGACTGAAGTGACGATCATTTATGACGATCCTATCTGAGTCATAATGGCACTTAAATGCCATTAGATATTTTAGCATGGAAAAGACCATTTTACCCTTGGTTTTACTTGGAATTAACTAGTGTGCCATTGGTGATTTTGACCAAAATGCCCCCAAAACACATGGCTCCACCATCATCATCAACACTTAGGAAAATTCTCGTTTTCATTTCATGTCACCTTCTATATCAAACATAAGTTTTTTCTCTCCAAAGTTCATAAACACCTAAGCTTGATTTGTGAAGAACATCATTATTCTTGATCGTTTCTTCTTACTCCAAGAGGTAACATCTCTTCATCTTGCCTATCTAAGATTCTCTCTTCACATATTTTCATGAGTTCATGCCTTTTTCATATGGTTTCAAGTTTATGAGCTATTCTTCTAAAATCTCCAATAAATTGTAGAAAAATCATATGATCATGAAACCAATTTCTATGATCTTATAATCATCTCTATGTTTGTTATCCAAGAGCATGTGTTCAACAAAAATTTCTTCCCTATTCTTTCCTTCATGGACGAACCTATGAGGTTTAGTTGTGGAAAGATTTTGTTTCAACTATTGATTAAATGAGGTTGATCTATTATCTATAATCCATTTTATTGTTGATTCAAGTGATTAGAAGATCAATTCATATTCTAAAATATATTTTTGTATATGGCTGAAAATCCTAACTTAGAGGTTAGGAAGATTTTGATTCAATCCTTGTTGTAAAATCATTGTTTATGTCTTAATCTTACTTAAGGATCATTAATCCAAGAGTTGAGAATTTTGCAATAATCCTAGCCTAATGAACTTGAGAGGGCTGAAACCCTAACCCTCATGAACAAGTATGTTTTGTTTGATTTTGTTAATATTGGTTGTATTTCGTTGTGAAGGATTTAATTTGTAATTGGTTACTAAAGCGGTGCTACGCGAACTGGACCAAAAAACTCTAAAAAAATTTCGTGAAAGTTTGACTTGAATCTTCAAGAGGTAAGGGGAGTTTACCTGAGGAGTTTAAGATAGCCATATGCTATCTTAGAGTTGTCTGTAATTTATCTGTTGTGGTTTCCTGTGATTTTAAATTGCTTATTGTCTAATTTTCTATATGCTTTAGATGTGATATGTGGATTTGTGTGATTATAACTGAATTGTTAAGCTATAATTGTGATGCATGCAATAATTGTGATGCATATACTATGTTGTGGTGGAATTGTCTACTGTTGAGTGATGGATTGAGAAACCTGACAATGGTCAGTGTTTAAAATTAATTGGAGGATAAAAGCTTGATAAGCTTAAATATTTAATCAAAAAGGTTAAATTATGAGAATTTGAAGAAAAGTGAAAAAATATTATTTTAATAATAATTTCGGTAGAAAATGAGTTAATGAGTGACAATAACGGCGAAACTGTGAAAAAGTTTCACAGGTGTTAGTTTTTCCAAAATAAATTCAATTATATTATAAAATTATAAAATGATATTTAATGTAATTAATTTATTAAAATAGTGTAATATTGACATCAGAATAATTATTTACAACAGAAAAGTTGTTTTAAGCTATAAAAGGAATTTTATGGCATAATTTTTGGGAAAACGAAATTATTTTGTTTCAAAAATATTTAGAAAGGATTTTCAAAGAGTTGGTATTTTTGGAAGAATGATTTTCAAGGATAAAGTAATTGGGAGAAAAGGAATTTGTCTATGATTTTAAGTTTTATAAACGTTTTTTTTACAGGAAAGGAATTTCTGTAAAAGAGTTTTATTCAGTGAAAATAATTCCGTTAAACTTGGATAAGTTTTCGGAGATTTTGGTTTTGTATTTGTTGTTTCACTGAACGAAATGTTTTAAAGAATAAAAATGAACCTAGTGACCGAGACGTCGGAATTCTAGTGTTCTATTGACACGTAGATCAGGGATCTGTGTCAGGGGAATGGTGTCCTGTAAAAGTTTTTGTGGATTGAGTGTCCTAAAATTGATATGAGGAATGTGAATCTCATATCCGTGAGCCTAAGACTAGTGCATCAGTTTAGGGATTTTGCCATTTTGCACTCAGACTTTTATGTCCTGTGTTGAGTGTAAGACACTTGGATTGATGTGTCTTGTGTTTGTTTAAAGTGAAAAAAAGTCTTAATATAAAATTAAGCTTGGTCATGAGCTTTGAGCTTCGACAAGGGAAGATTGTGATGAAAAAGAAAACAAAATGAGAATAAAAGTTTTTCTCATGCATTTATTGGCAGACGTGCCATGTGTTATAGTCATTGAGTCCTGAGTGGGCCAATGTATCTTTTATGGACTATGTTTCATTTAATCATTGAGTTATGAGTGAGCCAATGTATCTTTCATGGACTATGTTTCCATTTAATATGATGACTATTGAGTTCTGAGTGAGCCAATGGGTTATGGACAATAAACTCCATTTGTCGTAGTAACTATTGTGTCCTGAGTGGGCCAAAGGGTTACATTTTCTTGAACAATAACCATGGTGGACTGAGTGTTGACCAATGTGTTAAACGTTCTTTGGACATTGTTTTATTTTATTTTTACAATGATCCATGAAAAGAGCCTGATCTGCTCAAAACGAAACAGAAAGTTGTGGGATCTCCGGAGATTAGATACCAAATTAGAGCTTGAATATTGAAGTGTCATGCATTTTTATAAAATCGCTATGACTGTCGGATATGAATCCCATTGACGAAATTATGATGCTATTTGGATAATTTTCCATATGTTGTGAATATCAAGTATATGTTGTTTTGTGTGTTGTGCATGTGGTTATCTTATCAAAACTCATATATTGGTATCTCACCCTTGCATATTTGTTTGTTGTTTCCTCTACTGTGTGGAATATATACATATTTGAGTACAGATGGGTCCGAACGGAGTGGAACTGGACTACTCAGGGATCCGAGCCCTGACGTTTGACAACACGGATAACGGTGACACATGGGTTATTAACCCAGGGTCTCGGAGTGCTACCTACACTGGTCCTATCAGGACACTCTGAGGGACTTTGGCAGCTGGACCACAGCAGCGCATTCACAGTATGGAGATTATTGAGGTCTCATTACCTCCCATTTGGATGATTCTACAGCATTTGGTACAGTACGAGGACTTAGAACATCACCCATTCCCGCATGTTTAGCCTTTACAGCAGGTAGCCCCAGAGTCACCTCCAAGTCCTATTGTGTTGATCCCGGAGGAGGTGCAGGATGAGATGGAGGAGGATCTGATGGCTGATCCGGACTATGTTCCTTTTGAGGATGGTGTAGCCCCGGATGTTGGAGAGGGTGTTGAGGTATCCTCTCCAGATACACCTCTTGGAGGTGGGGGTGTCTATACTGGACTCCCCAATGGGTTTCATTAGTAGCGACCAGCTGTAGGACGTGGTTCCATTTTTGGGAAGAGTGGGGTTTTAGATAGTCTGACTTTTTGGCTACTGAGAGCCATCTTTTTGAGTAGTGGTTTCAGACTCCCACTTTGATATAGTTGGTTTGTTTCAGTTTGATGTTATGTCTTTATGACTGTAGAAGATGACCTGGTAGGATGAAGGTCGTGTGTAAAACTCTTGAGATGCATATGTATGATATATAGTCATATATTATGTTGATGGTGTTGAATTATATGTGGAGTAAAGGAAAAAAAATATATCACTATTTTTGGAAAGGAATAAGTAATTAGAAAACTTATTTTCCTAAAGTAACCAGCAACATGTTATTTTCTTAAAGTTTCATTTTCTGTAATAAGTTACTTAAATGTGATACCCTGGGAAGGGGGTGGCATAGAATGAATGGGATAATGAGCAGTGTTGGTTCAAGGAGAAAAGGTGCGAACATGGAAGAAGAAATAGAGAGAAATGGTTAGAATAATGGTGAGAAAAATGAAGAGTGAGATGTTGTTGAAAAAAATTCGTGCTTTTCGAAAAGAGAAATGTCGATGAAGATGGCCATGGTGCAGAATCACTGGCATATGGGATTGCGATGGAGCAATTTTGGTCCTTAATTTTTTTTTTTTGAATTTTATTATTTTTTTAGTGAATTAATTTAGGGATTTATTTTATATTAATTATTTAATATCTTTGAATTTTTAAATGATTGATTAACAAGGATGATTTTGAAAATAAATTTATTGGTATAAATAATTAAATAGGAATAAAATAGGATAATTCAAAGGTGACCAAATCAAGGATCCCCTTATTAATTAGTTGTATATTAAGTTACTAGACTTTCTATTTTCCCATACTCCTCTTTCTGCCTCTTCGAGAATCATCATTCGCACGGTTGAAGACATGTTGTATAGTAAAATTAAATGACTTCTCTTAACCCATTTTTTTTCTTTAATTTGGTACAGGTGTTTGTAATTGAAAATTGTCATTACATTTTTCAAATGCTATTTAATCAAATGAGTTAAACTATTAAATATCATTAAATTTCCCAACATCAATATAATTAATAAATTCATAATTAATTACAAAATCATTATTATAGTATGATGCCCAAAATATAAGAAGGAGAATAGAGAGGGGACAGTGTTTTCGTTGACTTCATCCTCCTCTCGAATCCTCATCCATCCATTACCACTTCTCAATTTTCGACCTCCATGTGTATCTCCAATGCATCGTCTTTGGTGTTGTATCTTACAATATTCGCCTTTCTTTACTAATGTTAATTTTCCATAATTAAATGCTTGAATGATAATTTCAATATAAAATTTTAAAACTTTTAATGATAGCCAAAATTTACACATTTTAAAGTCCCAAATAAAAATAATGCAATGATTTTTCATTTGAAATAATACACAAATATTTATTCGTTACTCTTTTTAACATTTAAAAAATACAAAACAATGTAAAATAATCACACATAATACGTTTGTGCATTGCACAACATTTAATGATATCAGAATTTTCAAATTTAGAAGTACAAAGAAAATACCATGGGATGATATTTCTTTTCGAGTACTACACAAATACTTATTTATTGCTCTTTTGATTTGTTATTTTTTAAATTTAAAAATACACAATATTGTAAAATAATTACATATAATGCGTCAGTGCATCGCACGGGTACAACATCTAGTATAGATATAGATAAACATAGATACACTAATAAACTAACAACAAAACAAAATAGAAAGAGAGGAGGAAGAGGAAAAGATGTAATCTTTTCTTTTAGTAATTTAATTTCTTTTTTGTCTTTGTCCTTTAACTAAATATTTTCATAAATATTGTTATGAGACAAGCGCTTAAATGTTGTCTTGTGATTAGGAGGCTCTCTTAACGATTATTTTCTTCAAGATTTGAACTGAACTTAAATTATAAAATAAATAATAGAATATTTGAGTCGAATTACTAGGATTTTGGGACCGTATAAGGTTTCTGTTATTATCTGCTCAGTAAAGTTAGGCTACCTAATTACATTAGGAGTTTCATCAATTAAAGTTGTTCAAAGTTAGTCTACCTCTAAATATTGCTCACTTTCGGCTAAGTATATTTTACACAAAATCTATACAATATATAAACTAATCCCCATTAGGAGGAAAGTATGGACATGTGTCACGATGTCATGAAATGGCTTCCTCTGCAAGCCTCTAATCCTTTCCATATTTAGAAATAAAAAATAATTTTAATTGATATAAAAATATTTAAATTGATATGGAAAATAACGAAAATGGGAAATAACAATAGTTTTATTGTTATCTGCTGAAAATAAATGATTTGTGTATATGTCCCATACCTATTCAACCTTTTCAAAGTCCAATAATTAAAAATACATTAAAAGTATTTTGATAATTGTACATATGCTTTTGATTGTGGATGACTGCAACACCCCCTTAGGCATTACCTCGTAAACACATGCGTAAATAAGCAAAAAGGAAAGTTTGCTGGTTGTTTTCGGAAAATTAATTTACTTTAAGTTATAAAAACTCGGTTGTAAGAATTTTCTGCGAAATACTTTGGAAAAAGATTACACACATCACAAAAGGAAAGTTACATCGTACTTAATAACACACAAACTGGGTTTATTCATAAATCAAACCACCACGACACATAAATTTTTCCTGAAATTAGTTTTTCATACTGAAAATTATAAATTATACAAGGTTATTCAAAACCACCTATAACCATTTTCTCAAAAACACACAACCCAAAGAAAACATCCTAAGCTGGTCATTCTAATAGACACCTATTGGAAAGAACTCTGTAATTCTCACCATTATCATAATCACCCACCTCTTCAAGAATCGGGATTAATATCCCCAAGTGAGGTCAGGAGCTTCTCGTCACCGCCTGCCCTAGTGTACTAAGGTACAGCAGCAAAGAACCAGGAAAACCAGATATATTGTAAGGGTGGGATACCAATATATGCATTAATTACGATAACTACATGCACACACATAAAAACAACATATACAAATAAATATCCTTATTCAACATAAGATGTTCAAACATAAGCACAATATCTAATAATCATCGTCGTTTTTGAAAAATGCATGGCACTTCTATATTCGACATCTATCCTAATCTCCGGAGATCCCAACTTCATTTTCAAAAGTGAGTTGATCAGGCTCGATTGCCAAATAAGGCACAACGTGTTTTTCAACAGCACTGCCCAAAACTCCTGGAACAGTGATCAACGTGTGTGGATATTCATATCATACTGTCCAACACAAGGCGCAATAACCAAGGCATATGGATTTCATTGTCCATCAAGGCACAATGATACAACGTAGCATGAAATACCTTACCCTTCAAGGCATTCTTACAAAACAACGCGGGCACGTCTACCAAATGCATGTAAAAACAATTTATTTTTCGCAGCTTTTCTGTGTTTCATTCTTTCCTTCGTCGAAGCTCAAGGCTCATGACCATCCATAAATTTTCAACGTTTTAAAACTTTCATTGTCAACACAGGACGTTTAAGTCCGAGTGCCCAATCACAACAGTCCTAAACCGATGCGCCAGTCTTGGACTTTGTCGTCGTAGAAAACATTTTCACCTTTAACTACGTTCACCATGTTTAGTATAACGTGTGTAGGACACACAGTCCATAACATCGTATATAGGACACACAGTCCGTAACAACATGACACGGATCATAGATCAATGTGCTTTTAAAAACGCTAGGACCCTGACGTCTCGGTTACGAGGTTCACTTTTCAACGTTATTTTTCATTCACTGAAACAAATATAAAACAAAACCTCAGTAACTTATCCAAGTTATCGGATATTTTTGTTTGAATAAAACCTTTCTTTAAAAAAACTTTTCATTTGAAATTCATTTTTAGAACTTTATTTTATAGAAAATCCATTCCTTTTCCAAAAATCTATTTTTATTTTGAAATTTTCTTTTTCTAAAAACATTTGAAACTTTTAAAGAAAATCTTTTTGAAACTTCAAAATAAGTTTGTTTTTCTCTTAGTGTAAAATCATTTAAATTTTCATGTAAATTTCCTTCATAAAAATTTTATTTTAATTCAAATATTCTGATAAAGTTTTGAAAAGATAAACTTATTTTCTCTTTTGCCAAAATATTTCTTCAAATAAATATTTATTTTCAATATTCTTTATATAGTTTTCTTAAGACTTTTATCTTGATGGTTTAATTGAACTCTAACCAATAGTTAAGCTTTCCATGCAACAACCAAGCAGTATCACAACAAATATAGCATACATCAATTAATTCACCTATAGCAACTACAAGCATGCACATATTCATAAATAATTAACTAAGCATGAAACATATTTATTCAACAAAATAAACAATCAACACATCAAAACTCAAAAAAACACTAAACAACCAACACATCAAAAATTCCAATAAAAATATTAAGACACACAAGTACATATAGTTATCATAAATAATATCCCTTAGGCCGTCTCCCCATACCTGATTCGAAGGGTAGAAAAGTCTCTGTTTCCGTGTTGCCTAAAGCGAACTTCCGTTGCTCACAGCATGCCGCAAGTCTAAGAATTAAGCACATAACATAAGCTAAAATAACAAAATCCTCATATCTCTCTATGCATGGCTAAGAAAATAAGGCTAGAGATGTCAAATTTTTACAAACTCTTGGATTACATTTTTGTCCAAAACTTACTTATATATATATATATATATATATATATATATACACGGTTGATGAACTTAGATTTCGTCGATAGAATTACTTCAAAAATGGAAAATACGGCGCTCTGCTAGGGTTTGTTGCTTCATGAAAATCTAGGGTTTGCATGATCATGGCTGCTCATGGCTCCGTTTGCCCCTGCCCATGGCCCATTCTTCAACCTCTAGCCCCTTCACCCCCGTCTTCTTCCTCTTCCCCTTCTTCTCTACCTGCACAAAAGAAATCCTTTGCTCAGGCACTCTCTAATTCCTTCGACATACCTATAAGTCAATTGCCCAAGCCGCGACTGATAGGAGACTCAATTTCTATAAAAATTTCTGAAGAGGAATACTAGATTGGATTAGAAAGTAGCAAAAACAGTTTACATGGTCGTTTGATCCTTCAGAAAGGTAATCAGCCAATTAAGTTCCATGACTTAAGAGACAAGCTATCGAAACTATGGAAACCAATTGGACAATGGCGCATGATCCCTTTGGGTAAAGGATATTATGAATTCAATTTCGCATCCTTAGAAGATCTGCGTAGTGTTTGGACTGTTGGTTCATGGAATTTACAACCAGGCATGCTTAGACTCTATCAATGGAGCCCAGATTTTAATCCAAATCTTCAGAAACAAACTCATGTTCAATCTTGGGTTCGAATATATGATCTGCCTATGGAGTATTGGAGACCGAAAATTCCTTTTGAAATTGCAAATGGTATAGGCACTCCAATTACTCTAGATGATCCACAAAAAATAAAGTCTTTGGCCACTACGCCAGAATCCTAGTTGATATCGATCTTTCTGGCCCAATCCCAAATGGTATTAGGGTGGAAAGGGATGCTCATGCATTTTATGTTACAATTGACTAGGAAAAACTCCCCTCCTTTTGTTCATGTTGTCTTTCGATAGGGCATTCTGTTGGGGAATGCAAGAGAAACAATAATAGTATTGAAACTCAAAAGGAGCAACCTTTATATCAGAAAACAAGAACTGCATACGTTCCTAAACAGTCCATTGTCATGAAATCAGATGTTGCAGCTATGATTATTTCTGATCAGGCAATTGGTGGCAAGGAAGATTCTGGTCATGATCCAGTTAATGGTGGTAAACATGCTCAAAACCATATTACGGCTGTTACTACTGGATGTATTCCAGCAAAGGATAATGCAGTAGTGCAGCAGATTGTTAATGATGCAGTGAATCCTCAGGGAATTCATGAGGATGGTATTGAGAATTCTTC
The DNA here is from genome assembly GCA_030762895.1 of Sophora flavescens. Classification (NCBI taxonomy): domain Eukaryota; kingdom Viridiplantae; phylum Streptophyta; class Magnoliopsida; order Fabales; family Fabaceae; genus Sophora; species Sophora flavescens. The sequence continues at coordinate 25,618,478 of CM061062.1, read as the reverse complement.
TGAATATGGTGAATCAATACATCCGGATTCTCCTCGGGCAGCTAGAGTTTTAACTGATCCTGGATTTCAGACTCCAATAGCAGGTGCAGAAAACATTGGAATTGGAGTGCAATCCATTAGTCATGTCTCTGACTCAATGGGAGGCATCGATAACAATATGCAGGTCAACTCAATCCCTCAGAGAATTAATGCAATTGTCCCTTCTCAGGTGGATATTCTTCCTCATCAAGCTCAGTAGGATGTCAGGATTGTGTCCAAGTTCTGGAGCAATGGTATTGAGGAGGAAGAGACTGATGTGGAAGAGGAATGTCTTGATGTTAATGTAGTTCATCCAGAGCAAGGTAATTTTGAAGTGTTCCTCTCAAAATCTCAAAAGAAAAAACTGAGGAAAAAACAGACAGCTCTAGCAAAAGCTGGTAAGTCAAAAGCCCGAAATAGGGCTGGACCTGTTAATTTTGCATGATGAAGTTCCTATTCTGGAATGTTAGAGGGATTGGCAACCTAGACACTAGGTTAGTTTTGAAGAAATTTCTGGTTTCTAATAAGCCTGAGCTAATCTTCATTGCTGAGCCTTGGATTAGCATTGCTCAATTTCCTGACAGGTTTTGGACAAAATTCAATCTGAAAGTTTTTACAGTTAATGATAGGAATACTCTTTTGCCTAATCTTTGGTGCATCTGCCATGCATCCTTGCATCCTACTGTTATTGCTTGCTCTAATCAGCAGGTCTCTTTCTCCTTAAAGATGGAATCTCAGGAAATTTTCATTTCAGCTATTTATGCTAGCACAAATTATCAAAACAGAAGAAAGTTGTGGGCTGAACTGTTGGCACTACAGCAAGTCAATGATGGCCCCTGGTGCAACATTGGTGATTACAATGTGGTCCTTGGTGCTCATGAGCAAAGGGGTGGTTGCTTACCTTTGAGGATTGCGTCGAAGGAGTTTAAGCTTTGGTCAGACAGTTGTCATCTCTCTCATATTATGACCCGTGGTGCACAATTTACTTGGTCTAATGGCAGAAGAGGTAATACTTTAACAGAGAAAAGGCTTGATAGAGTGGTTTTCAATGACAAATGGTTGAGCTTCTGGTCTAGTGTTGCTTGCTGCACACTCCCTAGAAGCAAATCTGATTATTATCCCTTGCTTTTATCATTGAAGAAGGAGGATAAGAACTTTAGTTCTTCTTTTAAATTCATGAAGATGTGGGCTTCAAATCCAGATTGCTCTAGAATAATTGAAGAGGTATGGAATTCTGAGGTAACAGGATGTCCTATGTTCATATTGTCTCAAATTAAAACTGTTGAAAGGGAGACTCAAAAGCTGGAATAAAGATTCTTTTGGAAATGTGAACATCAAAGGCGATTCTGCTATGGCAAAGGTTGACAACATTCAGCAAATAATCAGTTCTACAGGAATGACTGATATGTTGTTTGAGCAAGAAAAACAGGCTCAAACTGAACTGCAATATGCTTTGCATGGTCAAGAAGAATTCTGGAAGGAAAAATCCAGAATTGATTGGCATATTCAAGGTGATAGGAACACTGAATTCTTTCATAGGATCACCAAGATAAGGAATGTCTCAAAGTAAATCTCCCTGCTCAGAAAAGATGATCAAGTTCTATTTGCTGCAAAGGATATAGAGGAACATATATTGAATTATTACACTGAGCTGTTCAGTTCGAAAAATCAATGCAGGGACAATGACTTAGTTGACAGAACTGTAACTCAGATGGTCTCTAGAGAGGACAATCTAATGTTAACCAACTTGCCCTTCCTTGAAGAGGTGAAAAATGCTGTGTTTTCCTTGAATGGCAGTGATGCTCCGGGGCCTGATGGGTTTGGTGGTTTCTTCTTCCAAAATTATTGGGAAATTGTTCAACATGATGTTTGCAAAGCTGTCATTCAGATTTTTGAGCAGGGTTGGTAGCTGCCCAACCTAAACTCAAACCTGGTGATACTAATTCCAAAAACTCAAGGTGTTGATAGAGTGGAGGACTTTAGGCCTATTGCCTTGGCTAACTTCCAATTCAAAATCATCACTAAAATCATAGCAGACAGGCTGGCTAAGGCAGCACCAAAGATTATCTCTGAAAATCAAAAAGGATTCATCCAAGGTAGGTATATTACTGGCTGTCTCTGCACTGCTTCAGAATGTGTAAATATGCTGGACAAAAGGGCTTTTGGTGGAAATATAGCCTTGAAGATTGATGTCAAGAAGGCTTTTGACACCATGGATTGGACTTTCCTTTTGAAGGTTCTCCATTCTTTTGGTTTTGATGACAAGTTCTGTCAGCGGATAGATACCATTCTAAAATCAGCTAAGCTCTCTATTGGTGTCAATGGCAAGTCAGTTGGATTTTTCTCTTGTAAGAGGGGAGTTAGGCAGGGTGACCCCCTGTCCCCTCTTCTGTTCTGTATTGCAGAAGATGTATTGAGCAGGGCTATTTGCAAGTTAGTTCAAGAGGGAAAGCTCAACACAATGGCTGGCCCTAGAGGCTTCAGATCTCCTAGTCATATCTTGTATGCTGATGATATTCTCATCTTCTGCAGAGCCTCCACACAGAACTTGTCCAATCTAATGTCTCTCTTTAAGGACTATGGGGAGGCTTCTGGCCAAATGGTTAACCTTCACAAGTCCAAGTTTTATGCAGGTAACATTTCGGCCAACAGAATGTATTCCATTGCTAATGCCTTAGGATTCACTGCTGGTAGGTTTCCTTTCACATATCTTGGGTTGCCTATGTTTAAAGGTAAGCTAAGGAAATCACACTTGCAATCCATAGCAGATAGGATCAAATCAAAATTAGCCACATGGAAAGGTTGTATGTTGTCAATCATGGGAAGAGTTCAACTTGTCAAACCTGTGGTTATTGGTATGATGATGTATAGCTTCCAGGTTTACTCATGGCCTTTAAGCTTGCTAAAATTAATTGATAGCTGGCTGAGAAACTTTATCTGGTCTAGTAATACAGATATCAAGAAAACAGTGACTGTTGCTTGGCACAAATTGTGCAAACCTGAGGCTGAGGGAGGTCTTGGAGTTAGATCTTTAAGAGCTGTTAACAATGCTTCTATGCTTAAATTGTGCTGGGACTTCATCTCTTCCTCTGAGCAGTGGGCCTGTCTTCTGCGAGCAAGAGTTATGAGGAAAAACTCGGTTGTACAATATTCTATCTCCTCTTCAATCTGAACAGGAATCAAACCTCACCTGAATTCAGTTCTTGAAAACTCTTCATGGTTGCTTGGAGATGGTTCTGATATAAACTTTTGGAATGATGTATGGTTATCTAAGCCCTTGAACTCCTTGCTATATTTACCAGCACACTTACACTCTTCCTTAAATGCAAAGGTTAAGGACTTCCTGCACAATAACTCTTGGTTCATACCAAGTATTATTCTCCAAAACTGCCTGACTATTCTTTGAAGAGCTCAAGCACATCAGTATCCCTTCCTTCCCTGGTAAAGACACTCGTGTGTGGTGCAGAAATGAATTGGGCTCTCTAACTCTGAAGGATGCTTTTCAGTTCCTCAACAGCAATGGACAAGCTGTTTCTTGGGCCAAATTCCTTTGGAATAAATGTGTTCCTCCTTCCAAGTCCTTCATGGTTTGGAGGATCCTGCATAACCGTATGCCTAATGATGAAAACCTATGGGCCAACGGCTGCATGGTTGTCTCTAGATGCAATTTATGTGGTTGTAGGTATGAAACAACTGCTCATCTTTTCTTTCAATGCGCCTTTGCTAAGGATTTATGGTCCTGGCTGAGCAACACAGTTAGCATGACAATTGATACTTCCTCAATGCTTACTGTTTTCTCAATCTGTGAGCATCGATGGAGATCTCAAGTTAAGGATCTTCTGATTGCTTCCATAACCAACATCATCTGGGCAATTTGGCACTGCAGAAATAAATCCAGGTTTGAAGACAGGCTTATTCCCTTGCAGGTTGCTAAAAACCTGATCCTTGCTAATGTTAGCCTTGCGGGTAACCTGAGTAAAGGTACAACTTCATTATCTTTACAGGAGTTTATGTTATTAAAGGCGTTTAGAGTCAGCTGTCATCCCAACTGAGCTCCCCAAATCATAGAAGTTATATGGCATCCTCCTCCCTGTTACTGGGTCAAGTGCAACACTGATGGGGCAGCTAGAGGTGCACCGGGTCCTTCTGCTTGTGGTGGCATTTTTCGTGATCATAGTGCTGCCACTCTTGGTTGCTTTGCAGCCAACCTTGGTGTCACTACTGCTTTTTATGCTGAGCTAATGGGTGCAATCTTGGCAATTGAAATTGCCCATAAGAAAGGGTGGGCGTTATGGCTTGAATGTGACTCAAAGCTTGTCCTCTCTGCAATCTCCTCTCCCTCAATGGTTCCTTGGAAACTTAGGAATAGATGGAATAATTGCATGACCATTATTAAGGATATGCGTTTTGGCTACTCTCATATTTTTCGTGAGGGCAATAACTGTGCAGATAAAATTGCCAATCATGGACTATTTATTCATGGATTCTTTTGGTGGGATTTAATCCCTAGTTTTATTAGGGATGATTTTCATAATAATAGGGTAGGACTCCCTAATTTTCGCTTTAGGTGACTTCATGAGTTAGGTTGATGCCCCCCCATGCTCTTGTATTGCTTTTGTTTTCTTTTTTTTTCAATAAATTGGGGTGTTCTACATATGATGGATAGTGGCTAAGGTGCCAACCTAGTTGGGATGTTAGTCTCTATTGTGATGCCTTTGCACGCCTCCTTTAACTACATATACATATATATATATATATATATATATATATATATATATATATATATATATATATATATATAAACATACATATATATATATATATATACTTTAATCCCACATTTTTATATCTGTACACTAACACTTGTTTATAGTTGCCACACCCCATTCTCAGGGTATCACATTTACGTAACATGTTGCAAAAATCAAACTTAACAAAAATAATAATTTGTTGGTTTCCTCCGGAAAACAAAATAAGTTTACTAATTACTTATTCTTGTCAAAATGGTGTTAAATTTTTTTTCCTTTTTCTTGATTGTACACACACCCAAACACAATTACATAATATACATATCTATATATCATACATATGCATCATCAAAGTTTTACATAAGACCTTTTTCCTACCAGGTCACCATCTACTGCCAAACATATATATCATCAAACTGAAATAACTTAACTATATCACAGTGGGAGTCTGAAGAACACTACTCAAAAAGATGGCTCTCGGTAGCCAATAAGTCAAACTATCTAAAAATCCCACTCTACCCATAAAGACTAAGCCCTACAGCTGGTCACCACTAATGGAACCCATTGGGGAGTCCAGTATAGACACCCCCACCTCCAAGAGGTGTATCTGGAGAGGATACATCAGCCCCCTCTTCAATATCCGGGACTATACCATCCTCAAGAGGAACATAGTCCGGATCAACCATCGGATCCTCCTCAGGATCCTCCCTCATCTCCACCTGTGCCTCCTCCAGGAACAAGACTATACGCCCAAGAGGTGACCCCGAGGCTACTTGCTATAAAGGCTGAACGTGCCGAGGTGGTTGATGCGTTAAGTCCCCGTGTTGTACCAAATACCATAGGATAATCCAAATGGGAGGTAGTGAAACCTCGATCATCTCCCTGCTATGAATAAGCTGTTGTGGTCCGTCAGCTACAATCCCTCGGAGTGTCCTCATCGGACAAGTGTAGGTAGCACTCCGAGCCCCTGGGTTGATCACCCAGGCGTTCCCTTGATCAGCGTTGCCAAACATTAGGGCTCGGACCCCCGAGTAGTTCAGATCCACTGCGTCCGGATTCATCTGAACGCAGATATATATACATTTCCACACATAAGAGGAAACAACAAACAGATATGCAAGGGTGAGATACCAATATATGAGTTTTAATAAGACAACCGTATACGCGACTCACAAAACAGCATATACCAGATATTCACAGCATACAAAAATTAACTAAACAGTAGAATTATTTTATCCAAAGGGTTTCGTACCCGACAGTCATCGTCATTTTATAAAAATGCATGACACTTCAATATTCAGGCTCTATTTTGATAGCTAATCTCCGGAGATCCCACAACTTTCTCTTTCGTTTTGAGGAGATCAAGCTCTTTACATGGCCCATAGTAAGAACAAAATAAAATAATGTCCAAAAGAACACATAACACACTGGTCATCACTCAATACACCAAGGTTATTGTTCAAAAATGTAACTCATTGGTCCACACAGAACACAATAGTTACTGCAATCAATGGAGTTTATTGTCCATAACCTATTGTATCACTCAGACCCTCAATAGTTATCGCATTAAATTGGAAACAAAGTCCAATAAAGATACATTGGCTCACTCAGAAACCCAATGATCAAATGGAAACATAGTCCATAAAAGAAACATTGAACCACTCTGGACTCAATGATCATAACACATGACACATCTGCCAAAAATGCATGAGAAAAACTTTTATTCTCGTTTCATTTTCTTTGTCATAATAATCTTTGCTTGTCGAAGCCCAAAGCTCACGACCATGCTTAATTTTATATTAAGACTTTTTCACTTTAAACAAACATAGGACACACAGTCCAAATGTTTTAAACTCAACACAGGACACACAATCCGAGTGCTCAATCGCAAAGCCCTAAACCGGTGCACCAATCTTAGGCTCGCGGATATGGAACTCACATTATCCATATCAAATATAGGACACACAGTCCACAAAACCTTTGCAGGACACTCTGTCCAATGACACAGATCCCTAATCTACGTGTCCACAGAACACTAGAAGCCCGATGTCTCGGTCACTAGGTTCATTTATCCTTTGTGAAAACATTTCGTTCAGTGAAAAAAAAATACAAAAAAAACCAAACCTCTGAAAACTTATCCAAGTTTAACAGAACAATTTCACTGAATAAAATTCTCTTAGAGAATTTCTTTTCGGTTTAAAACGTTGATAAAACGTGAAAATCATAGATAAATTCTTTTCTTTCCACTTACTTCATTTCTGAAAATCGTTCTCAATAAAAGTCAACTTAAAAAGTCCTTTCTAAATAAAATAAAACCTTTTTCTCAAAAAAATTCATAAAAAACTTTTTATAACTAAAATGACTTTTCTGTCATAAGTAATTGGTCTGATGGCTAAATTATGTTATTTTCGGAACTAAATCACTTTAAATAACATTTTATAATAAAATTAAATTTATTTTGGAAAAACTAGCCCCTGTGAAAAATTTCACAATTCTGCCCTTACTGTCACTTATTAACACAGATTATGCAAAAATATTATTAAAATAATATTTTTCCACTTTTTCTCAAATTCCCACAAATTAATCACTTTGATTAATTATTCAAGCTTATTAAGCTTTTATCCTAAAATTAAATTGAACATTGACCAGTGTCAGGTTTCTCAATCCATCACTCAACAGCAAATAAATTCATCATTGAACAGCATGACATACATCCAATTCATGGCATACATCACAATTATAATTTAACAATTTAATCATAATCATATAAATCCACATATCACAAAAACTCAATTAAACACATAATCAAATCAATAATTAACAACCAACAGTTTCAATCACAGGAAATTATTACGGATAATATACAAACAACTCAAACAATTAGCATATGATTATCTTAAACTCCTTAGGCAAACTCCCCTTACCTCTTGGAGATTCAATCTAACGTTCTCAAACAACCTTCCGATTTTGATACGGTTTCCTCCGTCGGCTTAGATCAACTCAATCTGATTGGTTCCTTTATAACGAATTGCAACCAAAATAAATCAAAATCAAACAAAAACACACTTATTCAAGAGGGTTAGGGTTCGGCCTCTTCTAAATTTCTAGGTTAGGAAAGTTAAAAATTTTCTAATTTATGGATTTATGTTCCTTAAGCAACCTAAACATGATTAAGAACTTAATCCAAGATCATAAACTAAGAACTTTGAATAAAACTCATCTAGCTCCATGAACTAGGGTTTCGGCCTCATCACAAAAGTGAGATTAAAAATTTCACTTGATTCTCATCTCTTGGATTTAACAAATATACATAGTATAGAGTTGGATTTAAGTGTCACAAGACAACTTTGAATCAAAAATTCATCCAACAGCCAAAGTTAGGGTTTCGGACCTTTTGAAGAAAATAGGCTAGGGTTTGATTTTTGGTTTTATAATCACTTATATACAATAACTATCATTGTCTTAAGAGATGAAATCATGACTTAAAGTTGAAACAAAACCCATGAACACCTAAACTACATAGGTCCGGCCTTGCTTATAAAAATAAGGAAGAAATTTCTTTTGAGTTCATGTTTCTAGATGATGAATATAGGCATCAAGATGAGTTCATAGAAATTGGTTTCAAGTCAAAAGTATTTTTCCACAATTTCTTATGAATTTTTGAATAAAACTTCATGAACTTTGAAGAAATTGATCAACATGATGATTAAAGGCATAAACTCATAAAAGTTGTGAAGAGAAAGAGTTAGGTGATCGAGGACAGATGAAATCACCTCTTGATGATCAAATAAATGGATGATTTGTATGATGTTCTTCACAAAATCACTAAGTTCTAACTATGGTGTTCTTGAAGAAATGATGAACTTTGGAGAGAGTGAAAGCATGAAATGAAAATGAAAAATTGCCTAAGTAATGATGATGATAATCGGGCCGTGAGTTTTGGGGTATTTTGGTTACATTGGAAAATCTTGTAATTCACATGACAACTTAAGGGTAAAATGGTCTTTTCCATGTCAAAATATCTAATGTCATTAATGTGCTATTATGGCCATTATGACTTGTATAGGATCGTCATAAATGCCCGTCACATCAGTCATCTCGGTTCCGTTGCTGACCCTCTGGTTCAAAACTTCCAGTATCGTAGTAAATACGATAAAAACATTATTCATTTCGTTCACGAATTAAAATTAGGTTTTCTGAGCAGTAAACTTTTACTGTCGGTGAAAACGTAGACCGGGTTCCGTCAGAATTTTCGACCCAAAATTTAATCGCAACTATATGATATAAAGCATGACATGAAAAAGACAGTGGTTTACTCAAAATCATTTTGTGTCTCAGATAAAAATATAAACATTTATATATTTATTACCGACATTTGAAAGCAGCGAAAAATCAGGGTGTTACATTACTACCCCACTAAAAAAAATCGTCCTCGAAATTACGCACCTATAAAAAGTTCAGGATATTGTAATCTCATCTTGTCCTCGGCTTCCCATATTGCTTCTCTAGTCGTCTCATTCCAAATAACCTTGACTGAGGAAATTTGCTTACCCCTGAGTTGCTTAATCAACTTATCTTCGATTCGTACAGGCAAAGTATCATAAGACAAGTTTTCTTTTAATTGTACTTCATCGAGTTCGATTACTTGTGATGAATTAGGAATATACTTCCTTAGTTGTGAGACATGGAATACATCATGAATGTTTGAAAGAAAAGGCGGCGAAGAAATTTGATAAGCTGCTGGACCAATATGACGAAGAATTTGGTAAGGTCCAATGAATTTAGGAATGAGTTTTCTAGACTTCATAACCCTACCTACCCTAGTTGTGGGTGTGACTCTCAGAAATACATGTTCAGCTTCTTAAAATTCGAAAGGTCGTCTTCTTCGATCCGAATAATTCTTCTGCCTACTTTGTTAGACACTTTCTTCCATACAAAACCTCATAGGGAGCCATCCCTAGACTTGAATGAAAACTATTGTTATACATGAATTCGATAAGCGGTAACAGGTCATCCCAACTTCCACGATGATCTAATACACATGCTCTCAGCAAATCTTCTAACGATTGAATCGTTCTCTCTGTTTGTCCATCGGTCTGAGGATGATATGCTGAACTTAATCTTAACTTGGTTCCTAGAGCTTGATGCAAGCTTCCCCAGAAACGTGAATTAAACTTCGGATCTCGATCTGACACAATACTGAATGGTACTCCATGAAGTCTGATCACTTCCTTGATATAAACATCAGTCAATTTTTCCACGGTGTAATTGATCTTAACAGGTAAGAAATGTGCCGATTTCGTTAGCTTGTCAACTATCACCCAAATTGAATCAAAACCTTTGGAAGTTCGTGGTAAACTTTCAACAAAATCCATTGATATGCTATTTTACTTCCATTCTAGTATATCTAATGATGTAAGCATACCCCCGGGTCTTTGATGTTCTACCTTCGCTTTTTAACAAGTCAGACATGATGCAACGTACTCTGCTTCTTGTTTTTTCATGCCTGACCACCAAAATCTTTGTTTCAGATCTTGATACATCTTCTTTGATTTAGCTTACTCTTATGTGATTCCTCTAAAATCATCTTTTTCATCTCAGGATTATCAGGCACACACACTCATCCATTGCACCTCAAAATTTGATATGGTCCCAGACTAAATTCTGCAACTCTTCCTTGCTTCATTAAGTCCTTCTTTTCTTGAAGATAGGCATCCGCAACTTGTTGTTCTCGGATTTCTTCCATTAATCCACTAGAAATTTTGATCATTCCCACACTGATGTTTTCCTTATTTAATTCCATAATTAAATTGAGATCACGGAACTTCTTAATCAACTCAAGTTCCCTTACCATCATAGCTGAGATATGAATGGCTTTCCGGCTAAGTGCATCAGCTACAACGTTAGCTTTTCCAGGATAATACTGTAACTTAAAATCTTAATCTTTCAGAAATTCCATCCAACGTCTCTGTCTCATGTTGAGTTCCTTCTGATCAAACAAATACTTTAAACTTTTGTGGTCACTAAAGACATCGAACTTTACTCCGTACAAGTAATGTCTCCATATCTTTAGTGCAAAAACCACTATAGCTAACTCTAGATCATGTGTCGGATAATTTCTTTCATGCGTTTTTAATTGAAGTGATACGTAAGCTACGACTTTCCGATGTTGCATTAACACACATCCTAAACCTTGATGAGAAGCATCGCAATATACCTCAAAAGGTACATTTGGTTCAGGTAGTATTAACACTGGCGAAGTTGTCAATTGTTCTTTAATCCTCTGAAAACTCTCTTCGCACTTATCTGTCCATTCAAAAGGTTGATCTTTCCTCGTAAGTAAAGTTAACGGCGCAACTATCTTGGAAAATCCTTCAGTAAATCTTCTATAGTAACCGGCTAGACCAACAAAACTTCTGATCTCCATTATTGTCTTTGGTTTTTCCAAAGAACGTACCGCTTCTACTTTTGCAGGATCGACAGCAATACCTTCTTCAGTAATCACATGTCCCAAAAACTTTACTTCCTCGAGCCAAATTTTTCACTTAGATAGTTTTGCATACAAAACTTTCTCACGTAGAATTTGTAAAACTTGTCGTGAGTGTTCTTCATGTTCCTCATTACTCTTAGAGTAAATAAGAATATCATCAATGAACACGACAACGAACTTATCAAGAAACGGACTAAAAATCTGATTCATGTAGTCCATAACGAGTTCTGAACGCAGTCTTTTGTATATCTTCAGTTTTTACCGTAATCTGATGATAACCTGTCCTTAAGTCAATCTTTGAGAACACAACAGCTCCTCGCAGTTGATCTATCAGTTCATCTATATACGGTAAAGGGTACTTACTCTTAATCATTACTTTGTTCAGTTGTCGAAAATCCACGCAACGCCTTGAACCTCCGTCTTTCTTTCTCACTAGAAGAACTAGTGCTCCCCATGGAGAAATACTTGGTCGAATGAACTGTTTTGACAAAAGGTCCTCCAGTTGAGTTTTCAATTCAACAAGCTCTGTAGGCGCCATCCGATATGGAGCAATAGAAATTGGTCCAGCTCCTGGTACTAAATCGATGGAGAATTCTATCTCTCTTACTGGCGGCAAACCTGGAACGTCATTAGGAAACACATCCAGAAATTCTCTTACTATAGGCATCGTACTCAAATCGATCTCCCTCTCGACTTCTAAGTTAGTTAAAAGCATGTATCCATGATCTCTTTCTTTTGAAATAGTTCGTAATTGGTTGGTAGATAAAAATCCAGAAATCTTAGGATTAGGAAAAATTAAAGTCTTATGAGCACAATCTAACAGGATATGGTTGGAAGATAACCAATCCATGCATAAAATCACATCTAACTGTATTAAAGGCAGGCATATCAGATCAACAAGAAAATATCTATCCTGAATGATAATAGGACAATTCAGACATATAGAATTCACGGTAACTGGCTCAGCAGTTGGGGTTGAAACAATCAAGTCGTAGCATAAAGAAGAAACGGGTAATTTCAAATGTCTCATAATCCATCGCAATAAAGGATTGTGTTGCACCCGAATCAAAAAGTACAGTTAAGAGATTACCAGCTATGTCGTAACTACCTTGTATGAGATCGTTAGACTCAGAAGCCTCAGCACCACTCATGGTGTAAACTCTCCCCTTAGCTATCGGCTTATTGGTCTTTACAGTATTGACAACCGATGCAGTCCTTGGCATACCACAGTCTCTAGCTAAATGCCCCATCTGACCACAATTGAAACATTTTGGTCCTCTAACTGGACAATTGTTTGCTAAATGATTTGGATCTCCACACTTGTAACACTTCTTGTTTGGGCCTTGATTTTGATTCTTCTGACCTCCAACACCTGATGCAGCAGCTACATGACGGTATGATTGTTGATTTCAATTATTCCCCGGTGCTCGGTAATAAGGTTTGTGATGGACTTGCTTTCCCTTTTGGTTCTGAAATTGACTCTTAGAATCTGATGGTCCTCCCACATTTCCTCTGTTATCTCTTCATTTCCTCATTTGCTCTATTTTCCTACACTTCTAAACAAAAGCTTGGAAATTCCTAATTTCCAATGGTAATACAGACTCCTTAATCTCAAATCGTAATCCTGCTTCAAAACGCTCACACTTCCAATCTTCATCTGGCTTATTTTGGAAAAAGCAGAAGTATTTGGCAAGTGACTTAAACTTGGCTGCATACTCCCCTACAGATAATTCCATCTGATACAGACGTAAAAATTCTTGCTCTTTTCTGCTCGAGCACTCTGTGGAAAATACTTGATTAAAAACATGTTCTTAAATATTCACCAAGTAATCACCTGATTCTCTGCTTCTAGTAGTTGCCTAGTGCCTCTCCACCAGTACTCAACATCCACTAACAGCAGATGAGTACCATAAGGCACCTTCACTCCTTCTGGACTATTGATCAATGCAAAGATCTTCTCCACTTCCTGAATCCATAAGTCAGCATTTATAGGATCTACATCTCCATGAAATTGTGGAGGATTATGGCGTCTAAAAGCAGTAAGACTTCTGCCTTCAGCAGCCTATTCAACTAGAAGTTGTTCCTGTAAATTCTGGGCAGCCATTGTAACAGTTTGTTGTGCAATAGCAGCGGTAACATCCGCCATTGCTTGTGCAGCAAAATCCATACCTCCCTCTTCCTCAAAATTTTCCTCAAAATTCCCTCAGCCATAAACACGACCACCCCTATGACCTCTTCCACGGTCGCGTCCACGTCCACGTCCAAGTGCACCTTCTGGTTCCATAACTCACCTACAAGACACAATCAGTTAAATGGTAACCAGAAAATGAAACTTGAATTTACAAACTATCACACATTACTTCTAAGAAGTAATTCAAACAATCTCAATCAGAGATCACACAACATCAACACAACAGACCTTTTCCCAAAGATTTCCCGAAAGACTCGACCAGCTCTTATACCACTAATGCGACACCCCATTCCCAGTGTATTGCATTTACGTAACATGTTGCAAAAATAAAACATAACAAAAATTTGCTGGTTTCCTTCGGAAAACAAAATAAGTTTACTAATTATTCTTGTCAAAATGGTGTTAAAATTTTTTTCCTTTTTCTTTACAATACACACACCCAAACACCATTACATAATACACATCTCTATATATCATACATATGCATCATCAAAGTTTTACATAAGACCATTTTCCTACCAGGTCACCATCTACTGCCAAACATATATCACATCAAACTGAAATAACTTAAATATATCACAGTGGGAGTCTGAAGAACACTACTCAAAATAATGGCTATCAGTAGCCAATAACCCAGAATATCTAAAAATCCCACTCTACCAATAAAGACTAAGCCCTAAAGCTGGTCACCACTAATGAAACCCATTGGGGAGTCCAGCATAGACACCCCCACCTCCAGGAGGTGTATCTGGAGAGGATACATCAATCCCCTCTTCAATATCCAGGACTATACCATCCTCAAGAGAAACATAGTCTGGATCAACCATCGGATCCTCCTCAGGATCCTCCTCCATCTCCACCTGTGCCTCCTCCGGATCAAGACTATAGGCCCAGGAGGTGACTCCGGGGCTACTTGCTGTAAAGGCTGAACGTGCAGAGGTGGTTGATGCTCTAAGTCCCCGTGTTGTACCAAATACCATAGGATCATCCAAATGGGAGGTAGTGAAACCTCGATCGTCTCCCTGCTATGAATAAGCTGCTGTGGTCCATCAGCTACAGTCCCTCGGAGTGTCCTCATCGGACCAGTGTAGGTAGCACTCCGAGCCCCTGGGTTGATCACCCAGGCGTTCCCTTGATCAGCGTTGCCAAACATTAGGGATCGGACCCCTGAGTAGTTCAGATCCACTGCGTCCGGATTCATCTGAACGCAGATATATATACATTTCCACACATAAGAGGAAACAACAAACAGATATGCAAGGGTGAGATACCAATATATGAGTTTTGATAAGACAACCGTATACACGACCCACAAAACAGCATATACCAGATATTCACAGCATACAAAAATTATCTAAACAGTAGAATAATTTTATCCAAAGGGTTTCATACCCGACAGTCGTCGTCATTTTATAAAAATGCATGACACTTCAATATTCAGGCTCTATTTAGATACCTAATCTCCGGAGATCCCACAATTTTCTGTTTCGTTTTGAGCAAATCAAGCTCTTTACATGTCTCATGGTAAAAATGAAATAAAACAATGTCCAAAAGAACACATAACACACTGGTCATCACTCAGTACACCAAGGTTATTGTTCAAAAATGTAACTCATTGGTCCACACAGAACACAATGATTACTGCGATCAATGGAGTTTATTGTCCATAACCTATTGCATCACTCAGAACCTCAGTAGTTATCGCATTAAGTTGGAAACAAAGTTCAGTAAAGATACATTGGCTCACTCAGAAACCCAATGATCTAATGGAAACATAGTCCATAAAATATACATTGATCCACTCAGGACTCAATGATCATAACACATGACACGTCTGCCAAAAATGCATGAGAAAAACTTTTATTCTCATTTCGTTTTCTTTGTCGTAATAATCTTTCCTTGTCAAAGCCCAAAGCTCACGACCATGCTTAATTTTATATTAAGACTTCTTCACTTTAAACAAACATAGGACACACAATCCAAATGTTTTAAACTCAACACAGGACACACAGTCTGAGTGCTTAATCGCAAAGCCCTAAACCGGTGCACCAGTCTTAGGGTCGTGGATATAGAACTCACATTATCCACATCAAATTTAGGACACACAGTCCACAAAACCATTGCAAGACACTCAGTCCAATGACACAGATCCCTGATCTACGTGTCCAAGAACACTAGAACCTCGACGTCTCGGTCACTAGGTTCGTTTATCCTTTGTGAAAACATTTTGCTCAGTGAAAAAGAAATACAAAAAAACCAAACCTCCGAAAACTTATCCAAGTTTAACGGAACAATTTCACTGAATAAAATTCTCTTACAGAAATTCTTTTCTGTTAAAAACGTTGATAAAACGTGAAAATCATAGATAAATTCTTTTCTTTCCACTTACGTCATTTATGAAAATCGTTCTCAATAAACGTCAACTTAAAAAGTCCTTACTAAAGAAAATAAAATAAAACATTTTTTCTCAAAAAATTTCAAAAAAACTTTTTATAACTAAAATGACTTTTCTGTCATAAGTAATTGTTTTGACGGCTATATTACATTATTTTCGGAACTTAATCACTTTAAATAACATTTCATAATAAAATTGAATTTATTTTGGAAAAACTAGTCCCTGTGAAAATTTTCACAGTTCCGCCCATATTGTCACTTATTGACACGGTTTCTGCAAAAATATTATTAAAATAATATTTTTCCACTTTTTCCCAAATTCCCACAAATTAATCACTTTGATTAATTATTCAAGCTTATTAAGCTTTTATCCTTAAATTAAATTGAACACTGACCAATGTCAGGTTTCATGACATACATCACAATAATAATTTAACAATTTAATCATAATCATGTAAATCCACATATCACAATAACTCAATTAAACACATAATCAAAACAATAATTAACAACAAACAG
Organism: Sophora flavescens; assembly: GCA_030762895.1. Classification (NCBI taxonomy): domain Eukaryota; kingdom Viridiplantae; phylum Streptophyta; class Magnoliopsida; order Fabales; family Fabaceae; genus Sophora; species Sophora flavescens. The sequence continues at coordinate 25,602,118 of CM061062.1, read as the reverse complement.
TTTCAATCACAGGAAATTATTACGGATAATATACAGACAACTCAAACAATTAGCATATGATTATCTTAAACTCCTCAGGAAAACTCCCCTTACCTCTTGGAGATTCAAACTAACGTTCTCAAACAACATTCCGATTTTGATCCGGTTTCCTCCGTCAGCTTAGATCAACTCAATCCGATTGGTTCCTTCATAACGAATTGCAACAAAAATAAATCAAAATCAAACAAAAACACACTTATTCAAGAGGGTTAGGGTTCCGCCTCTTCTAAATTTCTAGGTTAGGAAAGTTAAAAAAATTCTAACTTATGGATTTATGTCCCTAAGAAACCTAAACATGATTAAGCACTTAATCCAAGATCATGAACTGAGAACTTTGAATAAAACTCAACTAGCTCCATGAATTAGGGTTTCGGCCTCATCACAAACGTGAGATTAAAAATTTCACTTGATTCTCATCTCTTGGATTTAACAAATCTACATAGTATAGAGTTGTATTTAAGTGTCACAAGACAACTTTGAATCAAAAATTCATCCAACAACCAAAGTTAGGGTTTTGGCCCTTTTGAAGAAAATAGGCTAGGGTTTGATTTTTGGTTTTCTAATCACTTATATACAATAACTATCATGATCTTAAGAGATGAGATCATGAATCATGACTTAAACTTGAAACAAAACCCATGAACACCTAAACTACATAGGTTCGACCTTGCTTAGAAAAATAAGGAAGAAATTTCTTTTGAGTTCATGCTTCTAGATGATTAATATAGGCATCAAGATGAGTTCATAGAAATTGGTTTCAAGTCAAAAGGATTTTTCTACAATAAAAACATTATTAATTTCGTTCACAAATTAAAAATTGGTTTTCTGAGCAGTAAACTTTTACTGTCGGTGAAAACGTAGACCGGGTTCCGTATGAATTTTCAACCCAAATTTTAATCATAACTCTATGATGTAAAGCATGACATGAAAATGACAGTGGTTTACCCAAAAATCATTTTCTAAGTCTCGGATAAAAATATAAACATTTATATATTTATTACCGACATTTGAAAGCACCGAAAAATCGGGGTGTTACAATAGTCCATTTTATACCAATAATCTTTACTTGATCATGTTAAAGGATGTTATTTTCAAAATCATATTTTTCATTCAAAAATTTGGATGAAAGCATTTTTCAGAATAGTTGTGGGTTTAAATAGTGAATGATCACTCAAATGACCTTAAAAAATTTTGAAAATTTAATTGGAGGTACCTAACTCACACACCAACACGGTGCAGTTGGTCACATGTAAAACTTTGAAGGCATTATTTTATTAAAAATAACACACTGCCTATGTATGCACAGGATTTTTCCAGAAATCTGATTTCATCAACTTGTAAATTTATGAAATTGTTTTTCTTTATATACACATGCAAAAATTTCAAATCTTCAACCAAACTTTAGTTATCCTTCAGTATTAACCCAGAAAATTTATAAAAATAATTTAACTTTCAAAATCATATTTAAAATCATCATGCAACCAATTATGTTCATATTTTCGTAACCAGAATTTGATTCTACTTTGATAGGTGTTTTGACCCATAAAATATTATCCAAATACTTATATATTATATATCAAATTTAATCCCCAAAAATCTTCTTTCCAAATATGTATTTAGTTTTCAGAAATACGTTTTGTATAATATATTATGGAATCACGCATCACTAAAGGTCATGCTGCCAGATTCATATTTTCATATGTTCATCCACACCAAGTTATTATTTTCATTCAAACCTCATCCAAAAGTCATAAAATCATCATGCAAGGGTCCTAGACCCTTAAATACATGCACGCAAACATATAAGATGAAAGTAGATATGTATATGAGTTCATAAAAATTGGTTTCTTACTAAAAAGATTTTTCTAAGGATTTTCCCTAAAAAAATTTGAGTAAAACTTAAACATGCAACCATAAAAAGTGACATGCATGTAAATGGAAAGGAGATTTTTTAGGAGATAGAGAGTAAGAGATAAGGATTATACCCTTGATGATGAAGGGAAGATGAAGATGAATGAGGTTTCCAACCTTCCAAGAGCAACAGTGGAGAAGATAGAAGTGAGTGAAAGTGTGAGAAAAAATGAGAGAAGTAGAAGGAAGGTGGTATTTATAGAGAGTCGGGGGGCTGCTGAGTAGAGAGGTATGGAGAGGATTTTAAAAAAATGAATTAAAATGCCTAATTTAATATATATAAAATAAGGTTTCTTGCAAGACTCAAAAAAAATGATTTTATGTAAGTAATAATGACACTATTTCATGACATTTCCATCATATTTTCACATCAAGTCTTTTCAACTTCCACCTGCTCCATTTAATAAATCAGCTTCCTTCACATTCCCTTGATCTCCCGACTGTAAAAATCCGATCGTATTTCCTTTAAAGATTTTTACCCGAAAAATTATGTTATACCATCTATGAAATTTTTTAAAATTTTGAGAATCATTGCAATCGTGTCAGTAAATCTAATGATTTTGTTCACGAGTCAAAATTTTGGTTTCCTGATCAATAAAGTCTTACTGAGAGTGAAAACACAGACCGGGTTTCGTCTGAATTTTCAACCGAAATTTCAACTACAGCTTCCTACGATAAAATAGGTTATGAAAATAATTTTGGTTTATCAAAATTAATTTCTCGGATTTAAAATAATAAATACCCATACACATACATATACACTGATTATAGAGAAGCATAAAAATCGGGGTGTTACATTACTACCCCACTAAAAATAAATTTCGTCCTCGAAATTTCTTGGCTCCGAACTAGACAGGATCTTGAATCCTAAGGTCCTACATTGTATTTCTTACTGCATTTATTTCTCCTATCGATAACTTCATCACACAATTCATCCATATGTCATTCTATTTATCCTCAACATCAAATTGCTTATCCTCAATTCATATTCTCCCTCCTTAATATTTTACCTTAATCTCTCGCACATGAATGATATAATTAAAACTTAATCATTTCTTCCTTTAACACTAATCCATTAGAAAAAGTTTCCTTTACAACCTTAACTCTCACAGTTATCGCCAAGATTCAAGCTATGATTTACATTCGTCCCTCATGAAGAGTAAAATCTGGACTTAATCATTTCTATTCTCAATCACTAGTCCAATAGAAAAACTGCCTTCCACACATCTAATTCTCATAGTCATTTCCAAGATAAAAACTAACTTTACCCCAACATATATCAACTTCCTACTCAAGGTATACCATTGTAGTCTACTTTTCCAAGTTATATCACATATTTCAAGTCTCCAATCAAACATCGTAATATTTCTTAAGATAAACTGAAATCAAAATACACTACGTAAGGAAGAATTATCTAATTCACCAATTTTGAACTTCTTCATAAACTTAATTTTTCACAATAGTTTATCCCTTTCGCTCAAAACCACTTAAATGAAATTACTACTCACATTCCGTTCACAACACACACATCAGTTCCTATTCAAGATATCTCATCATAGTCTAAGTTTCCTTTGAACATATTCCACCACTCCAAATTATATCATAATCAAACATTTCAATCTTAAAGAACATGATTTTACTCCTTCATGTAACTATAACCAAAAAGGAATCACATCGGTTTGAGTTATCCAAAATCATAAATCTTGAACTTTTCTAACAACTTAGTTTTACTCATGAATTCCTCTTTACTCCTCCCGTTCAGCTTAGGGAAACTACTATAGACACTTTCATGTAAATCTCCAAACTCATAAAATCAATCTTAACCATGGATATTGATCATTTCCCTAGATTCCTTTAACAGTATTTTAACTCGATCAACATTTGATTTATAAAAATTTCCTCACTTACTGTTATTGATCTTAAGGATTCATATCTTGCTAGCCACAACTATGTCTCAACAAAATTCTCATCATTTCTTGTCTATCCTGCTAAAGGGATGATCATAATTAGATACTACACTTACTCCCCAACCAACTTTCTAAAGATCGGATCATTTTTAACGATCGTCCACTCAAGTTGAGGCGATCCGTTGAACTCAATCTCAACTTGATCCTCAACACTTGGAGCGGATTTTCATGACAACATTGGTAAACTTCGGGTCTTCACTTCGAAGTGAAATTTGAAGATATTCCATAAAGCCTGATTAGTCCTCTGATACCCATGTCGGTTAGCTTATCCACTGCATAGTGGATCTTGACAAGTAAGGAGGATGTTAACTTCATTAGCCTATCCACGATCACTCGAATAAAACTAATCTCTTAAAGGTCTTCGATAAATTCATAACGAAATCCATCACAATACTAATATCGTGACAAAGAAGGTCTCAAGCATTAAGCCATCTCTTTTTCACTGTACTCAACTAACTCTGACATCCCGATATAAATCATATACCCATCCTCATGACTCATGAGATAGATTACATGTCAAAGACATTTGGAAGAATACCTAGGGTAAAGTTGATCAAGGATGACAAATCCTTTCGAACTACAATAAGGCATGGTCTTGGAGATTACAGGAAGAAATTTTCGAGAAAAGAAGTTTCTTGATTTCACTTTCACAAAAGCTTAGAGAAGAATTTCATCAATTTGAAAGATACAGGAACATCCCGTATGGAAAAAGATTCTTCAATTAGGTTCATGGATGTAAAAATGCACGGCCAATACACATTTACAAACATGAATCTAATAGAGTTGTTTCTTCCATTAGAATTTCCTCAAATAGGAATTGAAGAAAAATATAAAGTTTTAAACACTAAGAGTGTTCAACTTAATACAAGACGTTCACCAAAAGATGATTTTAAAAGGTAATTCAGGCTGACAAAATTGGACAGGGTCACATTTACCAAAAGTAAAAGTGACTAGTATGAGTTTCATCAAGAAACTTTTGTCAATAAGAATTTATTTGTGTTATAACTAAAGAAATAGTTATAACCAATTTATGTGTCCTGATAGATTTCAAATCATACTCAAAAGTTTGTCTGATACACGCAAACTTGATCACTACGATTGTTTTGATACAACCATTGGGACTTGAGGAACAAATGTCAACTGACACCTTCATAAAGAATCAAATAGTACAGTGAAGAGTTTTCTTAAACATGAAACACTCATTCTAAAAGTAAGGGTTCGCATTGGCTTGGCTCGACTTCGAACAAGCACAAAGGTCTTTCTAAACATGCTTAATACGGTTTGTTGCCGTCTTCCACATTCTTCTCTGAGCTACGTACAATAACCGATGACTTAGTCCATCGCTCAGTCATGCGAAGAGTTTGTTTTTCCTCGTAAGGTGAGTCCACGGCTCCAAAATCTTAGATATTTCCTCGATGTGCCTTTGAAATAAACGGTTAGCTTAACCAACTACGAATTTTAATGATATCAGAATTTTCAAATTTAGAAGTCCAAAGAAAATACCATGGGATGATATTTCATTTCAATTACTACATAAATACTTATTTATTGCTCTTTTGATTTGTTATTTTTTAAATTTAAAAATACACAATATTTTAAAATAATTACATATAATGCGCCCGTGCATCGCACGGGTAAAACATCTAGTATAGATATAGATAAACACATATACACTAATAAACTAAAAACAAAATAAAATAGAAAGAGAGGAGGAGGAGGAAAAGATGTAATATTTTCTTTTAGTAATTTAATTTCTTTTTTGTCTTTGTCCTTTAACTAAATATTTTCATAAATATTGTTATGAGACAAGCGCTTAAATGTTGTCTCGTGATTAAGAGGCTCTCTTAACGATTTTTTTTCTTCAAGATTTGAACTGAATTTAAAATATAAAATAAATAATAGAATATTTGAGTCGAATTACTAGGATTTTGGGACCGTATAAGGTTTCTGTTATTATCTGCTCAGTAAAGTTAGGCTACCTAATTACATTAGGAGTTTCATCAATTAAAGTTGTTTAAATTTAGGCTGCCTCTAAATATAGCTCACTTTCGGCTAAGTATATTTCACACAAAATCTATACAATATATAAACTAATCCCCATTAGAAGGAAAGTATGGACAGGTGTCACGATGTCATGAAATGGCTTCCTCTGCAAGCCTCAAATCCTTTCCATATTTAGAAATAAAAATTAATTTTAATTGATATAAAAATATTTAAATTGATATGGAAAATAACGAAAATGGGAAATAACAATAGTTTTTATTGTTATTTGCTGAAAATAAATGATTTGTGTATCTCTCTCATACCTATTCAACCTTTTCAAATTCAATAATTAAAAAGACATTAAAAGCACTTTGATAATTGTACATGTGTTTTTGATTGTGGAGGACTGCAACACTCCCTTGGGCATTACCTTGTAAACACATGCGGAAATAAGTAAAAAGGAAAGTTTGCTGGTTGTTTTCAGAAAATTAATTTACTTTAAGTTAGAAAAACTTGGTTGTAAGAATTTTCTGCAAAATACTTTGGAAAAAGATTACACACTTCACAAAAGGAAAGTTACATCGTACTTAATAACACACACAAACTGGGTTTATTCATAAATCAAACCACCACAACATATAAATTTTTCCTGAAAATAGTTTTCATACTAAAAATTATAAATTATACAAGGTTCTTCAAAACCACCTATAACCATTTTCTCAAAAACCCACAGCCCAAAGAAAACATCCTGAGCTGGTCATTCTAATAGACACCTATTAGAAAGAACTCTGTAGTTCTCACCATTATCATAGTCACCCACCTCTTCAAGAATCGGGATTAATATCCACAAGTGAGGTCAGGAGCTTCTCGGCACCGCCTGCCCTAGTGTACCAAGGTACAACAGCATAGAACCAGGAAAACCTGATATATTGTAAGGGTGAGATACCAATATATGGATTAATTATGATAACTACATGCACACACATAAAAACAACATATACAAATAAATTTCCTAATTCAACATAAGATGTTCAAACATAAGCACAATATCCAATAATCATCCTCGTTTTTGAAAAATGCATGTCACTTCTATATTCGACACCTATCCTAATCTCCGGAGATCCCAACTTCGTTTTTAAAAGCGAGTTGATCAGGCTCGATTTCCAAATAAGGCACAACGTGTTTTTCCACGGCACTACCAAAAACACCTGGCACAGTGATCAACGTGTGTGGATATCCAAAGCATACTGTCCAACACAAGGCACGGTAACCAAGGCATATGGATTTCATTGTCCATCAAGGCACAATGATACAACGTAGCATGAAATACCTTACCCTTCAAGGCAATCATACAAAACAACGTGGGCACGTCAGCCAAATGCATGTAAAAACATTTTATTTTCCGCAGCTTTTCTTTGTGTTTCATTCTTTCCTTCATAGAAGCTCAAGGTTCACGACCATCCATAAATTTTCAACGTTTTTAAACTTTCATTGTCAACACAGGACGTTTAAGTCCGAGTGCCCAATCACAATAGTCCTAAATCGATGCACCAGTCTTGGACTTTGTGGTCGTAGAAAACAATTTTTACCTTTAACTACATTCACCATGTTTAGTATAACGTATGTAGGACACACAGTCCATAACATCGTATATAGGACACACAATCCGTAACAACGTGACACGGATCATAGATCAACATGCTTTTAAAAATACTAGTACCCCGACGTCTCGGTTACTAGGTTCACTTTTCAACGTTATTTTTCGTTCAGTGAAACACAAATATAAAACAAAACCTCTGTAACTTATCCAAGTTATCGGATATTTTTGTTTGAATAAAACCTTTCTTTAAAAAAAACTTTTCATTTGAAATTCATTTTTAAAATTGAAGTTATAGAAAGTCCATTCCTTTTCCAAAAATCTATTTTTATTTTGAAATTTTATTTTTCTAAAAACATTTGAAACTTTTAAAGAAAATCATTTTGAAACTTCAAAATAAATTTGTTTTTCTTCATGGTTTCTCACCATGAAATATTTTCAAAATTTGGTTTCTCTTAGTGTAAAATCATTTAAATTTTCAAGTAAATTTCCCTCATAAAAAATTTTATTTTAATTCAAATATTCTGATAAAGTTTTGAAAAGATAAACTTATTTTATCTTTTTCCAAAATATTTATTAAAATAAATATTTATTTTCAATAATCTTTATATAGTTTTCTAAGACTTTTTCTTGAGGATTTAATTGAGCTCTAACCAATAGTTAGGTTTTCCATGCAACAACCAAACAGTATCACAACAAATATAGCATGCATCAATTAATTCACCTATATCAACTACAAGCACATATTCATAAATAATTAACTAAGCATGAAACATACTTATTCAACCAAATAAACAATCAACACATCAAAACTCAAATAAACACCAAACAACCATCACATCAAAAATTCCAATAAATACATTAAGACAAACAAGTACATATAGTTATCATAAGTAATATCCCTCAGGCCGTCTCCCCTTACCTGAGTCGAAGGGCAGAAAAGTCTTTGTTTCCGTGTTGCCTAAAGCGAACTTCCGTTGCTCACAACGTGCCGCAAGTCTAAGAATTAAGCACATAACATAAGCTAAAATAACAAAATCCTCATATCTCTCTATGCATGGTTCTCGGTCATGGCTAAGAAAATAAGTCTAGAGATGTCAAATTTTTACAAACTCTTGGATTACATTTTTGTCCAAAACTTAATTTTATATATATATATATATATATCCCATATTTTTATATCTGTACACTAACACTTGTTTATAGTCCATTTTATACCAAAAATATTTACTTGATCATGTTAAAGGATGTTATTTTCAAAATCATATTTTTCATTCAAAAATTAGGATGAAAGCATTTTTCAGAACAGCAGTGGGTTTAAATAGTGAATGATGACTCAAATAACCTTTAAAATTTTTGAAAGTTTAATTGGAGGTACCTAACTCACACACCAACACAGTACAGTTGGTCCCATGTAAAAAATTGAAGGCATTAATTTATTAAAAATCACACACTGCCTCTGTTTGCACAGGATTTTTCCAGAAATCCAATTTCATCAACATGTAACTTTATGAAATTGTTTCTCTTTATATACACATGTTAAAATTTCAAATATTGAACCAAACTTTAGTTATCCTTCAGTATTAACCCATAAAATTTATAAAAAAAATCAAATTTCAAAATCATATTTAAAATCATCATGCAACCAATTATGTTCATATTTTCGCAACCAGAATTTGATTCTAATTTGATAGGTGCTTTGACCCAAAAAATATTATCCAAATACGTACATATTATATATCAAATTTAAGCCCCAAAAGTCTTCTTTCCAAATATGTATTTAGTTTTCAGAAATACGATTTGTATAAAATATAATGCACTCACGAATCACTAAATGTCATGCTTCCAGATTCATATTTTCATATGTCCATCCACACCAAGTTATTATTTTCATTCAAACGTCATCCACATGTCATAAAATCAACATGCAAGGGTCCTAGACCCTTAAATACATGCATGCAAACATATAAGATGAAAGTAGAGATGTATATCAGTTCATAAAAATTGGTTTCTTGCTAAAAAGATTTTTCTAAGGATTTTCCTTAAAAAAAATTGAGTAAACCTTAAACATGCAACCATAAAAAGTGATATGCATGTAAATGGAAAGGAGATTTTTTAGAAGATAGAGAGCAAGAGATAACGATTATACCCTTGATGATGAAGAGAAGATGAAGATGAATGACGTTTCCAACCTTCCAAGAGCAACAATGGAGAAGATAGAGGTGAGTGAACAAGTGAGTAAGTATGTGAATGTTTGAGTGAGTGAGCAAAAATGAGAGAAGTAGAAGGAAGGTGGTATTTATAGAGAGTGGGGTGGAGGGGGACTGCTGCTGAGTAGAGAGGAATGGAGAGGATTTAAAAAAATTTGAATTAAAATGCTTAATTTAATATATAAAATAAGGTTTCTTGCAAGACTCATAAAAATGATTTTATGTAAGTAATAGTGACACTATTTCATGACATTTCCATATATTTTCACATCAAGTCTTTTCAACTTCCACCTACTCCATTTAATAAATCAGTTTCCTTCCCATTCACTCGATCTCCCAACTGTAAAAATCCGATCGTATTTCCTTTAAAGATTTTTACCCGAAAAATTATGTTATACCATATATAAATGAAAATTTTTAAAATTTTGAGAATCATTTCAATCGTTTTAGGAAATCTAATGATTTTGTTCACGAGTCAAAAATTTGGCTTCCAGATCAGTAAAGTCTTACTGACAGTGAGAACGCGGATCGGGTTTCGTTTGAATTTTCAACCGAAATTTCAACTGCAGCTTCCTACGATAAAATAGGTTATGAAAATAATTTTGGTTTGTCAAAAAAAAATTCTCGGATTTAAAATAATAAATACCCATACACATACATATACACTGATTATAGAGAAGCAGAAAAATTGGGGTGTTACAATGACAACCTAATATTATATTCATTTTTATTTTTATTATTTTATTTATCTATTTTAAATTTTAAATTTCAAATGTATTAAAGCTTTTCCAATGCAAGATATAAATATTTTATTAATTGCATAGTAGAATTCCAATACAATCTCAGAGATAACAATGCACTATTTTCTTTCCTATTCCAATATCTCTCTATCAATACCTTAATTCAAGGTATCTCATTATCTCTCAAAATTCATCCTTCAATTAGCCACTTTCTGACCTTCTTCATTTTCTTTATGCAATTGAAGAATCCCAAATTGAAGAACTCCAAATCGTGAAACCAACAAGCATAGTGGCGTTGTTCTGTCTTCCATTATTGCTTTTCCACTCACATCTCACGTAATACATTCTCTTTTTGTTTTCCCTTTCTCTTTTGCTTGTTGTTTTTCTATGATTTGATGCTGAAGCACTCAAGCATCACTTATAAAAACCCCTCTGAGGATATGGATGCTCCTTTAGGCACGATGAAATGAAACAATAATGCAACAGCGCTTCATTTTTTTATAGTAATTTGTTGATGTTGTGAGCTGTCTAAGGTCGCCTGCTACGTGGAGCGATGGTGGTGTTCGGATGGCTACTTTATTATTCTCTAGCTGGGGTAAACCTTCAATCTCGGTATTCCAAAACTATTTTGTGATATCATTTTTTCATACATATTTAATAATGTGTAAACTATTTTTTATACATAGTTGGGATGATTACCACTACAGTGATGCTTTTGCTTGCCATTTTGCTTTTAAAAAAAACTGCTTTTTTTACTCAGGTGAATCGGTGGAGAATCTGGTTGGAATTGTACAAACACGATGACGTGTTTAGTTGGACACAAATCTGAGAATAAAAGGCCCTTGAAGTTGCTGGTGGTAGGTGTATTCAAGGTTGTTTTTATTATGGATCATGTGATCCGTGGGAAGTTTAATTTGGGATGGAAAACTAGAGTGAGTCTCTCGAGGTGTGCTCCCTTTAGGTGTGCTCATGTTTCATTTTTTATGCATTACATTTTATTATTTATTTAATCATATTCATATATTTATATTTTAATTGATGTAAACACGTTTCCTCTATTCTTTCTTATGTTAGGCATTAATGTACAAACTGAAGAGGAGGTGGGTCATTAAGCTGGTATATTTAGTTCTCCTCAAGCTTTTAACCCTTTTTGTTCATGTTCTACAACTAAACCGGAGATGTCTGTTAAGCTGACATGTTTAACTCTCCATAAAATTTAACCCCCTTTTGGTTCAGGTTCTACATAAAGCTCGAGATCATTAGACTGTTGTTTGTCCCAAGCTTCAATGGTTAAAAAATACCATTGATGAAGAGGTCAGTTATGAAGCTTTCTTATGTTAGTTCACTTTTTTAATAATTTCTTTTGTTCGTTATATCTTCATATAAAATCATAGCAAACAATAATTAAACAACATCAATCCACGAGTTTTTTCTGCAGGTTTATCCAGTGGTTGTGTCGATATTATAAATCAATTTACTGATATTGGAGTTCAAAAGGAAAAAGGAATAAATGGACATGAAATTTCTAATCTGCAGAGAGAAATTGTTGAGGTTTCTCCTTAAAAACTGATGCAATTTCTTGATTTGGAAATGAGATGTTCAAAGAAGGAATAGAGAACCATGACATTGAAGCTCAGACTTTTGAAAATAACCCTTAAAGAGACAAGCAACAAGCTGATGAAAACAATGAAGCTAGATAATAATATTTGAATTGTTTGATCATGTTGGATTAAAATGCAGATTTGTTGGATATTTTGTTTTATTTTAAAATAATTTGTTTTTGTAACACCCCGGTTTTTACTGTTCTTCAATAACAGTAAATATATAAGTTTATATTATTTTATTTTGATTGATTAATTATTTGGATAATTATTTTTTTTAATTTATTTTATGTGGTTTAGTTTGAGTAATTTTAATTACTCATTTAAAATTACTTTATTAAGAGTGTTAGCACTGCTTTATTTCAGTGCAAGTACGTTTACTAGACAATAATGTTATGTTATTGTCACTATTAGTATTTGTTTAGAAAATATTTTAAATGATATGATTGAAAGAAAATTATTTTCATATTTTACTCTATTTAATTTTATATTTGAAAATAAATTGGTTTGATATTAATCGGAGATTAAATGTTGGACCGTGGATTTTCTTAGTCTATCAATTCAACTATCAATCTCTACCTTATTTCAAATTTTGAAAGTATACATTTGTCACCCTTTATTTTTAGATTCAAAAACTAAAAACTAGTTTATTTTTAGGCTTAATATTTATCACTCATTTTGTACCTCTCACTAATTAAAAGAGAAAAACAAATTCTCTCTCCTATTTCTACATCAGATCAAGATACCCCCCCCCTTATTTTCTTTATTTTTATTCCTGATACTTTCTTCTTCTTCCTCCATTCAACCTCATCTCTCTCCACTTCAACTCTTCCTCCACCTTCCCTCTTACTCACGGTCGCACGGCGCCACCGGAGAGGACGTCGTTCAGCCACAGCTCGCGGAGGAGAAGAACACCACGCGTGACACGAGTTCCGATCGTTCGATCCTCCAATCATTGCCGCGTCGCCATCGCTGTGCACCGCCATCTGCTACCGCGGTAACACCACAGGGTCATCCGACCATCGCGCCTAGTAGGGAGCCGCACCTATGGTCGATTAGTTTCTTCCTAAACTGTTGTAGCAGCACAAAAAAATGAAGCTCCGCCGCTACTCCATCGTGTTGTGACACCCTAACCTAGGTCATCACATGTTTACCCGTTAACTCATTTCAGAAAATAAAACTTTAATTCGATGGTTGCTTTCAGAAAATTTATTTATTTGATGTCAGAAAACTTGGGTGTAAAAATTTTCTTCCATGAATAACTCTAGAACACCTTAATACATACAATAAATAGTAAAGTCGTATTCTTAAATAAGTCACCACAGCATACCATTTTTATTTTCAAAAGGTCTTAATTTCCAAAAAGAGAAACGTAGAACAAAGATAATATTACCTTTTCAATATAAAACCCAAAACAAGACTCCTAAGCTGGTCGCTCTATAAGACATTATTGGAAAAACCCCCGTGGTCTTTTCCAGAAACAAATACTTCTTCAAGCATCTAGAATCTAAGTCCGCAAGTGACTTAAAGAACTCCTCCACTTCATTTGTACTAGTATCCCAAGATACAACGGCAATTACCAGTAGAACCTGATATAGTTGTAAGGGTGAGACGCCAATATATGGATTTAACACAATAACCGCATGAGCGACACAAAAGCAAACATATATACATATACATTTCCATAAATAAATAAATAGTCTATCACTGGGTTTCATACCCGATCACAGTCTTTTGGAAAAATGCATGAACACTTCAATATTCAGGCTCTAATTTAGTACCTAATCTCTGGAGACCCCAACACCAAATAAATGAGTTGATCACACTCAATTGTCAGGTATATTAGGCACAACGTAGCCCGAATACCCTATCATTAATGTATCAGACATAGGACGTGACAGCAACGTAGCCCGAATACCCTATCATTAAAGTATCAGACATAGGACAACAACGTAGCCCGAATACCCTATCATTAAGGTAGCAGACATAAGACGTGACACGTCTGCCCATGCATGCATATAAAACATTTTGTTCTCGTTATTTTTCTTTGTGTTCAATCTTCTTTTGTCGAAGCTCAAGATGGCTTACAACTATTCGTAATTTTTAACGTGATAGATTACTCAACACTAACACAAGACATGAAGTCCGAATGCTTAATTACAAAATCTTAGACCTTGCAATCGGTCTTAGGTTCGTGGTGATGAAATAAAAAAACAATATTCTCTATTAACAACGTTCATCACAACGTGTAACAACGTAACACGGATCAAAGATCTTCGTGCTTGTAATTAAGAATGCCAGTATGACGATGTCTCGGATACTAGGTTTACGTTAACACTGTTTTCGTTCGGTGAAACACAAAATCAAAACAAAACTTCCGAAACTTATCCAAGTTGTCGGAAATAACCCGGTGTATAAAATAATTTTACGGAAATACGTTTACGTTGGAAATTCGTTTTACAAAATCATCAAAATCACTTGAAATTCATTTTCTTTCATAAAATCAATATTTTGAACTTGAAAATATTGCTTTGATAAAAATTCTCTATTTTAACTAATATTACTATTTTTAGTAATCCTAGCATAAATATTATTAGAATTGTCCGACGTTTGACATTTTAGAAACATTTTAAGACCAATTATGACTCTTCTAGTAAAATAATTTTTACAACACCATAATAAAATTATTTTCGAACAATAATAGGATAGTTCACAAAGATAAAATTCCATAATAATTGGTCAAACAATTTAAGTGTGAAAACAATTCACATTCATTGGAAAAGAAATGATCTGACCCCAAAATCTGGACTGATAACTTCCAAGTCCTTGTCCAATTCCTGGTTTCATAACTGACCTACAAGGCAACTCAGTCAGTCTGCAACCAAAAACTGAAATGTATACTTATGTGTTAACATACATTACTTCTAATAAGTAATTCAAACAAGTCTTGATCAGAGAACACACAACATCAACACAATAGACCTATTCCCCAACATTCCCGAAAGACTCGACCAGCTCTGGTACCACTAATATGACACCCTAACCTGGGTCATCACATGTTTACCCGTTAACTCATTTAGGAAAATAAAACTTTAATTCGCTGGTTGCTTTCGGAAAATTTATTTATTTGATGTCAAAAAACTCGGGTGTAAACATTTTCTTCCGCGAATAACTCTAGAACACCTTAATACATACAATAAATAGTAAAGTCATATTTTTAAAGAAGTCACCACAGCATACCATTTTTATTTTCAAAAGGTCTTAATTTCCAAAATGAGAAACGTGGAACAAAGATAATATTATAACATCACAGCTACCGACCTTTTCAATATAAAACCCAAAACAAGGCTCCTAAGCTGGTCGCTCTACAAGACATTATTGGAAAGACCCCCGTGATCTTTTCCAGAAACAAATACTTCTTCAAGCATCTAGAATCTAAGTCCGCAAGTGACTTAAAGAACTCCTCCGCTTCATCTGTACTAGTATCCCAAGATACAACGACAACTACCAGTAGAACATGATATAGTTGTAAGGGTGACACGCCAATATATGGATTTAACACAATAACCGCACGAGTGACACAAAACCAAACATATATACATATACATATTCATTTTCTTTCATAAAATCAATATTTTGAACTTGAAAATATTGCTTTGATACAAATTCTCTATTTTAACTAATATTACTGTTTTTAGTAATCCTGCAGCAAATATTATCGGAATTATCCGACGTTTGATGTTTTAGAAACGTTTTAAGACCAATTACGACTCTTCTAGTAAATTAATGTTTCCAACACCATAATAAAATTATTTTTGAAACTTATTTTCTTAAAATAACATTTTCTAATATTTAAAACTTTCCTACGTATAAACTAGCAGTACAAAAATATTTTCACGGTTACGTCCTCACTATGACTCACAAAACACTCTTATGCTATTAAATCATTAAAATAATAATACTTTCCAACATTCCTCATTTTTCCCAAATAAAATATTCCATTAATATTATATCCCAAATTTTTACCGTTAAAACATTGAATATAATTCATAAAGCTTATTAAAGCTTTTATCTGATTAATTGATTGGGCACTGACCATTGTCAGGCTTCTCAAACAACAATATCACAAATATTCCCAGGCAGATCATATATCACAACACATTATAATATAATTGCAGATAAACAATCTAAAGCAAATCAACCATCACAGGTAAAAATAACATAACTTGAACCAAATTAAACAAGCACCAAAACCACAGATAAATAATACAGACCACACACTAATCACATACAGTTATTGGGAAAAATCCCTCAGGTAAGCTCCCCTTACCTCTCGAAGAACTTAGCTTCCGATTTTAAAACTTTGTCGCAAATCCGGAAACCGTCAACGCACGTACACGATACGATTCTTTATCCTTCAACAAATCACAACTCAATCAATCAAAATCAAACAAATACAATCACCTAATCACTAAGGTTAGGTCACGTCCAAGAATGGATTTTGTGGCTAAAAATTACTAAAATTGCTTAAGTCATTGGATTAATGATCCTAAGTACTTATGACATAGATCTAATGATTTAACATAATGAATTGAAATCAAATATTACAATCCATCATAAACCCACTTTCGGCCTTCAATGAAAAATGAAGCTAGGGATTTCTTTTTGACAAAACAACTTGGATTCAATATATACATGAACTATAAAGATTGAATCAAGTTAACTCTAACAAAAAAAACATGAAACAAAGTTCCTCCACCCACATATACAAGGTTTCGGCCATGAGAAGAAAAGTGGGGAGGAAATTTTAGTTTGATTCATGCTCTTGGATAATGAAAGTAGAGATGATTACAAGATCATAGAAATTGGTTTCATGATCATGGGATTTTTATACAATTTCCTAGAGATTTCACAAGATTCTAGATCTAGGAATTTACAATGATGATCATGGGATAAAACAAGTGAAATTAATGAAGAATAAGACATGATTGATCGTGGAGAGAAGATATTACCTCTTGGTGATGAAGAAATGAAGAGAAATGATCAACCAACACTTAGTTAAAACTGGACAGCTTTGAGGATGTGGTGGTTTTGTAAGTATATCTCACGATCTACTCATCCAAAACTTGCAAACTTTGGCTTGTTGCAAATATAAGAAGAAAAGTAACAACTTTTATGTTGAAGGTTTTATTTGATTAAGATCCGAACAGGGGCGAAAAGGGCCTTCTTTCCACTGTTCTCGCATGGTGCTGAGGATTTCGAGCTGTTTCGGTATTTTGGGGATATCAACTAATATACTTATCCGTTTATTATGATATTTAGCTCGTTGGAAAGAAGAAATAAAGAGGAACAACTTTCATGTAGAAAGTTTTACGATTTTCAGAAAGGAAAAGGGTCATAGTTTCGGTGGGGTTTTGGTGTTCTTATGACTTTTTGAAGTAAAGTGTAAATAGGAAGAAAATGAAGATGAGCCAAAGGGGAGGGAGGGCTGCGACTTTGGGCCTTATATAGGCTAGGAATTAGGCCTTGTGTGGTTGAAATGAATTGAATTAATGGGTTTTGTGAATATTAAATTAATATAATAGTTAACTATGGTTAATAG
The DNA here is from genome assembly GCA_030762895.1 of Sophora flavescens. Taxonomy (NCBI): domain Eukaryota; kingdom Viridiplantae; phylum Streptophyta; class Magnoliopsida; order Fabales; family Fabaceae; genus Sophora; species Sophora flavescens. The sequence goes on along the minus strand of CM061062.1, from coordinate 25,584,468 downwards.
TTAACTTAACTTGGGTTTTGTTGCCAACCATGGTTAATAAACATGTGGCTGCTCCTAGTCCACACAAACTAACCATGGTTCCTTAACCATGGTTAAATTTTAACTCGACGGCGGTTAGGTTAAGCGTAGGGGTATTTTGGTCTTTTCACGCACAAAATATCTAGATATTTAGGAATCGTCATAAATGTGCCATAAATGTTCTATGACTCACCCTGGTGACTCACTGCCTTAGGTGGCAAGATGTCTCAGCATCCGATGTCGGGTTTTGTCTCTGCATGTCCGTTCTCGACTCCATCGATTACCCGATTTAGGGTTTTACGCCGAATCGAGTATAAAACCTATTTATTTTGAAAATTTTCAAAATAACCTATATCGTTGGAAATGAGATATAAAATCTATTCATTTCGTTCTCGGGTCAAAATTAGGTTTTCGATCAGTAAAATCTTACTGTCAGCAAAAACGCAGACCGGGTTCCATCTGAATTTTCAATCAAAAATTTCACCATATACTTATAAAAATAAGTATGATATGAAGATGACTTTGGTTTTCCCAAAATCATTTTCTAAGTTTCAGATAAAAATATAAATGTTTATTTATATTTATACCGATCTTATAAAGCAGAAAAATCAGGGTGTTACACGCGCCGCCGCCGTCACCACCACCTTCAGCCATCATGTTCTCTCTTCTTCTTCACTTTGGGTAAGTGTTTTACCCCTAATCTCTTCTATTTTGTAAAACCCCAAATCAGTTTACAAAACCCTAACCCTAGCTCTTTGATTTCTGTTTGGAATTCTGAAATTCAACCTTGTTTGGTGAAATTGGGACTATGAATTTATGTTTTCCTAAGCCAATTTCATTGTTCTTAGGCTAGATTGAATTTTCCCCAATTTAGGTTATGAACCCTAAAGCACCAATTCGTTTTTAATTGAAATTGATTATGTTTTTGAAAAATTAATTATGTATCTATGAAATTGGGACTGCTAATTGATATTCTGACAAATCAATTTCACATTTCTATGAGAAAATCTCATTTTCCCATATTTCACCAAAATCCCAAATTTTCAACTTGATTTCAAATATGAAATTGTTTCTATTTTTGTACAATTGAGACCATTAATTGAGGATTTTTAAGTTAAATTTTAGGATTCCCAAATTAAATCAAAGTTTCCCAATTTTTAAGATAAAACCCTTTTATCCAAATTGATTTATTGGAAAGTTGATTTCCATTTTATTAAAGGGAATATTTGAAATTAGTAGATAGTATGTTCGATGTCGAGTTATTACTTATATGTCCTTTGACTGATTTAATGTGCTTGGACGCTCGCTCTTGGATGTTGATCGTGATTGCGCTTGTTTAGGGAAAACATGAACTTCATGTTAAGAAGTCGTTGCTGAGTTACTTGCATGTGTTGCAAGATTTCAAGTTGTTAGCGTTCAGTCTTGCAAAGTTTCGTTGGACATGGAGTAAACTGTGGAACCCGGAATAAAGGATCTTGTTCTGGTCTACAAAGGTAAAGGGAGCAAGCCTGAGGAGTTCCTAGTAGCTATGTACTTAATGTTATGAACTGCTTGTGATGATATATAATGTGTTGTTTGAATGTGAATATTTATATGTTATATGATGCTGAGATATTGGAATTGCGTATGTCTGATGAATATGTGTATATGTTGTCATTTGTGTTGTTGAACTATTGAGACTGGTTGAGGTATGACATTTGTGACACCCTAAACTCGGGTCGTCACATGGTTACCCGTTTGTGGAAATAAAACTTAATTTGTTGGTTACTTTCGAAAAATAATGTTTTCTCAACGTTCATCTTTTCAAAATATGGTGATAAAAAAAATTCTTTTAACCTCATAACAACAACAACGTAATCAAATTACACTTAAATACACAATGTATATAAGTCATACAACTATACTGCCTCATATGTTTTCATACCTAAATCATTTTCAGTTTTATCCTCAAAACATAATAGGACCTAAGCTGGTCGTAACTAACAGACACTACAACCAATAGGAGCAGCACATCACGCTTCCAACTAGACAGCCTTCCTCTTCTTGTAGGGATCATACCCCTTGTACATCTCTGAGATGTGTTGTAAGGGCCAATATATGGATTTATCACCATAACTAAATGCGCAACACAAAAGAAGGCACATACACATATACATATTTATAACAACATACTCATTCATATTATATCACATCGTTTGTCAATGGGTTTCACACCCCAAACATCAAAGTTGAAAAACTATGCATGAACACTTCAAAACATCATCTAAACATTCATACCTAATCTCATGAGATATCCCCAACTTCGTGGTGAGTTGATCAGACTCGATAGTTACCGGCACACAGCCACAGGCACACAGCCAAAACCCATCACACACTGTCCAACATCGTGGCACAGGTGTCACAACGTAGATGGGGCCTCATTGTCCACCAGGCACAATAAGAACATCTTTATGATCTACCATGACGCCGCAAGGTAATCACTCGTATAAAACCCATCACACACTGTCCAACATCGTGGCACAGGTGTCACAACGTAGATGGGGCCTCATTGTCCACCAGGCACAATAAGAACATCTTTATGATCTACCATGATGCCGCAAGGTAATCACTCGTTTGATCATGGCACGTCTGCCAAATGCATGCAAGAAAAACATTTTGTTCTCAACACTTTTCTTTGTGTTATATCTTTATTTTTCAAAGCTCTCGAAAGCTTTCGGCCCATCATCATTTTTAAACATCAAAGCTCTCAAAAGCTTTCAACTTATCATCGTTTTAAACATCGAATGCTCTCAAAAGCATCATCGTTTTGGTCTGTGAAAAACAAATCCAAAATAAGACAACGTCATAAGAACACTAGCACCCCGACATCTCGGTTACTAAGTTCTATATCATCGTTTACGTCGTTAAGTAAAACTCATTTACAGAAAATCATTTCTACTTGAAATTCGTTTGTAAAACGTCAACTCATCAAAAACTTTTACTGAAACTTCAGCTTTAAAATTAAATCAATTTAGATGAAACCTCTTCTCAAATTAAGTACTGTTGTTTTTAAACCTTCACCGTAAATAATTTCGAAACTTGTCGTCGTTTATCATTTTCCAAGAAAATGTTTTTAAAGTCAAACTTTGACTTTGACTTTGACTTTGACTTTGACTTTTTATTATTATTATTTTATTTATTTATTTTATAAAGGATTTTCAAATATTAATTTCACAAAATAACTTTTTATAATATTCCAGAATTTCTTGTGTAAAAATTAGCAGTACTAAAAAAATTTCACGGTTACGTTCTCACCGTGACTCATAGATTGCTTTTACACTAATAAATCATTAAAATGATAATATTTCTCAAAAACTCATTATTTTTCCAAAATAATATTTTCCCCACTATTATATTCCAACATTTCCCATAAAACGTTGAATATAATTTTCACAGCTTATTAAAGTTTTTATTTGATAAATCGGTTGTGCACTGACCACTGTCAGGCCTCTCAAACAACATCCAACATTCATCATTCAACAACATCATCATAATTATATCACCAGGCAGATCATGCATCATAGCAACATAATATACTACTGTAGATAATTAAATAATTTAAAAGCAGATAAATCACCAATACACAGATAAACAACACCACGTAAACAACATAAACAAATAATCACAACCACAGATAAGTCATATAAACCACACTAAAAGCAAATAGTTATTGAGAAAATCCCTCAGGTAAGCTCCCCTTACCTCTTGAAGATTGAACTAACCGTTCCTGTTAATCTCCTGATCTCGATCCGATTTTTCTCTCCGTCAGCGTAAATCAGTTAACTCAGTTGTTTCCTTCAAACGAATTGCAACCAAAATAAATTAAATCAAACAACAATACACTTGGCTCATGGAGGTTAGGGTTCGGCTTCACCCAATTTTCTAGGTTAGGAAAATTAAAATTTGGTTAACTTAGGGATTAATGATCCATAAGTTACTTAAGCATGATTAATCACTTAAACCAAGATTATGAACCAAGAACGTGAACTAAAACTCATCTAGTTCTAAGAACTAGGGTTCGGTTTTCTCAAGATTCATAGGCTAGAAATTTAAAATTTCTTCAACTCTTGGACTTAATCAACATACTAGACTTAGAGTTAGATTCAAGTGTTACAAACAACTTTTGAATCACAAAACCATCAAGTACTCATACCTAGGGTTTCGGTTTTTGAAGAAACAAATAGGTTAGAGTTTGATTTTTGATCTTCTATGTACTTACATACAAGAACTATCAAGATACAAAAGAATTGAATCATGAATCAAGACATGAAAATGAAACAAAACCTATGAACACAATATTGACCTAGGTTCGGCCCAGTCCAGAAATTAGGGAAAGAAATTTCTCATGATCTTATGCTTCTAGATGATGAAAATAGAGATGATTATAAGATCATAGCAATTGGTTTCATGTCAAAAGGATTTTTCTAGAATTAGTTATGAATTATTGAATCTAGTTCCATGAACTTTAAGTAAATGAAGAACATGTTGATCTAAGCCATGAATCTACAAAAGTTGTGAAGAGAAAGGATTTAAATGACAAGAGAAGAGGTTTTTACCTCTTGATGATCCAAGGAAAGAAAGATTTGGGTGATGTTCTTCACAAATTTCTCATGGTGTTCTTGAGAAACTTAAGGAAAAAGATGAACATGGTGAGGGTCTAAAACAGTTTTAGTAATTTGGGTATATCTCTCAACATACTTGTCCTTTTTGGATGATCTTTATGTCGTTGGAAAGAAGAGATAAAGATGAACAACTTTCATGTTGAAAGTTTTCCGAGATTCAGAATAGAAAATTGTCAGAATCGTTAGGCAAAATATGACGAATATGAACACTTTGGAGTTCTTAAGGCAAAAGCTTAGGTTTTTGAAGAAGAAGAACATGGAAATGGAAGAAAAAGTGACTTAATGAAAAATACAAGAGTGAGCCGTGGGTTTTGGATAGGATTTGGTCAAAGTTTCCAATGGCATGACTTGTAATTGTCATAAAAAGACAAGGGTAAAATGGTCATTTCATAGCAAAAATTCCCTTTGTCATAAATGCGTCATTATGGCCATTATGACTCGGATAAGCTCGTCATAAATGCTCGTCAAGTCAGTCAAATCCAACATCTCAGCTCCGTTGCCGACTCCTTGGTTCATCTGGCGCAAGCTTTTCCTAGAGATAATCTCGACTTATACGCCCGCAACAAATATAATATTTTAATTTTTTTACCAAAATTTTCAAAACTTCAAGTATCGTAGTAAATACGATAAAAACATTTTTCATCTCGTTCACGAATTAAAATTAGGTCTTCTGAGCAGTAAACTCTTACTGTCAGTGAAAACACAAAACGGCAGACCGGTTTTCGTCTGAATTTTCAACCAAAAACTTCCCTGTAACCTCATGATAGTAAGTATAACAAGGAAATGACCTTGGTTTATCCAAAATCATTTTCTAAGTCCCGGATAAAAATATATATTTATATATTTATTACCGATATTACGAAGCATCGAAAATCGGGGTGTTACAACATTCGTCATTTCTTATGTTTTGGAAAATTATTTTTGTGGAAATCATATGAACACAGAAAATGATTTGGCTTTCTTTGGAAAGCGAATGGAAAAACAGAGGAATGGACTAGATTTTCGTGCTGAGGTTTCAAACTGGATTCTGATTATGGTGAAGCCGGACTAGCATTCCCACTGTTAAGAACCTAGCGTTCCGAGACGTCGGACTAGCGTTTGTTGAGAAGTGATTTTTGAAAATTTCTTAAAGATGTTTTAAAATTCTAACTGATATTAAAAGACTAATTATTATCTTAAAAGAGTTTTTGGCAGACGCGCCATTGCGAATCGAGCTATAGTTTCACACGGGGTGAACTGAAAATTTTGATAGTTACGGACCAAAGGCATATTCTTGGGCTTTTGGGTCTTTAGGGACATTCGGGTTCGAACTCCACGTAATGCTGGGCTTTGCAACCTCTTGTCATGGAACTCGGTTACCCTTCACGAATGTGCTCAATCAGGAACTATCCAAATATTATATAGGAAAGATACGATACCCTAGAACAATTGGGGCAACAGACCCATTCGAGAGGACACCCACGCGAAACAATTGTGTTATGGGTATTATCGTGACCTATCATGCTCGAAGAAGGGGAGTTAGGATCTCCAGAGATTTGTGATTTAGAAAGTGGATATTGAAGTGTTAAGACATAATTATAAAAGACTTTCTATTTTAAATCCTGTTGAGATATTTATAATTGTTATTGTTATTGTTATAGTATACATTTGTCATTGTTATACTACTTATGTTAAGTAAATGACTGCTATACTAAAACTCATATATTGGTAACTCACATTTGCAATATATCTGTGTGATCTTGTGTTGTACTTTGGTACGTGACTGCAGGTGATGCCAAGGTGTTCTCTGCCCCAAAATCGGAGGGATTGGTCTCGACTTTTAAAGAAGGTTGAGTAACTGGAATGTCCATGGAGGTCTTTTCCAGTAAGAGTCTCATAGTACGACCAGCTTAGGCTTTAAGACGTTGTTGGGTAATAATAGTATGTATGTTTATGGCTCGGAGAGCCTTTCTTTTGCATGAAAATATAAATATATTAGCAGATGCTTTTGTTTGGGATATTGAAATTACAGAGGTGACTCTATCGAATTTTTATTTTAAGGATGTTTTAATCTATGACCAATTGAGGAGTAGTCTTTTTGGTATAAGGGTTTTAGGGTCTATTGTAAGTAATTATCATAGTCTGTTATGACTTTTTTAAAACACTAATGTGTCTTGGTGAGAAAAACCTTTTAAGGATTTTTGTGGAGATTTAATCGTGATGTATAAATCAAGTTTTTTTTTCTTGATGTCTGCAAACATCGTTGCGTGAGATAAATTTTAAACCCACATTTTTGTACTATAAGTATATACCTAAACTTTATTTTCCGAAAGAAAAACTAGTATTTCTTTTTATCTAATTAGTTTTTACAATAATTGAGTTAATCATGTAATACCCAAGGGGGTGTTACAGTTTTGAATTTTGGAATGTTTTAAATTCCCTTTATTACTATCAGTTATCATTATTTATTTAGCTTATTTTTTATGATAATGTATTATTACTATTTAATGTTTTGATTTTATTTTTATTATCTTTAATTGCATGTTGATATCATTGTCAGATTTATTACTCTTCTTTTTTGGTAAACAGATTTATTGCTCTTCTACTCCAACGTTTCAAAACAATTTATATCATTGTCATACACCAAATCTTGATATCATTGTCAATTTGTCATACACCGAATTTTTCTGTATTTTGATATCATTGTCATACCCCGAATCTTTCATTTAAATTAAGTGTAAATAAATTAGTAAAATAAAAATAATATAATATAACAAACCATACCATTATGACCATTTGGAATCAAGAAAAAACTCAACTAGGATCTATTTGAATTATTAATTCAACTTAATTAAGGGCGGTGTATTGAAAAAGACAATGGAATAAACTATCACAATTCTCCATAATCGTCCACCATTTATTATTGTAATTATCATGAAAGTTATATTCAAACTTATATTATTTAAAACATGCTAAATCATGATTGAAGGATATTAATAATAAATTCCCAATTGACAATGGGCAATTTAAAGTATTGATTTTGATTTTCATTCTCTATAAATTTTTTCTATGATAATATTATAAATTTTTATATTATATAAATCATTGACTAACCATCCAAAATTTGAAATAATCTTATTAAGAATTTGAAATAATCTTATTAAGAATTACTATATTACCATTATTGTCCATAATTCAAAATTAACGTATAATTATTAAAATTGCTTTAATATATGCAACAATTAAAACAAATTCCAATAAATGATTTATATATGAAATTACTATATAACCTTAATGGTGTAGAGTTCAAAATTACCTTATACTCAGATATCATACCTTATTAGAAATTACGTAACTAGAAACTGTCTGCTTTCTCCATAATCTTGCAGCATTCTCCATAAACTTTGATAGGTGTGTTACTGTATAAGTAACTAAGTTAATTATCACAATTAGTTTAGAAAATAGAGGAGACTTAAACATGCAACATTCTTCATGACAGTGCAGCAGTCTCTTATAACCTTTTAATGTAAAAAAATAATTAAATAATAAAATAAATGTAATTACCTCATTTACATGAAAAAGATGAACATTTATGTAAAAATAGTAAAATACTATTTAACAAATTGTCCTTTGTGAAATTTGTAGGAAATGGACGAACCATTTTGGGAATTAGGGTACTCCTCTGTTTGATATAAATCACAAAATCAATGTATTAATAATCTATATAATTGGAACTTTGTTCAATAAAAAATAAATACCAAATGTTAAATAATTAATTAAATAATTCCATCCCAGTTAATTAACTAAATCAAAATATTTTTCAAGAGAGAAGAAAAATATTTTCAAGAGAGAATAAATATATTTTCTAAAAAAATGTTAACTTGAATGAAAGAGAGGAGAAAAAAATCAAATAAATTTTAACAGAGAAAAAAATGATAGGTAAATAATTTTCTAAAAATGGTTAAATTTTATGGGAATAGAAGATAAACAAATCAAATAGATTTTAAAGCGAGAATAAAAGGTTCAATATGAAATATAAATATATTTTCTAAAAATGATTACACTTGCACGAGAAAAAGAGGAGAAACAAATAAAATAGATTTTCAAAAGAGAAGAATGGTAGATAAATATTTTTTCTAAAATTGGTTAACTTGCATTGAAAAATAGGAGAATTAAATCAAATAGATTTTCAAGAGAGAAGAAAAATAATAAAATATTCGATCAATATATTTTCTAAAAAAGGTCACAGAAAAAGTGGAGAAACAAGTCAAATAGATTTTCAAGAGAGAAGAAAAAAAATATGATAAATAAATATATTTTATAAAAATGATTAACTTGAGTGGAAAAAAGAGGAAAAAGAAATAATAATATGATCGATAAATATATTTTATAAAAATGGGTAACTTGCATCAGATTTTTTTTTTTTGGACCAAAATTAGAGTAGTAACAAGGCTCTCAATGAAGAATATTATCCCAACTAGGTTGGCACCATATCCAACAACGATCCCAGCCAAGAACTTGCCTCAGATAATAGTAGAAATAATTCAAATAAATTTTCAACAGAAAAGTAATAATATATAAATAAATATATTTTTTAAAAAATATTAAGTGTATAATCTAAACTTACAAGATGATTTTTATTTTTTAACCAATAGAGATGATTTTTATTTTATATACTACCTAACAACAAATTCAAATATTTCGCATAAAAAATTTAAAATTTATATTTTCGATACATACTGCCCGACATATGATAAGTGACTTATCATATACACGTGCAGGGCATTAAGTTATACATGGAAAATGTATAAATCGGACTATTAAAGGCATTATTTATTTTTATGAATTACATATAAATGATATTCATATTTTAAATCAGACTATGAAGTCATCTTATTTTTTACTTCTCAAATTGTAAATAATTTTTAAAATTCATGAAAATTTTACACTATCGCCAATCATTCTTATATCCCGTGCATTGTACATGTAACATCTATTTGAATCATCATTAGATAAATACGGGAAGGATTAGTATACAAGCTTATCTTGGTCGGAAATATGAAACCATCTGCAAAAAAAAATTGGTTTGGAGGGAGAAAACACTGTTTTTTTCTAGAAATTGGGGGAGAGAATCATGCACTTTAGTTAATATAACGAGGACCCAATGACAATAATAGTGCTGCTTGATTGATTAGTCTTTCATTTTCTCTTTATCAGTTCAATTATTATTGTACGAATATACATCAAGAACTTTATCAGTTGCATTATTATGCTATATATCATAATGTTTTAGCCTTACAATGTTCCTTAGAATATACATCTTCTCTCTATAATCCGACTATAATGTGAAATTTATATTTTAAGCATCATCTATTTGAATCATTAACCACAAAAAAAAATTATGTCTAATGGTTTAAGCACTTTTTCATATGCGAAATATATGTAAAACATTTTAACAATGTCTAAATGATCATATTTTTTTGTTCTACATAAACAAATTTAGATAACTTACGAAACACAAATTTATGATAAACAAATCAAAAAGATTTTCGTAGAGAATAAAAAATAATATGGTAGATAAATATGTTTTTAAAAAAATCAACTTACACAGGGAAAAGATGATATCAAATCTATTTTCAAGAGGGATGAAAAATAATAATATGATAGATAAAAATATTTTCTAAAAATGGTTAACTTACACAAAGACAAAATGAGAAATAAATCAAATAAATTTTTAAGAGAGAAAATGTGTTTTAATAAAACATCTTTGCTAATTATACTAACAAATACACTTTTGTAATTGTAGAATTTGCATGCTCGGTTTGTTAAAGAGGAACTGTTCTCTAGGCCAGTCAGTTGTACTATCAAGATGATTCAAAAAGAAGCTTTTCTTGCAACAGTAGATGGGTGGAGAGAAGACAATTTGAAGGATACATAACGAGGAGTTGGGTACAATTTTGACGGACAAATAAGTTGAGTAAGGGGAGCAAGATTGAACTGAAAGTAAATGTTGAAGATCAGAAAACAATATATGTGAAGACTAAAAATGTTTAGAGCCTTTTTATGAGAGCCAAGACCAATGTTGTTTTAAATGATGTTTAACTTTTTGGGTCTCTAAACCTCTATCTAAATTACAACTCGACAATTTTATGAATTATGTTTATCAATCAGTTTCCTCTACTACATATTTCTATTTATTAAACTTTAAATGATTAGATATCATATTATTAATCATTCATATATGTATCATTCATAATCATATTAGACAATTTTCTGCCGGGCACTGGTGCACATACTAGTTTCCTATATATTCAACAAATAGTGTATTGTTTGCTAATTACAGAGGGGGGTATGAAATAAATATTTAAGAAAAAAATAAAGTGAAGGGATATATAAATTATACTAGGAGAATGTTAAGTAGTGTCCTAAATAAGAAAAGTTAATTTTTTCTGAGAAAGTAATGAATTCATTATTTTGAGAAGTTGTAACACCCCCCTTGGGCATTACCTTGTAAACACGTGCAGAAATAACATTAAAAGGAATTTGCTGGTTTCTTTCAGAAAATAAGGCTTATAATTTTGTATAAGTCCAAAAATAGGGGTAAAAATTTTTTCTTCGACAGAACACTTTGAAAGTTTGCCACACATATTACAACGGTAACATTATATAATACTTATTAACACATAGAAATCTATTATATTCTAAATTAAATCTTTCACGGTGTATAGGTTTTTCCTGAAAGTATTTCATGATTCCCAACTGAACACATAAAAGGTCTCAAGACTACGTTAACCGACTTTCTGACAACACATACACCCCAAGGAAATCCTAAGCTGGACACTTTAGACAACATCCACTAGAAAGACCTTCATGGTCCTTACCACTATCACCGACCTCTTTAAGGGTCGGAACTAAGCAACTCGAGTGAACAGGAAATCCTCTACATCATCTGCTCTCAGGTACCAAGGTACAACAGCAACACCATAAAAACAGATATATGTTGAATCACCGGCAAGTGTACCGGGTCGTCGCAAGTAATAAAATAACACGGTAAGAATTTACCGAGGTCGAACACAAGGATTGGGGTACCAATTCTACCAATTCACGGGAAATTAGATACGTTGGTCAAGCGAGGCGAGTGGTTGAGGGAGAGAAAATATAAGGTCGCAATCTAAATTAGCAAATCTAATAAAATAATTAACTAAAAATCTGAAATTAAAATGTCCAAGGTCACAAATCCACCTACCCAATCATGCATACCCAAGTGATGATGAATTCCTCCCTAAGTTCAATTACAATGTCAACCAGGACCCCCAAATTCTCCTAAATCCACTGTCGTGCTCATTAGGATGTATTCAATGATTGAGTTAATTACTTACTAGGTCTCATAACCCAAATCATCAAACTCTATTAAACCCGGTTCCTATAAGGTTGCACCGATCTCCTACTCACTCTCGTGCAATATTCGATCGATGATCCCAATTCAAGTTCTAAAACGCAAATTGCCTCCTAAGCCTCATCACGTTTAAATAGTCAATCACGCATGCATATGATCAACACAATCAAATCAAAATTGGAAAACATTAATTGAGAAAAGGGAAAAAGACATACATCACATCGAATCTACACCGCCATGGGTGGCTTCATTGTTCCCTCGGACGAGGGGATTAGTTCCTCATGCTCATAGACAAACAATCGGACATAACCACCATAGTAAAATAAGAAAAAGAAAAGAGGAGACGCAGCTACAGAAACAAGGATTCGGCTCCCCCTTTCTGATCTGAAACAGCAATATATAGAGTACTGATTCTGCGCTCGCTCGCGAGGCGAACATTAAAAATGGCACGCTTTCAAATTGGACTCTCGCGAGGCGAAAGTATGTTCGTGAGGCGAATCTTCAAACTCTAATCTGTCACAGCCGTGACCTTCATCACGGCTAGGCCGTGATGGTCTCTGTCCTCCAGGTCTTCATGATTCACGAGGCGAGCAGACTCTCGCGGGGTGAGACGGAATTGATGACTGTGCTGCTCAGCTGGTCTTCAGGCTCGCGAGGCGAGCATCCTTTCGCGAGGCGAGTATCTCCAGAATGGAAATTTCCACTGTTTCTTGACTTTCCTTGACTCTCAGAGCTTCACTTCTAACCTGAAACAATAAAAAGAAACAAAAAGCGTAATTCTATTCAAAATAGACTAAAAACTACTAAAAATTCCTAGAATGAATCAAAGTCTACTTAGGAACAAAACAAGGCCAAATTTGGGCGAAAACGAGATTGAACTCGAATAATTGGCACATAAACCACAGTCTATCTAGTTATAAAACTAGATAAGCCAGAGGCTTATCAAAACACCCCAAACTTAAACCTTGTTTGTCCCTAAGCAAGCTAAAACTCAAAAAGGACTCAAGACTTGACAAGCCTAAAGGATTCAATCAATCTTCGCACAAATTTCATGCAATCTTAACAAAACAGTTTTTCCTTCAATGAATTCCCCCCTTGCATCAATGTAATCCCCACATTCATTTACTTTAAACAATTGAGAACTTCATCATTCATGCATTCATTAATCTAAGTTGAGGATCAAAGATACACACAAAAAGGCAGATCACCAATTTCAAACAATTGCCTTCCTCACAAGGGTATGTAAAGTTCACTCATTCGCTCAAAGTCGTCTAGGCTATCAACTTTTCACTCAATTTCACATATCAAGAGCACTTCCCATGAATTTGATTTTCATCTCAAAAATGGTTCCCACGAAAACATGCATGCAACATCAGAAGGTCTTATACAGGTTGTAATGGGGCCTGGCTGAGGGTAGGATATTCAAGGATACTAGGCTTAAGTCCCTAGGAACTAAGAGAGCATGAGCATTTGACACATATTCCACTCAAATTCCTTTTTCAATTTTTCTTTTTGCCTCGGGTGACTACAGCCTTTTCCTTGCTAATCTTTTTGTTTTGCCCCTTTTCTTTTGGCAATTTATTTTGATTTTTTTTTTCTTTCTCTTTTTTTTTCTCTTTTTTTTTTTTTTTACCTTGGGTTTCAACCTTTATTTTTATTTTTCTCTCCCCAATGACACATCACCTTGTAGCCACCCCAAACTTAGTTTCTCACAATCCTTCTCTTGCTAAACTTCCATGCTCTCCTAATCCTAAGATTGGGTTAATATGGTTTTTCTGATTTTTGGCTTATAATATAGGGTCATCAAGAAACAATAGGCTAATTAGGCTCAATGTGGCTAACTAGGGAACATGCATTAGGGATGGTTCTTTTTAGGCCAAGTAGCTATTTCAAAGAAAATTGCCTAAATCATTTGATGCAACACATAAACATGCAAACCATGAAGAGATTCAAGCAAATCCGGGAAAGTGCAACTTAAAAGTGATTCACACAATCAAAAACAAAGTTGGAGTCTCAAATCCTCACCTGGACATTTTGCAAATTGTTTGACCGAGATACAATTCCTAATGTGTGCACCCCCTCACCCCAAACTTGTCATAAATCAAGCAATCACAACAAAATTTCTCAACGTTCAATTTTCAATTTTTCACATGGGGATCAACTTTTCTATTATCAGAGCCTAAGGGGAAATCATCGATGGTCAAAATAATTCATGCAATCAATCTATGCTCAATTTAATTAAAATCCAACAAGCTTGCCGACACAACATTCATACACAAACTCTTGATCTTCTCAAATTATTCAAGAGTGACAAACAAAAACAAAAACAAAAACAAGTGAAGGGTAAGAAATTTTTTATCTTAATGGGGTCCGAGCGGACCCCATGCTTTCAGCTGATTTCCTTTCCACTTTTCATCTCTCTACTACCCCGCTTCACAGCGGGGCTAGTTTCGGTCTCATCCTTGTCCAATTGGTTGGCCCATGAGATTCCGGGCTCTCCTATGTTGTTCCATCACAAGCAAACATGAACGTTAAGCAATAACATAACAGAATAAATATACAGTTATCCAAGTTTGCCAGTAAAAGGTCAGTAAAAATAGTTTCTAGCTAGCAAACAGTGTACAACCAAATCGAACTCCTAGCTAGAACTCTAAGTAAAGAATGCAGGGGCCCGGATCAATGATCAAAATCGATGTCGTCCGCCGGGTCACCCTGGTCCTCTGGTGCCTCCTCATCCTCTGGACCCTCGGGTACGCCCCCATGTGGCATAGCACCCTGGTCCCCAGGGCAGTCCTGCCACCCAAGCCGAGGGAACAGCTCCTCCTCGGAGGGGTATACGGGCACCCGACCCTCCTGCTGGGCCAACGCCATCTCTTGGAAGAACTCACGTAACACCTCCTGATCCCGCCTCATCGCCTGCTGGTTCTGCAAGAGCAGAGCCATGTCCGATGATCGTGGCCTCTGAGTGGGCAGGGGAGGTGGCCTCCTAGGTGCGGCCGGGGCTACATAGCAGAAACGCCTGATGTAATCCCGGTCGATGGGCTGCCGCGGGACCTTCTCCATAACTGTACTCACGGGCACTCCAGTCCGGCGTATGAGCTCGGTGATCAGCAAACCATGCCCCAGGCTCTCCTTCAATGCCCGGGAGTTCGCCTTCATCTGAATGTCTGAGGCGATGACTCCCCCTACGTTAATCGAGTGACCTGTCAGGATGCCGTAGAGGAGATGGTCTCTGGCGGCGGTGACGGTGGACTCGTGAGAGCTCACCCTAAGGTTAGCGTGTAGGAACGCCGACCAGATCTTGGCATCTGGGGTGAGGTCCTGTCTCCTCAACCTCAAGAGGTTCCCTGATGTCCCCATCTCCCAGGCAGCTCCTGGGACACAGCAAGTGTCGATGATGGCCCGAGCGAGGGCCTGCACTGCGGGGAGCTGCTCATAGTCGCAGGGCTCCTCTCCGATCGGGATCCCCAAGTAGGAGTTAATGTCTGATGCGGTGAAAGTGATGGGGACCCCCTGAACCTCTGTCACGCAGCTCGGGCCTGTGACCTCGAGTTTGAGAGCGTTGGCATAAAATTCCTGCACCAGTTTGATGTCATACCGGTAAGGAAGATCAGCCAACAACTCCCAACCTCGGTTGCGAATCTGCTCGAGGACGCTAGCGTAGTTGTTGCCCACCAGGGACACACGCCGCTCTAAAACCATCTACTCCCTCACCACCAGGTTCCAATGCTCCCTATGATCAGGAGAGCGGAAACTGGGAGAGTAGGAGGTGGCCCTAGAGGAGGCACCTGGCCCTGAAGGCAACTCAAGGTCGTCCACCTGAGCAGATGCGCGCTTCTTGCGCTTAACCGGCTGCTTTTCAGCAGGGTTGCTCTTAGGCGGAGCCATACCTGAAAATCAGAAAAGTCCCAATACAGTTCAATAATCAGTATTCAAAACATGCAACACAGAGGCAAAAATACAGTCTCACCCCCCCACTACTGTCCTACTATCATACAGATATGCAATGAACACCTAGATAGTATCCCCACTGCATTTCTAACCATAACACTCAGAGCAGAGAACAATGGACAGTAAGATTCCCTAAACTAGAACAGTTCATGAACATGGCATCTACCCTACTACCAGTATAACATACATTTAGTGCACAGTGTGTGGTGTGTCTGTTCGAATTCCACAAGCATGAATGAGCACAAAGTGAAGTCAGAGGGCATTTCTTACCTTGCAAAGATGAATAGATGCTACTGCGTGCGGGTGAGGGTGTGTGAACTGAGTGAGAGGGGAAGTGAGGCAGAGTGTGGGAGTGATGAGTGTGAGAGAGAAAGAGAGCGATTCAGAGTTCGAGAGGGGTGGTTCAGACTCTGAGAGGGGAGAGGAATAGTGAATGGTCGCGAGAATGCCTCGCGATCCGCTCGCGGGGCTATATAATTTTGATATTTCGCGAGGCGAGAGAACACTCGCGACGCTAATTTTAAAATTTTCCCCAAATTGAAAACCCTAATTGCATATTAGCGAGGCGAGAAAACACTCGCGAGGCGAATCTAGAAAATTGTTCTTCACATTTTCCAGAATCGCGAGGCTAGTAGTAATTCGCGAGGCGAATCTGGAATTTCCAACAGCTGCTGATGCCCAGATTCGCGAGGCGAAAGTGCCTCACGCGACGCGAGACTGAAGCTTGAGCTTTACACTGAGATTCCAGGGCCTCTGCCTCGCGAGGCCAGTGTGGATTCGCAGGGCGAGTCTCTCCTTTTTTTTTTTATTTAAGGAAAATGACAGAAAAATAAAGGATACCTAGCTTGGGTTGCCTCCCAAGTAGCGCTTGTTTAACGTCCCGAGCCTGACTCAAGTCACCCCTTCGGGTTAACTCAAAAGAAGCACTTGCTTGCCATTTGGGATTGGTTCCCCATGATAACGCTTTAGCCTTTGCCCATTTACCTTGAAATTGCCAGAGGCCCCTTCTAATTCTATTGCTCCGTGTGGAAAAACATGGAGGACCTTGAATGGTCCTGACCACCTTGACTTCAGCTTCCAAGGAAAGAGTCTCAGCCTTGAGTTATAAAGAAGTACCATTTGCTTGTCATGCCATGCCTTAGTCCGCTCCTTGTAGATTCTTGCATTTTCATATGCTTGCATGCGGATCTCGGACAACTCATTTAAGTCCAAAAGCCTCTTCTCACCGGCCTTCATCAAATCAAAGTTGAGTTCTCGAATTGCCCAATAAGACTTTTCCTCCAATTCCACCGGCAAGTGGCACGCCTTTCCAAACACCAAATTGTAAGGAGACCTTCCAATTGGAGTCTTGAAGGCAGTCCTATATGCCCATATGGCATCATCTAACTTTTTTGACCAATCCTTCCGTGAGGAGTTGACGGTTTTCTCAAGAATACGCTTCAACTCACGGTTGGATACCTCCGCTTGCCCATTGGTCTGGGGGTGATAAGGAGTAGAGACTCTATGCTTGACCCCATACTTCTCAAGAAGCTTGTGCATTTGATTGTTGCAAAAGTGGGATCCCCCATTACTAATCAACACTCTAGGAACCCCAAACCTCGAGAAGATATTGCGCCTTAGGAATTCCATGACTACCCGCGCATCATCCGTGGTTGTTGGGATTGCTTCTACCCACTTTGACATGTAGTCCACATCCACTAAAATGTATTGATAGGATAAAGATGGTGGGAATGGTCCCATGAAATCTATCCCCCATACATCAAAGAGTTCTACTTCAAGCATGCTATTCAAGGGGAGCTCATGCCACTTGGAGATGTTGCCAGCTCTTTGGCAACGATCACAGTTCTCAACAAAGGTGTGGGCGTCCTTGAAGAGAGTTGGCCAATAAAACCTGCTTTGGAGGATTTTCTCTGCTGTCTTCTTTCCCCCATAATGCCCACCATAATCCGAGCTATGACAATGCCACAACACGTTTCCGATTTGGTCATGGGGAATGCACCTTCTTAGGATCCCATCCGAGCATTGCTTGAAAAGATAGGGGTCCTCCCACACATAGTACCTTACATCCGAGAAGAACTTCTTCCTCTGTTGACTAGTCCAACCATGCGGAACCACATTTGAAGATTTGAAGTTGGCCATGTCCGCGAACCAATGAGGGTAATTTTCAATGAGTGCAAGCAGTTTTTCATCAGGAAATTCTTCCTTGATGTCTAACAATTCCTCCTCGGTGTTGGGATTGACCAACCTAGATAAGTGGTCCGCCACACCATTGTCGGACCCCTTCCTGTCCTTAATCTCCAGATCAAATTCCTGCAAAAGAAGAATCCATCGAATTAATCTAGGTTTGGCCTCTTGTTTTGTCATCAAGTGTTTTACGGCCGCATGATCAGTGTAAACAACAATATTAGACCCCACAATGTAGGATCTAAACTTATCTAAAGCAAAAACCACAGCAAGTAGTTCTTTTTCAGTGGTGGAATAATTAGCTTGTGCCTCATTCCAAACTTTACTTGCATAATAAATGACATGAGCTAACTTTTCCACCCTTTGTCCCAAAACATCCCCCACCGCATAATCACTAGCATCACACATGATTTCAAAAGGTAAATTCCAATTAGGTGCAGTGATTATGGGTGCGGTGACAAGCATATTTTTCAAAATAGTGAAGGCATTTAAACAAGAAGCATTAAACTCAAAGGATACATCCTTCACAAGAAGGTCGCAAAGCGGCTTTGCGATTTTGGAGAAGTCCTTGATGAATCTCCGGTAGAACCCGGCATGCCCCAAAAAACTCCTCACCCCCTTTACATTGGTTGGTGGGGGAAGCTTCTCAATCAACTTCAATCCCCCTTTGGGAGATTTTGTGCCCCAAGACTATACCTTCCTTGACCATGAAGTGGCATTTCTCCCAATTGAGCACAAGGTTAGTCTCTTGGCACCTTTTAAGCACCAAAGTCAAGTTCTTCAAGCAATTGTCATATGAGGTCCCAAAGACCGAGAAGTCATCCATGAACACCTCAATGCATTTCTCCACCATGTCCGAGAAAATAGAAAGCATGCACCTTTGGAAAGTAGCAGGAGCGTTGCACAATCCAAAGGGCATCCTCCTATAGGCAAAGACTCCATATGGACAAGTGAAAGCCGTCTTCTCTTGATCTTGAGGATCCACCACAATTTGATTATAGCCGGAGTAACCATCCAAAAAACAATAGTACTCATGTCCGGCTAACCTTTCTAGCATTTGATCAATGAAGGGAAGAGGGAAGTGATCTTTCCTTATGGCCTCATTTAGCTTTCTATAGTCGATACATACTCTCCACCCCGTGATGGTCCTTGTTGGGATCAATTCATTGCTTTCATTGACCACCACTGTTGTGCCTCCTTTCTTTGGGACCACATGAATTGGACTAACCCAATTGCTATCCGAGGTTGGATAGATGATTCCGGCATCCAAAAGTTTAATCGCTTTCTTACGCACAGCTTCTTTCATGATGGGATTTAACCGTCTTTGTGGTTGAACCACCGGCTTATGATCATCCTCCATCAAAATCTTATGCATGCATAGGGAAGGGCTTATACCTTTTAGGTCCGAAATCTTCCACCCAATGGCGGATTTGTGTTCCCTAAGAACTCTCAATAGCTTTTCTTCTTCATCCTTTTTCAAGGCATTGCTAATGATTACCGGATTTTGTCCTTTCTCCCCCAAGAATGCATACCTTAAGTGGGTTGGGAGTTGCTTCAACTCCGGTTCCTTGTTATCTTCTTCCATTCCTTACTTGTTGAGCTTTTCCTTTGCACATTCATCCCTTGGGAGACTCGGTAAGGCTTCCATGTGTTTCAAGCATTCAAGATAGTCCTCATCCCCCAAAGGGTCTTCTTCCTCACTATCATCATCATGGGATTTTACCAACACTTGTGCAAGTGAAGAACCATGGGCTTCTCTAGTGGTCTTTTCCTTGACAACCGAGTCCATCATATCCACTCGATACACATCCGACCTCTCAGTGGGGTGCTTCATTGCTTCAAAGACATTGAAGACTACATTCTCATCTTGCACCCTTAGAGTAAGTTTCCCTTCTTGTACATCTATCAAGGCACGCCCAGTGGCCAAGAAGGGCCTACCCAATATGAGAGGGATCTCGGCATCTTCATCCATATCAAGAACCACAAAGTCCGCCGGAAATATGAACTTGTCCACCTTCACTAACAAGTCTTCGACCACCCCATAAGGATATTTTATAGAACGATCGGCTAATTGGAGTGACATCTGTGTATCCTTGACTTCTTTGATCCCCAATTTCTTCATCATAGAGAGGGGCATCAAGTTGATGGTTGCCCCTAGATCACACAATGCCTTCCCTAGAGTTATCTCCCCAATGGTGCATGGTATAGAAAAAGAACCGGGATCCTTCAACTTTAGAGGTAGTTTTCTTTGAAGAATGGCACTACATTCCTCGGTTAAAGCAACTGTTTCCTCATCCACTATTTTCCGCTTCTTGGAGATAAGCTCCTTCATAAACCGAGCATAAGATGGCATTTGTTCCAAAGCATCCGCAAATGGAATGTTAATCTGAAGTTTGTGGAAGACATCAAGGAATTTATTGAACTGTTGATCTTACTGAGGCTTCTTCAATCTTTCAGGATATGGTACCTTCATGTAGGGCGGGAGGTCCTGGGGTTCAACCCATTTATTTTTTCGGAACTCTTCATCTACAAGTTTTAACCTTCCCCCTTGCTCTGGTGACTTGTCACTTGCCAACTCCTCTTTCTCAGGTTGCTCTTCCTCAACATGTGGTTGTTCCGGGGCCTTGTCTTCCTCTGAACTGGTTGCACCCCTGCTAGATTCCAACACCCTACCGCTTCTAGTTGTTATGGCATTGCATTGGTTCTTAGGGTTGTTCTCGGTATCACCCGGGAAAGTGTCTGGGAGACGCTCATTTAGTTGCTTTGTGAGCTGGGCAATCTGCGTCTCTAGATTCTGAATTGCCGCCCCTGTATGAGTTTCCAACTTATCAATGATTGTGCCTGTATTGATTGACAACTTCTCAACTGTCGCGCTCATCTTCTCAATAGCCAACTCCTAAGGTTGCCTTCCACCATCAGTTATTTGCAATTGATTAGGCCCCGGAAGAGCCTGCTGGGTATTGTGCTGCTGGATTCCAATGTTTGGCCTCAGACCCTGTTGAGGTTGTTGTTGTCCGGCTAGACCACCACTAGCATTACTCCAAGCGAAACCCGGATGGTCTCTCCTCATATATCCCCTATTCTGATTCTGACTGTTCCTCTGATAGTTGTTCTGGGGCACGCTGTCATAGAAATTGTGGCATGAGTCCACATGTTCTCGAGAGAAGTTGAACAGAAAGCTCTGAATGTCATGATTTCCATTACAATTATCACAACCCGGAGGCATTCCCTCGTGTATCGCATTAACCTTCTTGTTCTCTGACAAAGACGCAACTTGTATCTTCAACGATTTAACTTGCTCTAGAATGGCTTCCATTGTTGCAGAACTGACTCCACTTGAGGTTTCCCTACCACGGTTGTAATCATTGTACGACATCTTCTCCAATAATGCCCATCCATCCTCAGCTGATAAAAAGGAAAAGGAACCGCCAGCTGCGGCATCACAATTCATCTGATAGCATCCCCTTAACCCGTTAAAGAAATGTTGAACTTTGGAGACCGGGTCAAAGAAAGCTGAAGGACATCTTCTCACGAGCACATTGTACCTCTCCCAAGCTTCATTAAAAGTTTCATCCTCTGTCTGTCTAAAAGATGTAACGGCTACTCTTGCTTGTGCCGCTTTCTGAGGAGGAAAATACTTAGTTAGGAACTTTTGTGCCATTTGCTCCCAAGTTCTGATGTTGTTCCTATCCAAGCTGTCAAACCAATCGCGAACGACATCCCTAAGAGAGAGAGGGAATAGCCGCAAGCGAAACTCATCCTGAGAAACACCTCTTGTCCTCTGCAAGTCATAAGCTTCAAGGAAGTGGGTGATGTGCCTGTGAGGGTCTTGTCTGCCACTCCCATCAAACTGATTCTCACGGATATAGGCTGTGACACATCCTTCCACTCTGAAGGAGTCTGTATTGAGGTTGCCTCTCACGATGGAAGAATCACAATCACCCAAGTTGGGTAGACTGTACTCGAAGAGAGGCTTGTAACGACGAGGAGGAGGAGGAGGAGGATTTTCTTCTGCCATCCTCTCAAGATTACTCGCTTCAACCCTCTTTCGTTCTCTGGCTTCCTTCCTTAATCGCCTCTCGGTCCTAGTGATCTCCGAATCAAATAGCAGGTCCTCTTGTGAAAGGGTACCTCGCATACAAAAACAAGGCAAGACCAAGTGGAATCAAAGAAGTAGAGAGAAATAATAATAAATAAATAACAGAAAAATAAAAATAAAAACAGCTTAACCAAATAATCAAACTTCCTAAAAATTAGGAAAATTGGTTGTGCCAATCCCCGGCAACGGCGCCAAAAACTTGTTGAATCACCGGCAAGTGTACCGGGTCGTCGCAAGTAATAAAATAACACGGTAAGAATTTACCGAGGTCGAACACAAGGATTGGGGTACCAATTCTACCAATTCACGGGAAATTAGATACGTTGGTCAAGCGAGGCGAGTGGTTGAGGGAGAGAAAATATAAGGTCGCAATCTAAATTAGCAAATCTAATAAAATAATTAACTAAAAATCTGAAATTAAAATGTCCAAGGTCACAAATCCACCTACCCAATCATGCATACCCAAGTGATGATGAATTCCTCCCTAAGTTCAATTACAATGTCAACCAGGACCCCCAAATTCTCCTAAATCCACTATCGTGCTCATTAGGACGTATTCAATGATTGAGTTAATTACTTACTAGGTCTCATAACCCTAATCATCAAACTCTATTAAACCTGGTTCCTATAAGGTTGCACCGATCTCCTACTCACTCTCGTGCAATATTCGATCGATGATCCCAATTCAAGTTCTAAAACACAAATTGCCTCCTAAGCCTCATCACGTTTAACTAGTCAATCATGCATGCATATGATCAACACAATCAAATCAGAATTGGAAAACATTAATTGAGAAAAGGGAGAAAGACATACATCACATCGAATCTACACCGTCATGGGTGGCTTCATTGTTCCCTCAGACGAGGAGATTAGTTCCTCATGCTCATAGACAAACAATCGGACATAACCACCATAGTAAAATAAGAAAAAGGAAAGAGGAGACGCAGCTCCAGAAACAAGGATTCGGCTCCCCCTTTCTGATCTGAAACATCAATATATAGAGTTCTGATTCTGCGCTCACTCGTGAGGCGAACAGCCTCTCGCGAGGCGAACATTAAAAATGGCGCGCTTTCAAATTGGACTCTCGTGAGGTGAAAGTATGTTCGCGAGGCGAATCTTCAAACTCTAATCTGACACAGCCGTGACCTTCATCACGGCTAGGCCGTGATGGTCTCTGTCCTCCAGGTCTTCATGATTCGCAAGGCGAGCAGACTCTCGCGGGGCGAGACAGAATTGATGACTGTGCTGCTCAGCTGGTCTTCAGGCTCGCGAGGCGAGCATCCTTTCGCGAGGCGAGTATCTCCAGAATGGAAATTTCCACTGTTTCTTGACTTTCCTTGACTCTCAGAGCTTCACTTCTAACCTGAAACAATAAAAAGAAACAAAAAGCGTAATTCTATTCAAAATAGACTAAAAACTACTAAAAATGCCTAGAATGAATCAAAGTCTACTTAGGAACAAAACAAGGCCAAATTTGGGCGAAAACGAGATTGAACTCGAATAATTGGCACATAAACCACAGTCTATCTAGTTATAAAACTAGATAAGCCAGAGGCTTATCAATATATCACAAGGGTGAGATACCAATATATTAGTTTTGATAGGATAACCACATGTGCGACACACATAACAACATATACATGGTATTCACAATATATGGGAATTATGATATAAAAATTAGGTCAAGAGGATTCATACCCGGCAGTCATCGCAATTTATAAAATTACATGAAACTTCCACATCCATCACCCAACTTTAATATTCATTTTTCTTACTTTTCTCTTTCATTCATTCTTTCTTTGTCGAGGCATATAGCTCACGATTATTCTTACTTTAACATTGAGTTCATTCATTCTCACCACCGGACACGAAATCAAAACGTACAAATCTGGGACTTTAACCCACGACACATAAAACAGAGATTCAACTGTGTGACTTGAGACTCTAACCCCCGAACAGAGATTCAACTCTGTCACTTGGGACTTTAACCCACGACACACAACAGATATTCATCTGTGTGACTTGGGACTCTAACCCTTGACACAACAGATATTCAATTGTGCGACTAGGGACTCTAACCCTCGACACACACATCAAAGATTCAAATATGTTTATTGGGACTCTAACCCACAATACACCGAACGGAGATTCAAATATGTTAACTGGGACTCTAACCCACAACACATTGAATATGGATTCAACTGTGCCAACTGGGACTCTAACCAATGACACATAGGACACAGATTTCAAATGTGTCAACTGGGACTTTAACCCACTACACATACAGGACAGGTAGTCTACTTACTTATTTCTAGGAACACTAGCCCGACGTTTTCGGTTATCTAGGTCCTCACAACTTCCACTTTCAAACAGTTTTCTTTCTAAAAACATCAACTTTTAAAAAGTCATTTCTAAATAAAGTTTATAATAATAAAATAAAACATTTTTCTCAAAATTTCTCATAAAAATCTTTTTATAACTTAAATGACTTTTCTGTCATAAATAATTGTTCTGACGGCCATATTACGTTATTTTTGTAACTTAATCACTTTAAATGACATTTTATAATAAAATTGAATTTAGTTTGGAAAAACTAGCGCCTGTGAAAAATTTTCACAGTTCCGCCCTTACTATTACTTATTGACACATTTTCCACAAAAATACTATTAAAATAATATTTTTCCATTTTTTCTCAAATTCTCACAAATTTATCACTTTGATTAATTATTCAAGCTTATTAAGCTTTTATCCTCGAATTAAATTAAACACTGACCAATGTCAGGTTTCTCAATCCATCACTCAACAGCAAATAATTTCACCATAATATAGCATGGCATACATCACAATTATGGCATGCATCACAATTATAATTTAACAATTAACTTATAACCACATAAGTCAACATATCACCAAAAAAACATATAACCAATTAAACAATAAACAATTAAAATCACAAGAAATCACCACAGACAAATTACAGACAACTCTAAAATAGCATGTGACTATCTTAAACTCCTCAGGTAAATTCCCCTTACCTCTTGAAGATTCAAGTGTTCGTTTCACAAATTGTTTTTCGATTCGATCTCCGTTTTCTTCGCACACTCGGGATAATCAACAACAATTTATCCTTCACAATAAATTATCACAAAATTAATGAAAATCAAACAACACAACTTCATAAACCATATGCTAATGGTTCGGCCCACTCAAGCTAATCAAGCTAGGGATGTTAAAATTTTACAATCTTTTGGATCAATAATCCTTAGGCATTAGAAAGACTAGATCAATGATTATAACTCAAAAATTGAAACAAAATCTTCTAACTCATCAAGAGCTAGGTTTCGACCTTCATTAGAAAAATAGGCTAAGAAATTCATTTGATTTCAATCTCTTGGATTCAACAAACATAGGTTTTAGCGATGGTGACGGCGGTCCATCAACGTGGTGAACCCGTAGCGATGCGTCGGCCTCAACGCCACCGTCAGTCGCGCGGCCTCCCTTTTTTCCCCACCGTGAGATTCACATATCTGCCACGCACAGTGCTTCACGTGGCCGCTGTTTCTTCCTCCTCACCGCCGCCGCCATGCACGTCATCTCCGTTCTCTTTCCATCCTCTCTGCCGTCAGATGCGAGGCCTCCTTCCTCGTGGATCTGTCTTCGCAGTTTTGTGCTACCCCTCTTCTGCGGTGCCTAGCCGCTGGTGTCTAGGAGGCCATCCCCTCTCCCCTCCGGCGACGGTGGAGGAAGATCTCCGAAAGATAGGCGGAGGACTCGGAGAGGAGAGTGAGAGAGATGGATCAGTTAGAAAGAAAAATAAAAATAATCTGGTGCGAGCTACCCATATTACCATCCGATACACCTTCTTCATCTAACGGTTGTTTAAGGTTATGCACGATGGGCGACTTGGTTAAGTCATCCACCGTAGAATTTGTCGAATGGATGTTGTTCTTCGACGGGAGACATTGTTTGTTATGAGTGCTGGGCTGCTATCTAGAAGATTCAGAGGATAAGTGCTAGATGGAAGATTCAAATTAAAGGATATGTTCAATCAAAGTAATAGCACTCGAAATCAAATTAAAATTTGAGGCAACTTTATAGTACATATAACATGTTTGATAAAAGAAAAAGGAAGGGGGAATGTGTCTTTGTTCTTATCTCTCTCACTGTATATATTTGTGTGTCCCAACAATCTTCCTGCTCATTTCTTAAATCTGATATGTAATATTTAACTACTGCATGATTGCATCTCTCTTTTAGTAAATTTTTTTTTTTGATGCAGCTCTTTTAGTAATTCAGAATTCAGAATTGGTTAATTTCATGCATGGAATTATATGACTTATGAATTGTCTGATAAATTATTATTTTTATTCAATACTTATCATGCA
Organism: Sophora flavescens; assembly: GCA_030762895.1. Lineage (NCBI taxonomy): Eukaryota > Viridiplantae > Streptophyta > Magnoliopsida > Fabales > Fabaceae > Sophora > Sophora flavescens. The sequence goes on along the minus strand of CM061062.1, from coordinate 25,557,795 downwards.
TTACTGATTGGAAATCACATTCTAGCTTCACGTAAATTTAGCGCCACAAAAAACTAATTTACGTTACGGTTTGTGCAAACTTGAAGGAATATTACTTTAAACAATTTCTCAATATTTTATTTTTATAATCTGGGCTTTGTAACATCCCTGAATGCTTTATGAATTGACGATTATCCCTACAAACCAACACGAGTCTTTTCAGCGTACTTTATCCTTACTTACACGCTTCATGTGAAAACTTCCTAGGATGTCACACATCCCAGAATTTTTCCAAGTCAAGCACGCTTAACTGTGGAGTTCTTAAATGATGGACTTTCTAAAAGAAGATGCATCTTGATGGTATAGATAGTACCAATCAATTCATATAAGTTATCATTAACTGTAAAGTCTCATACCTACACAGTCTCTGGATCCCTCTCATTCTGGTGTGTAATCGATTAATTCATGTGTCCCTCCACCTAAAGCCTGTCAGGAGCCTCTCCTTGTCCGTGCCTTCTTTCACCGACAACCACTCCCTGCCCTCGTAAGCCCAGGGTGTCACATGCCCACCAGCTTCCGTTTGGTTCGTCCCTGAACCACACCGTACTATAAGAGGTGCCGCTCTGATACCATTTGTAACATCCCTGACTGTTTTATGGATTGAAGACTGTCCCCACAAACCAACACAAGTCTTTTCAGCGTGCTTTGTTCTTACTCACATGCTTCCTGAGAAAACTTCCAAGGAGGTCACCCATCCTACAATTTTTCCAAGTCAAGCACGCTTACTGTGGAGTTCTTAAGTGGTGGGCTTTCGAAAAGAATATGAATCTTGGTGGTATAGATAGTACCAATCAATTCATATAAGTCATCCTTAACTGTATAGTCTCATACCTACACAGTCTCAGGATCCTTCTCATTCTGGTGTGCAATCAGTTCATTCGTGTGTCCCTCCTGTAGAAATATTATCTAGCCAATAGACTATGTCAGTTAATTAGTTTATTGGGTTGGTTAGAGTTTTTGTTTTAGCTTAGCCTTTAAGCTATTAGTTAGTTAGCTCTAACAAACTCTTATCAAAGAGTCTTTCCTCTTATGCAGCTATAAATATAGATAGTCTGCTACTTTGTAATACATAACTATTGAATACAACCAATGAGAAGTATCAACACAGTTTACACACATCTTGTTATTTTACATGGTATCGTGAGCCAAAACCTGGAGATTCTTTCTTGCTAATTCTTCAATGTACAACCATGACTAAAGATGATGAATCACCAACCTCTCCACAATCAGAAAAAGACAACAAAGATGATGAAGCATCAGCTTCTTCAAAAGAAAACAAGAAGAATGCCATCAATCATGAAGGTAGCATCGACACCTTGTCTCCATTCTTTCTTCATGCCTCAGATCAACCTGGCCAATTATTTGTGAGTGAGCTTCTCAATGAGGCAAATTATGGTGAATGGGTCGCGGATATGAGTAACGCCTTATACGCCAAGCACAAGATTGGCTTCGTAGATGGTTCTATCCCCATGCCAGATGTTAACTCGCCAAATTTGGCTCATTGGATGCGGTGCAATGCCATGGTCAAGGGTTGGTTAAAGAACAGCATGGATAAAGAAGTAAGAGGAAGTGTGCGATATGCTACTACTTCAAGGGAGATTTGGAAGGAGCTGGAAGAAAGATTTGCTAAAGGGAGTGCACCCAGGATCTATGAGCTACGTCGTGCAATCACACACCTAGGATAAGAAAAACAATCGGTCCCCTCATACTATACCAAACTCGAAGGGTTGTGGGATGAGATTCAGTTAATTGCACCATGGCCGAAATGCAAATGTGGTGGCTGTGAGTGCAATGTACAAAAACAACTTGCAGATATGAGAGAGAGGGAACATATATATGATTTCCTCATGGGGCTAGATGAAGTCTTCAATACAGTAAAGACCCAAATTCCCAGTATGGCACAGAAGGTGACTCTTGGACATGCATGCCACTTGGTTGCAGAAGGTGAACAACAAAGGTCGATACCTGCCATGCATAAACCAATTAGAGAGGCCTCAGCTTTTCAATCACAAAATGATCGCAGAGGAGCCAAGAAGGAGAGGCCTACTTGTGATCATTGTCAGAAGGTAGGGCATGTAAAGGAGGAATGCTGGGAAATTGTAGGCTATCCACAAGATTGGAAGAAGCCAATTCGTGAAAGGAAGAATGGATCTTGGACCAACAAGAAGGGAGGAACTAAGGGTGCTCGGGTCAGCAATGACAGTAGTCCCATCCCAGGCTTGACATTGAAGCAGTATGAGAGACTCATACAACATTTACAAGATGATGCAGATCATGTAGTAGAGAAGCAGAAATCTGCATCAACAGTTAATATGGCAGGTAATTGTTTCCTTAACAAGTCTTGGATAATAGACACTGGGGCAACTGAGCACATTACTTGTGATAAGTGTATGCTAACAGAAACTATTACCTGTAATCAACAATTTGTTAAAATTCCTAATGGTACAAGTGTGGAGACCTCATAAATCAGAGACACATTCCATGTGTAGATTCTCTGAGTTTTGATGATTCCAAATAGATTAAGTAAGGTAATATTGAACCATGTGAAATTACTAACATATCTGATAAGTGTGTAGGAAACCAGACTTAAGGTCACTCGTCTATTTTTATGACTCGTCTACTTTTTAGTAGAGCTCGGTTTTTAGACTTGTCTGAAAACCACTCGTCTGAAATTCAGTCAAAGACCAAGTCAATGCTCAGTCAAGATCTGAGTTTACTTGATGATGTGGGAAGAAGCATCTGTCTGAAACAGACTCAGTGGATCACCCGTCTAGTTTTTGGAATACGCTAGCACTCGTCTAGTTTTGGCCTGCATGATCACCCGTCTAGTTTTCGACTGCATGATCACTCGTCTACTTTTTGGATTGCCTTTCATCCGTCTAAATTTCCAACACTGCTATGATGTCAGTTTGTCAGAAATGAAGTCCAAGTCACCTTATTCAAATTAGATGCCTTCCTTAAGGATATCGAAAACCTCTGGACAATAGCTCAAAGGAAAAAAAAATAAAGAACGGTTGTTTGAAGGTTTTAAGGAATAAACACCCAATCTCTGTACCACAGCAGTAACTTTTTAGCTATTTTAGTACAAAGTAAAAAGTGCTTTCTAGAAAGTGAACTGACTGTTGCACTAAAAGAGGAAAGCTCTCTGCTACAAGTACAAGAAGCATGTTGCTGCATACTCTGAAACAACAGCTACTCGGAATAAAGTGTAATATTGGATAACCTTGTCAAAGCTCAACGTTCCCAAGAACTTAATGTTTATACAGAATGACTCTTTGGCATTAATGGTGTCTCAGAATCTCAATCATAAGAACACACTTTCTGAAGCTGTGTCTAAACTAATCTCTTGATTGAAGTCTTTAAATAGATCAAACAATGAATACAGAAGCATTTACTCTCTTCATTAACTTCTTCATTATTTCATTGAATACACTTTCAATCATTTGATATTAATTCGCAGTCTTTCATACTTCATATCTATTCTACTCTTTGAGTGTGATCTGAAAGACTTGCAAGTTGTATTAATTACACAAAACCTTTTTATTCCTTACTCTGTTGAGCCTGAAGAGGCTAGGCGAGCAAAGAATACTTGTTTGAGTGTTGAGCCTGAAGAGGCTAGGTGAGCAAAGAATACTTGTTTGAGTGTTGAGCCTGAAGAGGCTAGGTGTGCAAAGAATACTTGTACTGTAATTTACTCAGTTATAGTGGAAACTTGGTGCTGCCAAGAAACTGGACGTAGCCCTGTGGATTTTGGGGTGAACCAGTATAAAACTCTTGAGTGATATTCCTCTTCCCTTATCTCTTTATTTTGCTTAAGTATTATTATGTTTAAGCTTTTAACTTGGGGAGTTAATATTGTGAATATCAAACTCTATTTTACTCTTCTCTGTTTGCTTGCGTGTTCTGTCTGAATATTAGATGTATCACTCGTCTGATTTTCTCTAATCTAAGTTCTGCTTGTTGTGCCTGCGAAAATCTTTTTAAGTAACCCAAAAAGTTGGTAAACACAATTCAACCCCCCTTCTTGTGTTAACTTTGGTTATTTCAACAAGTGTACCAGTAAAAGGACTAGGAAAGGTTAATCTTCGAAATGGCATGCATATTGACAATGTTCTATACATTCCTGACTTTCGCTGCAACTTTCTTTCAGTTAGTAGACTAACAAAGGATTTTAATTGTGTTGTTATCTTTGAGGCTAATTCTTGTTCTGTACAGGACTTACCCTTGAAGAAGCAAATTGGCACGGGTAAACACCAAGATGGTCTATACTTCCTTGAACCTATAGAGGATGGGAGAATGGCCATGAAAGTTAGGAAAGAAGTGGATGCTAGATTGTGGCATCTTAGGTTAGGACATACTTCAAATGCAAAAATGACTTAGTATAGATTCCGTGTCTTCTAATATCAATAGTTTCAATAATGAACAATGTGATTCTTGTATGAGAGCCAAACAAACAAGGCTTCCTTTTCCCTTAAGTTCAATAAAGACTAGTTCTTGCTTTGAATTAATCCACTGTGATATATGGGGCAGATATGCCACTAGTTCTATTTCTGGTGCTTAATACTTTTTAACCATAGTGGATGATTTTAGTAGGGGTGTGTGGATTTATCTCATGAAGCATAAGTCTGAAATTGATCACTGCGACACCCTAACTCGGGTCATCACATGGTTACCCGTTTGCGGAAATAAAACTTAATTTGCTGGTTTCTTTCGGAAAATAATGTTTTCTCAACGTTTATCTCTTCAAAATATGGTGATAAAAAAATTTTTCCTCCTTCTTTAACCTCATAACCACAACAACGTAATCAAATCACACTTAAATACATAATGTATATAAGTCCTCCAACTATACTGCCTCATATGTTTTTTCACATAAATCATAATCAACTTTATTCTTAAAACATAACATTACCTAAGCTGGTCGTAACTAACGGACACTACAACCAATAAAAACAGCAACAGCATGCCTCGAACTAGACAACATTCTTCTTCTTGTAGAGATCATACCTCTTATACAACTCTGATATGTTTGTAAGGGTGAGACGCCAATATATGGATTTACCACAATAACTAAATGCGCAACACAAAAGAAGGCACATACACATATACATGTCTATAACAACGTACTCATTCATATTATATCACATCGTTTATCAATCGGTTTCACACCCCAAACATCAACATTGGAAAACTATGCATGAACACTTCAATACATCATCTAAACATTCATACTTAATCTCATGAGATATCTCCAACCTCTTGATGAGTTGATCAGACTCGATTGCTACAGGCACACCGCCACAGGCACTCCCATCGCACACTGTCCAACATCGTGGCGCAGTGATAACAATCTGAGATGGGGCCTCATTGTCCAAACCCTGGGCACAATGAGAACATCTTTGTATGATCTACCCTGACGCCGCAAGGTAATCCCTCTTCTGATCATGGCACGTCTGCCAAATGCATGCAAGAAAACATTTTGTTCTCAACACTTTTCTTTGTGCTATCTCTTTATTTGTCAAAGCTCTCAAAAGCTTACGACTTAACATCTTTTGAAACATCTTTACATCTTTTACTAACAACACAGGACCTCAAAGTCCGAGTGCTCAATCACGAAGCCCCTAGACCTTGCAATCAGTCTTAGGTTCGTGGTAGTAGAAAACAACTTAAAACGTTTTAACTTCTTTAAATGGATACCCAGTTTACAACACAACGAACCTTAATACCCCGACGTCTCGGTTATTAAGTTCCATATCTTCGTACATCTTTTTACATCTTTTACATCGTTTTACATCTTTTCTGTCTGTGAAAAACAAATCCAAAATAGGATAACGTCATAAGAACACTAGTACCCCGACATCTAGGTTACTAAGTTCTATATCATCCTTTACGTCATTAAGTAAAACTCATTTACCGAAAATTCTCTCTACTTGAAATTCATTTATAAAACGTCAATTCATAGAAAATCCACTTTTCCTTTGGAAACACATTTTTCCAAAATAACGTCAAATCATCAACAACTTATTTTTATTGAAACTTCAACTCTAATAAATCAATTCAAATTAAATCTCTTTTCAACATAAGTACTGTTGTTTTTAAACTCTCACCGTAAATAATTTCGAAACTTGCCGTCGTTTAGCATTTTCAAAGAAAACGTCTTTAAGTCAAACTTTGACATTTCTTCTAAAATAATTTTCTTATATAATAAATAAGGTCTTTTCGAATATTAATATCACAAAATCACTTTTTATAATATTTCGGAATTTCTTGTGTAAAAATTAGCAGTACTAAAAAAATTCACGGTTACGCTCTCACCATGACTCGTAAATTTCTTTTACACTAATAAATCCTTAAAATAATAATATTTCTCAAAACTCATTATTTTTCCAAAATCATATTTTCCTCTACTATTATATTCCAACATTCCCCATAAAACGTTGAATATAACTTTCACAGCTTATTAAATCTTTTATCTGCTTAATCGGTTGTGCACTGACCACTGTCAGGCCTCTCAAACAACACTCACAAACAACATTCAACAACATCATCATAATTATATCCCCGGGCAGATCATGCATCATAACAACATAATATACTACTGCAGATAATTAAAAGCAGATCAATCACCGATACACAGATAAACAACACATCGTAAACAACATAAACAATTAATCACAACCCACATATAAATCATATAAGCCACTCTAAAAGCAAATAGTTATTGAGAAAATCCCTCAGGTAAGCTCCCCTTACCTCTTGAAGACTCAAACTAAAGTTTTCAAACAACCTCCCGATTTAATCCGGTTTCCTCCGTCGGCTTTAGGTCAAACCAACCCGATTGATTCCTTCAAACGAATTGCAACCAAAATAAATAAAATCAAACAACAACATACTTAGCTCATGAGGGTTAGGTTTCGGCCAAGGACTGACTTTTAGGGTTCAAAGTCCTTAAAATTTCTAATCATGGTTAAGTCATGGATTAATGATCCTTAATTAACCTAAATCATGGATTAGTGACTAAACAACTAAATTTCAAATTCAAAACTTCCTAACCCTCTAAATGGTAGATTAGGCCAACACAAGAACATAGGGTTAGGGTTTTTGGTTTGATAAACCAACTTGGATTTATTAAGCATACATACTAATAGCTTGATTACTAAGATCATTAATGAAAACTTTGAACAAAACTCATCTAGCTCCAAGAACTAGGGTTTCGGCCTTTATGAAACAAATAGGTTAGAGTTTGATTTTTGATCTTATATATACTTAAATACAAGAACTATCAAGATACTAGAAGATTGAATCATGAATCAAGACATGAAAATGAAACAAAACCTATGAACATGATATTGACCTAGGTTCGGCCCAGTACAGAAATTAGGGAAAGAAATTTCTCGTGATCATATGCTTCTAGATGATGAAAATAGAGATGATTATAAGATCATAGCAATTGGTTTCATGTCAAAAGGATTTTTCTAGATTTAGTTATGAATTTTCAAAGTTCTAGATCTAGAAACTTAAAAGTGATGAACAACTATGAAATAAACTTTGAATCAAGAAATTGATTGAAGAACATAGACATGATTAGAGAAGAAGAATAGGATTCACCTCTTGGAGATCAAAAACAAGTGAAGATCCAAGAACTTGCTTCACAAACTTGACACTCAAAGACTTATGAACTTTAGGTTTTTGAACAAAAGGCAATAGAAACTAAGTGAAAGGTGAGGAAGGGTATTTATAGGCATGTGGGCTGCGCCACTTTTGAGGACCAAGTAGAAAGGAGGTGGCTTTTGTAAAGAATTAAAGTGCAAATAACTCATAGGGACCATTTTGCAAAGATTCCAAAAGTATAAGGACTGTTTTGCAAATTGTCAATAAATTGTAATAATGATCATGTGCCACATTAAATGTGGTCTTATCTTGACTCATTTTGGCTGATTTTTCTTGAAGACTTTTTGGAAAAACCTAGAAGGATGGAGAAAACTTGAGAACTTAGTAGAATGTAGTAGAATCTTGGAGAATATTGTGGAATTGTGTGGAAACTTCAAGAATCCACTTGACTCTTCCAAAATAAGGCAGCCCCCACTCCATATTGGGCCTGCGCATGGGCTTGATAAATTTGGGCTTGAATTCATCTTTGTGGGGCCCACCAAAAAGGCTTAAAGCTTATGATGACATAGGAAACTTGTATAGTTTCAAATAGGCTTTATGGAATTAATCCATGAACAAGAAATTTTGGGCTTCATAGCCACGTCCATTAAGAGATTGGGAACAAGGATTCTAGCCCAATTCACTTGAAAAAAACTTAGAAGCTAACTCAGGGACAAAAGGGTAATTAACAGAAAGTTCGGGGACTTAAACGTAAAATTCATAAATTTTCACTTTAACCTTGTGGAACCTTCTAGACTTAAAAGTATGATTCATCCCCATGAATCATCTCAAAATCCTAATATAAACTCTTCATCTGCTCTTGGAAGCTCCGAAATCCACTCCGTCGTCTACCCGATTACGTATTTCGCCCGTAAAACGTAAATTATTTTATTTTTTTCTGAAATAATTCTAAAAATACCCTCTTGTAGGAAATAAAATAAAAATTTTAATTCTTTCGTTCACGAATTAAAATTAGGTTTTTTGAGCAGTAAACTTTTACTGTCAGTGAAAACACAGAAAACGGCAGACCGGCTTCCGTCTGAATTTTCAACCAAAAACTTCCCCGTAACCTTATGAAAATAAGTATAACAAGGAAATGACCTTGGTTTATCCAAAGTCATTTTCTAAGTCTCGGATAAAAATATATATGTTTATATATTTATTACCGATATTACGAAGCAGCGAAAATCGGGGTGTTACAATCATTATCTGCAATCCTTCATATGTATGATTGAAACTCAATTCTAAAAGAAAATAAGGAGGGTTAGGTCTGATAATGGTCTTGAATTCACCTCTAATAGCATGCAAAGTTTTTATGCAAAG